>CM031581.1:14697323-14905772 GCA_018467065.1 Ephestia elutella
CTAGTTAGTGTAGTGATAACTACAGAATTATTTTGAACTTCTAACTGGTCAACTTTGCATGTCATATTTTAGGTGAAATAGTTGATATATTGGGATACTATTCCTGTGGCGTATTACCTGCATGATAGGCTCTCGACTCACTACAATAGCAGGCATTCAAATCCATTAGTCTCCAGACAAATTGAATGGGAAAGTGACACACCAGTACACAAATTTCATATGTTGTTTTTACAATACTTATTAAGAGTGTATCACGTCCGCGCGCCCGACCGAGTTTAGGTATTTGATAGACCTCAGCTGGCTGTGTGCAAGTCACACGCACACATCGACGTGAGATTGCCGCCAACCCGAAGTAATAAGTGACAGGGATCCGGCAAAGAATTTGTTGGTACCTATTGGTACCTATATAATTATTTTTTCTTGCTTTACGGTAATAAATACTAAAAATAAAATTACGACCATTTTTTTATGTAAAACATACTTGGCGTGACTTGGCGGTAAAATAGACACAAATGCCGCGACAGAAAATAGCATGACCGTCGTGGCAGGATGCTAAAGATGTTAAATATCTGCCTGGCTAATCCCATGAAGCGCCAATTTTTCGGGATAAGGTTTGACAAAAATAGTATTTTGGATCCAAGATGTGGACAATCTTTTTTTAATTCTTGCAATATGGGTATGGTTTATAAGTTTGCGCTGATTACGAAAATAACATTTATTTTGAAAGATGGCGGACAACTTTTTTCAATTTTACAATAGCGGGGTATGGTTATAAGGTTTTTCGGTGCGCTGATGACAAAATAACATTTATTTTGAGATCTAAGATGGCGGACAGTTTTTTTATTTTTATTTTACAATATGGGTATCGTTTTATGGGTTTTGGGGACGCTTGATGCGACCAAAATAACATTAATTTTAAGCTCAGCGTCCCCAAAAAAAACCTATAAAACGATACCCATATTGAAAAATAAAACAAACTGTCAGCCACAAAATTAAAATGTTATTTTTGTAATCAACACGCTGAAAAAACTTATAAAACCATACCCATATTGTAAAAAATTGAAAAAAAGTTGTCCGCCATCTTGAGATCTCAAAATAAATGTTATTTTTCGTAATCAGCGCACTGGAAAAACTTATAAAACCATACCCATATTGTAAAATTGAAAAAAAAAGTTATCCGCCATCTTGGATCTCAAAAAATAAATGTTATTTTTGTCAATCAGCGCACCGAAATACCTATAAAACCATACCCATATTGTAAAATTGAAAAAAAAGTTGTCCGCCATCTTGGTTCTCAAAATAAATGTTATTTTTGTCATCAGCGCACCGGAAATACCTATAAAACCATACCGCATATTGTAAAAATTGAAAAAAAAGTTGTCCGCCATCTTGGATCTCAAAATAAATGTTATTTTTTGGTTCAATCAAGCGCACCGAAATACCTATAAACCCATACCCATATTGTAAAATTGAAAAAAAAGTTGTCCGCCATCACTTTTATCTCAAAAAATAAATGTTATTTTTGTCATCAGCGCACCGAAAAACCTATACTGATAACTGATGAACCTATAACTGATTACAAAAACTTATAAAGGGATACCCATATTGCCAAAATTTAAAAAAAAAAGCTGCCTCGCCATCTTGGATCTTGATTTGGATTTATTTTGATTTTTATGATTTCTGATTTCTATGACTTCGATTTATTACGATTTCTATGATTGCGATTTATTACGATTTTCTATTTCATCAAAAATTGTCGGCCATCATGAGTATGGAAATGTTTGGTACCTTATATAAATTTAAAAAAGATTAAAAGTAATAAATATGCAACTCTGATCTACATTACTCTCTGCTTGTTCATGCGAATACACGAACACGCGCGAAAAATTAAAGGCCTCCCGAGCAGCAGAGCGACGTGGATTCCCTTTGAGAAATCTTACGGCAGACTGATTTTTTCGTGGCTTTGGAACTCTTATATATTGAGCGTTTCTGCTGCCATAGTAAAAATGTATGCGGGGATTTCTTTGTGAATTGCTACGATTTTTAACATTTTTTCCGAGTTATTTTTCAAAAATCTAAAACCAGCAACTTGTAGCTAGTTTAATAAACTCGCGATTTAACATTATGTAGAAATTATGATTTGTGTTTTACATAACGATTTCGTTAAAGCCGTGAACCTTGTTTTTCGTGTTTTCCGTTTTTTCTAGAAGGTATAGACGCAAAAATAACAGGCAAATTATTTTTTTCTGTCTCGTACAAGTAGTAGCAGTTATTTGAGAAGCCTATTGTACTATTTTTATTATCATTAATGGTCTAGATTTAGCACCAGGATCGATTCAGTAACTCCTGTTTTGGCTAAAAACGTGTGATGCAGGCTTAAGAAAACAGGGAGACCCGCACATCAAAACGTTCTTTGAGTCACGCCGAAACCATTGGTAGCAATAACTCGACGCGATTTTGTGTACTTACGGAATTATATCAAAAACTAAACATTCATAACAAAACATTCTATGATTAAATTAGACTGTCAACAAAATCTGCAGAGTTGGACGTCTGACATTGACAGCTGGTGACACACGTTCCGTCTCAGGGTCCTAACAAACCTTTCTTATCATAAAAAAATAAGAAATCATGGTAGGTGTGCAGAGCAACTACGCTCTGCTGCCAGAAAATGTGGCAGAGAGAATCCGGACAAACGAAGCGGCGGGAAGAATCCTGTACCGAAACTTCACCGGGAAAAAACCACCGGTAAAAATAAGTACCGGGAAAAAATCTCCACGCGGCACCACGTTTGCCCGACTAAAACCTAACTAACTTAACGCAGTCTGCTACCACCGTAGCTTATGAAGGGAGCTACAGGGCCCTATATGATAACCTAACCTATAAATTAATTACACTTAAAAACACTTACCAAGCTAAATTCTTCTTTCTCTTCGGATCCAAACTTGAGTGTCTTCCGGGAAGGGGGAATTCCTAATCACCCTACCTAACCCTTGAGATCTCAATTCCCCCAGGACAAATAAATAGATTTCTTCCCGTAGTTTCACTCGGGAACAGCCAGATGTGAACAGCCAGCCACGTTTCACCTCTCACAAGAAAAAGTCACCATGACGGGTACACAAACACAAAGTTCAATAGTTATTTAACAAACAGGAAATTCACAAACCCAACTCAAGCTAATTAGCAATCAAAGAACGCGGAACCTCTCGCGTATTAAAAATCAAACCGATATCGCATAGGGCAATGCAATGGCGACCACACGCGCGACGCCATCCACGCTAGCAGTGTGAAAACCCCGAACGCTCCTCTGGCGGCAGCAACAGGAAACGCCTGCGTTTAGTTCTTTTACCCAATATATTACATAAAACATCCCCCCGTCCCGGTCTGAGTAAAGCAGACCGCTAGCTTACTCTACGGGAAGGCGGGCGAGAGAGGTCACACCTCTCCTTAAAATCGAACCGTCGACCAACACTTCAGCCACACGCGGAGTGCCATCTCCGCCAAGAATCAAACGTAATATGCGAGCTCGTCGCCAAAGCAATGAGGGCAAATTTGCCTCTTTTAACAATACTAAATCACCCTCCCTGGGAGGCTCAGTCCTGTCTGTCCACTTCACTCTTTGCTGCAGCAAATGCAAATATTCCAGCGACCAGCGACGCCAAAAGTCCTGGCTCATTTGCTGCAACATTTGAAAACGCGACAACCGATATACGCGTTCTTCCTTCCACGGGTATTCGGGCAGGGCATTCAACGGCCCTCCCACCAAAAAATGACCAGGGGTGAGAGCTTCCAAGTCATTTGGATCTGGAGATAGCGGACAGAGAGGACGAGAGTTGAGGACCGCCTCAACTTTACAAAACACTGTGGCCAGCTCTTCAAAAAGTTAGAGCCGTTTCTCCGATAATGCGGCGGAGGTGGGTCTTTGCGGATTTCACAGCCGCTTCAAAAATCCCTCCCCAATGGGGGCAACTTGGGGGACTAAACTTCCAGGTTATTCCCCTTTGGGCAGCAATTTGACTTAATCTAGTACAATTTTTATCAATAAACACAGAAACATCCTTAAGATAATTTACAGTTCCCTTATAGTTTGTGCCATTATCAGACCTAATAAGGGAAGGTAGACCTCGACGCGAAACAAAGCGATCCAACGCGGCGACGAAGGCCTCCCGTAGTCAGAGCCGATACCACCTCCAAATGGACAAAGCCTTGGTGGCCAAACAAACAAATACACACAAATAGCCCTCTTTCACAATACGTGGGCATTACGAAAGGGAGAAGCCTTGATCGAAAAGGGACCGGCAAAATCGGTTCCAACGCCGTCAATCGGCCTCGAAGGTCGAATTCGATCAACGGGCAAATCACCCATCTGTGGTTGCATCGTGGATGCCTTCAACCTATAACATGCAATACATCGAAACAGAACACTACGGATTGCTCTTCGGGCAGACAATATCCAAAATTCGCGTTGCAAAATAGCCAACAAAGCATTGCACCCAGCATGGGCGTTACGAATGTGTCGATCAGACACCAAAAGCTGCACCATAGGGTCCGCCCTTGGGCAACAACAGAGGATGGCGAGTCTCATAGGGAAGATCCGCCTTCCGGAGCCTGCCTCCAACCCGAAGAAGCCCATCCGAGTCGATGTACGGGTTCAAACGAGCGACCGCGCCCTTCAACTTAGCGCGTCCGTCGCGCAAAATACGAAGCTCTGACTCAAACCGTCCTGTCTGCACGACACGGACCCAATGCAACAATGCGCTCCGGCGCTCTTCTGCACCTGCAATCGGCTCCAACCGCTTTGCCTGTGGGTTTCTACAATTATGTATGAAACGCTTAATCCAACTGGTGACACCCAGAAGCTTATCCAAGCTGCTATACCGAGCAAGTAGCCAATCCGGCTCCGACGTCGTCTCAGCGACTACAGCATGTACACGGAGCCCAGTCAAACTCAAAGAAGTAACATCTGTCTGACAGACAGGCCAAGAAGTTTCTGATCCCATCAGCCACCGCTCTGGACCCCACCAGAGCGGGTGTGACACCACCCTGGTGCCGTACAACCTCGGAAGCACAGTCCGCTGGGTTAAGCTCTCCCGGCACATGTCTCCACAAAGTTATATCAATTCCGATATTCTGGATTGCAGGGAAACCCGATTTCCCAACAAAAACCTCCAAGGTATGTGGGGCCGCGCGCAACCATGCAAGCGCGACCTGGCTATCCGACCAGGCGAAGATGTCTCGTATCTCGACCGTGGCCGCCAGCTCACTGGCAACGTTATGCAACAATTTAGAGAGAAGGTGAGCTCCACTCAACTCAAGCTTGGGAATAGTCAGCCTAGTCCTGATGGGGGCGACCTTGCTCTTCCCTAACAAAAGCGAGACATTGACCCGGCCATCGGCGTCAATCTCGTCCTCGCAGATAGATATGGACGCGGCGTGCCAGCCTCGCATCCGACGCGTCACAAAAGCCATGTAGGCTGGCTCGATATTTCCTGGGGGCAATATTCGACGAGGCAAGGCAATCTGATTGACTTCCTGTAATCGATGAAAACAACTCGAGCCAATCATCCAATGGAGAGCCAAACAGCGGCTCGTCCCACGAGACGCCCAAAGTCCAAAGTCTCTGAAGAAGACACTTTGCAGAGAATATCACTGGACTGATCCAACTGCTTGGATCAAACATACGGGCTATTACGGACAACACCGTTCTCTTAGTCCAGACTTTTGGTATTTCCAAGTCCACTTGGAATGAAAAATATCGGTTAGCGGCTGGTACTGCATGCCCAGCACCGCTATCCTGTTGGGGGATCATCCACATCCTCAAACAGGTGAGGGTTCTGTTGGTGATCCTCCGGGATCCCTTCTAGAACTTTAGGCTCATTAGACAACCACTTTACGTAGCTCGTAGCCACCTGTCTTCAATATTTCAATCAATTCATCCCGCAGTAGGAGGGCCTCCTCAATACTTTTGGGCTCCGGTGCACACCGCCATCAACATACAAGTCACGTGACAGCACGGAAGCCCCACGGGGAAAGCGGATCCGTTCCTGCTCTGCCTACTCCAAGCAATGATCTGATGGCGATATAGGGACTAGATTTCAAACCATACGTGTTTGTGTTGAGTTCATACACCGTCACAGGATCCTCAGGGCGCTCACGCCAGAGTATCAACTGGAATCGCCTGTCCTCAGGATGTATGACTGTCTGACGGAACATCATCCGGATGTCCGCACCAACAACCACTTGATGTCTTCTAAAGTTCAAGATGATGTCAATTATGTCCCTATGCAATTTGGGACCCGAATGCAAACACAGATTCAACGAAACCCCGTTCGAAGTGGGTGCGGACCCATCGAAGACGGTCCTCAATTTGCCTGTTGAGGCCTTCACCACCGCGTGGTGGGGCAAAAATAATGCTCACGCAGTTGGAGCTCCAATCAACTCGGAGCCGGGAGACATGTGACCCAAATCCTCGCAATTTCGCGCATAAATTCAATATATTTATCGCGAAGTACGCGGTCACGCTGCCATGCGTGGCCGCTCCATGGACAGCAGTCGTTTCTCCGCAAGCGCTCCTACTTTGCCCTAGGCTAGGACGAGAGGCAACAAAGTGGTAACCTAGTTACAAACCTGATCGGGAGGGCAACCTCTCCGTGGTCGATCGAAAAAGGGGCTTCTGCACTCAGCGTGTTCCGGATCCATCCTGGAACTCATAGGTGGCTCCTCCACCTCCCAAAACCTTTGCATGGTCTTGGCCAAGGACGCAGATGCGACAACCGGTGGCTCCTTCCTGCGGTGCCATTATCAAACACAGGGCCCATCAGGGCAAAACCAAAAATCGTAGACACTGCCATCAGTGCAAGACGAAACCCAGAGCCTTCTGTGTACCCAACAAAATCCAACCCAATACGTCCGAGCTCCAGGAGCAAGTCCACTGGGCCGGGATGAAAGACAAAGGGGTCGGCCAAATCCAGACTCCGAAACCAAAGACAACACACCCGGCGGTATATGTCTGTCGAGGGGTGCCAACCTCGGCAATGGTATCCATTACACTGTAGTAGCCGAAGTCGTGGATCCTCATTGCCAGGAGGACTTCAGCGGAAGAAAAGGTGACAAGTGTCTGGCCCGTCAGACACTTCACTTGTATGCCACCAACTCCAAGAAGTGGCAACAGCGCGAGTCTTCCACGACTTTAAACCTGGAACTGGCGTGCCACTCGAGTGGTAACTCAAACTCGCTTTGAAAGCCCTGAGTCCAACAGAGCTCTTCAAATTAATGGCTTCCCCCTTACGACCCCATACGCGGACCACCGCGGTAGGGAGCAGAACCGTCAACCGGCGGCTCTGTCCCAGCAAGGGAGCAAGCTCAGTTACATGGGCTCCCTCCACTCTCTCCAAACCAGGGGCGCGCCACTGACCCGGATAATGATGGCGGGCGAGTGCAACAATATCCCCATCTGAGGGGGCATAACCCGCGGCCCGGCCATACATATGGTACGGCGGGTGGTACTCCAGCCGTGGGGTACTCGTGCAGCGGCGGAGAAAAACGCGCTGCGGCTGCATGTGTTGCGGTATTGGTAACCCGCGTGGAGGGGGTGTCCCCACTCTCACGTCCGATCTAGGGCCCCCGCCCATGGGGGCCCTATCTCGGGGCCTGGCCAGCTACATACTGGCCATGACCTTGGGGCGCGTGGTCCCGGTCCGCCAAGACCCGCGCAGGTACCGGGCGACCCCTCCCGAGGGGGGTGCGACGAGCGAGCCGCCGGCGTCCTCCGTCCGGTGGTGGAGGGCTTCGCGCAGGAGCGCCCCCGCCCATAGGGGACCCCTGCCTTCAACATCCGGGTGCCATCCCCGTTGCGGTTCATGCAAAGCATCGCGTGGTGCCGCCCACGGCATGCACTGCATGGTATGGCACTGGGACAGTCACGTGCATAGTGACCGCCCAAACAATAAAAGCAAAGTTCATGTCGCTTTGCCATGCGGCGCCGATCTTGTACTGGCAGTCCCTGCCAGTCCCCTGCATTGACAGCAGGCTGTGGCCCATCCGGCCACATTGCAGGCAGTCCTGCGTCCCCCGCGACTGTTGCCGTGTGTGCAACCCGCACACCAGCTCCACGCGGTGGCGGTTGCCGTCCCTGTTGGGGCCTACGTTCAGGCGCTCTGGATGGCGCTGAGTCCGTCATGGTATTCTCAGCAGCCCGTGCCTCAAACTCCGAAAACTTCACCAAGTCAGTGAATGTTGGTAGGGTGGTGCTATCCCGTTCCGCATTCTTTCGCGCTCAAACCGCGAGCGGATGTCATTGGGCAATTTGCCCAATACAATGTGCACCAACAAAAAAGTGACCATTGGTCTCACCGGCAGCCCCAGTGTGCGTGAGCGCGTTAAGCAGGCCACTGTAACGGGCGTGAGCAACTGCAGGCGCAACTGTGCCCTGTTGGCCACCTTGGGCAGGTAAGCCATCAACTGTGCGGCGTGCGCATCCGCTAACAAACGTAAGTTTTGGATAGCGGGAGTTCAATAACTCCCAAGCTGCCGTGTCGTACTGGTCGTCCTCCACCCGGAGGTGCTGGATGAGCGACTTCGCGCTTCATCCTCAAGAGTGGAGAGGGGAGGTAGGCCATCTTCTGGGCCTTTCGACAAATCCTGTCACGTGCTACGACCAGGGACTCAAACATATTTTTATATGCTACCCACTCCTCCATCCTACCCCCAAAGTGGGACAGCTGAAGGGTGGGGAGCCGACCAGTAACCGCTGGTCCTTCCTGTCTAACAGGTGTGCGAGGGGCTGGTCCGCCAGCCTGTCTCGCCCTTATTGCGGTCACCGCCTCCGCGATATCATCGTGCAGACTCAGGATCTGGTCCATGTCCGCCATGTGACCTGCGTAGGCCTCCGGGGTAAGATCGGCTTCGGTAAGCGCCGCCATGGCCGCTTCCGCGCTAATCAATCGTGAGTGGATGTGATCCGCTCTTAGCAGTATGGCGCCCTCCCTGTCCTTCCGGGACAGGAGTCCTCCGGCCGTCACAAACCATCTCAATTCGTTGGCGAGTGTCGCCTTAGCATTGGGGGCCTTCGCCATCGCGTCAAGTCACAAACAAAAAATAACAAAAGGTAAATAAAAAACAACAAAATCAAGCAACTACACGAAGAACCGCGGTAGGTATGAGAATGGCACAAACCCGGAACGCACGGTACAAACCGCAAACAAATACAAAAAAGGTTACAAATATTCTTATACAAACAAACTAAGAAAAATCTAATAATTTTTACAAACAATTAATTATTTTTTACAAACGAACAAATAGAGGGTAGATAAACTACGCTCTGCTACCAGAAACTGTGCAGAGCAACTACGCTCTGCTACCAGAAAATGTGCAGAGCAACTACGCTCTGCTGCCAGAAAATGTGGCAGAGCGAATCCGGACAAACGAAGCGGCGGGAAGAATTCTGTACCGGAACTTTACCGGGAAAAAACCACCGGTAAAAATAAGTACCGGGAAAAAATCTCCACGCGGCACCACGTTTGCCCGACTAAAACCTAACTAACTTAACGCAGTCTGCTACCACCGTAGCTTATGAAGGGAGCTACAGGGCCCTATATGATACAACCTAACCTATAAATTAATTACACTTAAAAACACTTACCAAGCTAAATCTTCTTTCTTCGGATCCAAACTTCTGGAGTGTCTTCGGGAAGGGGGAATCTCCAATCACCCTACCTAACCCTTGAGATCTCAATTCCCCAGGACAAATAAATAGATTTCTTCCCGTAGTTTCACTCGGGAACAGCCAGATGTGGAACAAGCCAGCCACGTTTCACCTCTCATGTAAGAAAAAGTCACCATGACGGGTACACAAACACAAAGTTCAATAGTTATTTAACAAACAGGAAATTCACAAACCCAACTCAAGCTAATTAGCAATCAAAGAACGCGGAACCTCTCGCGTATTAAAAATCAAACCGATATCGCATAGGCAATGTCAATAGATCCACAAGTTGGACGCCATCCACGCTAGCAGTGTGAAAACCCCGAACGCCCTCTGGCGGCAGCAACAGGAAACGCCTGCGTTTAGTTTTACCCAATATATTACAAACAGTAGGATTGTTGTAGAATTTTAATTATTCTCCTTTAATATCGTCGACTTAGATTATTATAATATTCAACGAATAAATACCTTATTTAAACGTTAGTTCTTTTAAAGAATATTAAAGGTTGGTTTGACGTGCGACCGAATTAAGCGAAAAGGAGCGTGACAAGACGAAATGTCAAATCGAGTGGGGTCGATTCGCTCTCTTCCTAGATAGGCCGCCACGAGACACGTAACATGGCTTGAGCAATTATTAATTTTTTGGGGTTTTTTTCACTTTCGCCGCCCTCGGCACCCCGTCATGGGACTATAGTTTAACCTTTAGCTTTAAAATCCGCGATACGCGCGAGGACACAGGGGATATTCGCCGCCACGAAGTTGTCGGGAACATGAGCTGTTGATACCCACGTGCCCGCCCGGCTATATGAATTGGCGCTTCCTGGAGTGTCCTCCCATCACCGGAGGGTGCGGTTTCCCCGGACCGTGGACCGCAGGCCACGGCGCAGGCCCCGTCGTCGGCGACCCCAAGGCGCAACACACGGATCCTAACCTTATTTCCGAAGGCCGCATCGCCGCCTCCGATCCGACGTCCCTGTAGTGGCTCAGCGCAAATCTCGGAAGGTCCAGCCAGCGTCTACTATCTCGCATACAACGGAGCGTCGCAGGAGCGCCGTGCCTCTTTGATGACGCGACCACCACCAGTGCTCGAACCCAACGGATCGTAATGGTGAACGGGACAACGTTCTAGGTGCGCGCAGACGTTTGTGTACGGACCTGGCCAGGTACCCTATATTTGGTTTATGTTAATTTTAACTTTTAATTGCGGCAAAGACTTAACAGATTTTGGTATTAGTATAACTGCCCGCCTTCAGCGGCTATTGTGCCTATGGAATAAAATGCTATATTCTATCCCAACCATATTGTATTAATGATATCACCCTGCCCATGACTCCCAGAACTTAAGGCTTAATAGACAAGAGGTCCTTGTACTTCAAAAGTACGAGGCTCTATCCTGAGCATTACATCCGGCTCTCTATAAAGTAAGTGTTCGTGTATAATCGCACTGCGCAGGGATATTGCCCGTCTTCGCTTCAAATAGCTGAAGACCCCTGCGCACACCGCCCAACAATACACTTTTTATTTTTTTTTATTTTTTATACACGACATTAGGTACGGGTGCTCTCAACATATCTCCCTTTCATTCTGGGCTCGTTTGAATTATCAAAACAATAAGTGTGGTTCTTGATTAATCTTGATAGATAAATAAATTAATACCAAATTCCAACTGATCGAAATATATTTTTTTAAACCATTTATGCCAAAATCTAAGTTTTTAAGACATAACCCAGATGCTATATCCAGTTGATTAAACATCTATTGCAGTTCTAACCCCGCAAACGTATATTTTGCTTTCTGTAAATATCCTGTAGTGGACAGCCCGACAGCTGCGGACGTTGTGTCAGTAGTTATTGCACTGTTTAGACTATAAAAGTGCATTAGTCAAGTTAGACTGTCGACTGGGAAAAGAAACAACTATTTTAAAAATTCCACATTTAGAGCCAGATTTCTTGACGGGTTTCGATTATAAAAATAGTAAAAAGGACTGCTTTTTCTATCTCGTAGTGGTTTAGAAATAAGTTTTATAAAGAGCTTTAACGATTTAATTTTTACTACCTGTGCTTTTATCCTTTATTTACCCTTTTTACTACCTTAGCTTTGTGCGTGTGAATTTCCCACGAAAATAGTGCTTTTTCACGGAATGAAAGGTTCCCTATGTTTTTTTCAGTACTTAAAGTTACTTTATTTATAGGGCTTAAGTTAATCTACTAACCACAATCATATTTTATGGTCTTGAGTAAAGAACAACTAAGTATCATCAGTAAACTAGTATTAAAGGAGTTATTATAGATTATATATATCTCTCTCTCTCAGCCGAAAGACGTCCACTGCTGGACAAAGGCCTCCCCAAGGATTTCCATAACGACCGGTCCTGCGCTGCCCGCATCCATGCGCATCCCGCGACCTTCACCAGGTCGTCGGTCCACCGAGTGGGAGGCCTGCCAACACTACGTTTTCCGGTTCGTGGTCGCCACTCGAGAACTTTTCTGCCCCAACAGCTATCTGTTCTACGAGCTATGTGCCCCGCCCACTGCCACTTAAGTAAGTATAGATTATATAAACTGTATGACAAAGTTATATACTTTGTCATCCTTCAGAGAGCAGGTAAAGTCTCACTATCTGAGTCTCTAATTTTAATTTTATTTATTACTGCGCATATTGTCCTGATTGTGTCCTGAGTGTGTATATTTATTTTATCAATGTTTATTTTATTGTTAATTTATTTATTTTTATTATTTTTCTTTTATCTTTAATAGTGTTTACTGCACCCTACATTATTTTCATGTATATTTCCTTCCACCCAAAGGATGGCTGGAAGAAATTGCATTTGCGATAAGCCTTTGCGCTCATTTTTGTATTTACTTTTGTCTCTACTTTGTATGTTCTTTCTGTAAATGGTGCAATAAAGTGTTGATCTCATCTATCTATATAGATAATATAATAGCAAAAACATAACCCTTCCTTTGTAGTCGAGTAAAAGTAGTAGATAGCATGGTAGATATAGAAACGAGAATATTTAAAACTATACTAGTCATGATTTTAAGTTTCTCCAAAGCCCAAAAAAAAGCTAAAAAAAGCTCCATTTGAGCCTAATGAAATGTACTTTATGATTTTTTTATTTTTTTAAACAAATCTACAAAGTAGTAATATGAATGGTAATATTTCTATTCACATTATTCAAAAGACCGATTTCCTATTTACGTTTATTTATGCCTCCTGTAGGTAACTATAAATTGTAAAGGTATTCCTCTAGGGACGAACACGGGTCAAAATATAATGAAATTATAGGTATTTGAATTTCTAATGGCGTCTAGAGAGTTCTTTAAAATACTGTTTTGTAAATCTCAGTGGGGATAAACAAATTCAACCTTAATAATGATACTCATGAAAATTATAAGTGCTGTTTATTTGAATGTTAAACGAGCAAATAATAGGAGTATTTTAATAAATTATTCACGTGAGATAACAATGTTCTAAGTACAACAAATAATAAAATAACAATGTAAGTACACTTAATAATAAATTTACTTGTAATTTTGTGAGAATTTCGCGATGCGTAGGTGGTTATTTCGTTTCTACGAATAAACATTTTTTTGCTGCATCTTTGTTTCGTGGATCAGTAGGTACTGAGCCTTTTTGAAATCCTAGTTACTCAAATATAAAATATTAGTTTAGTAGTGAGCAGTAGTAAAAAATATTGTGAACTTATTTTCTTTGCCTTTATAAAATTTGTGTCAAAATAAAAAAAAACCGGCCAAGTGCGAGTCAAACTCGCGCACCGAGGGTTCCGTATAGGACCAACTACTTTCAAAAACAAACTTAACTTTACAGTTCGATCCCTAAGATTCATACTGAATTCAGCGTAAAAATAAGTTTGTAACACTTTTTTTAAGACTTCCAACGACATATTTACAATTTTCAGATTTATTCCTGTATTAGTACTGTTAGACGTTATTGCTTCTTGCCAAATTTCATAATTTTAGGTCAACGGGAAGTAATAGTATAGGTTTTGATTGCTGCCTAAAATCGCAAAATATGCGAAAATTCGCAACACTTATGGTAATACCTATCGCGTTGACATATAATTGTGATTATTTTTTTGCAGAAAGAGACCGTGAATCCGAGTCTTGAATATCAATTTCAACTTGATACATTTAAGCGTTCCTGAGAAAAAAAAGTTTGACAGACAGACGGACAGACAGACAGACGGACAGAAGGACAGACGGACAACAAAGTGATCTTATAAGGGTTCCGTTTTTACCTGAGGTACGGAACCCTAAAAACACGAAGCATAAGGGAATGTGTAATAAAACTATTGCCAGATGGGATGAAGCTAAAATACACGTGTAAATCACATCAAAATCACATCTAACAGTTAATAAAACCATTAACTACACTATCCCGAACATAGTAAACATTGCGGCAACTAGTAAAATTTTTAGTTAACTAAAATAATCCGACTAACGGATCCGCTCGAAGACAAACATCAAATAGGAAGTTATATTAAATTCTGGGAACGAACCAACACTATTTGGAACGTGGTTAGCTGAATCGTTCATTTGGAAGGTACAGTGATTGTTGACTTTGTACCGAATGATAACATTATTTAACTAAAATATTATGAATGCGAAAGTTTATATTATTAGGCGCGTAGAAAGGGCAGAACAATGTTGGCAACACTGAGTTTATAAAGCAAAATAAAATCATCTACTGCCCCTTATAAGAAAATATCTCTATGACTCTGACCCTCAGTAAAACAAGTGTGTTACGTAATTAAAAATTCAAATTTGAACAGAAGGCTACTATACCATTTGGCAAACGTATTTAATGAAGGTTACAAAATGAAATGTATGTCAAATGGGATGTAGTTGTGTATGATCCTGATTACTTGCAAAGAGTCCTATGCGGTTTATTCAGCAGTGACAATATTACTTGTGAATACTTCTACTCCTTTGTTATTCCGAATTCTGAAAGAGTGGCCTTTTCAAGCAAAAATCGCATAAACAATTCAGGAAGAGATCTTAATAATTAGATAACACGCTTGTCTGAAGACGCCGTCTCTAATTTTAATTAAGTTTCCGAGTAATGCAATAGGCGTGATGAGACCCATAAACAAATATTATTCGCACGTCTTCCGTGCGTGAAATTTTAGTTTCCGTATAGATCTTATGTCGCGTTTGTTGCGAAATGAAACGTTTTCCAGATGGGAAGTAGCTAGATATAAAAAAATAATTTGAAGACATTTAAGTGTTATTTATTTTCTTTAGAAAATACTAGCTTTTGCCTGCGGCTTCGGCCGCGTGAATTTCCCACGGGAACAGTGCTTTTTCCCGGGATAAAAGTAGCCTATGTGCTATTCCAGGTCATTATCTAACTCTGTACCAAATTTCATCGAAATCCGTCCAGTAGATTTTGCGTGATTGAGTAACAAACATCCTCACAAACTCACAAACTCACAAACTCGCATCCAAACATTCGCATTTATAATATTAGTATGGATACAGTCTTTTGCAGGTAAAGTCTTATTTATTTCGCGCATATTGTCCTGGTTGTGTTCTGTTTGAATGTGTATATTTATTTTATCAATGTTTATTTTATTATTCATTTTATTTCTTCATATATCATTAATAATGTTTACTGCACCCTACATCTTCACTTATATCTCCTTCCACCCAAAAGTTGGCTGGAAGAAATTGCATTTGCGCTCATTTATATGTATTTACTTTTTATCACGCAGAGAAACTCCGAGCATAGCGCGCTCCATCGCCCTTTGGGTGACCTTGAGCCTTCTTATGAGGCCCATAGTAAGCGACCACTTTTTATCACTTCTTTGTATGTTCTTTTCTATAATTGGTGCAATAAAGTGCTGATCTATCTATCTTTCAACAACAAGTTAAGTATTTTATTTATTACCTAAATTATTTTCCACGCGAGCATTTTTCGACCAAAAAAATAACACTACGGCCCTACTAAATTTCCTCAATATTTAATCTCTAAATTTTATCACAAATTTGCATTTGTACAAACGTCATTTGCCTATGGATTAGTAAATTTGCGAGTGTCCGGGGTATGGTCAAATGTAAGTTCCCTGTTAACCTAAAAAGTTGACCGTTAGATAGTGCTTCTATAGCATTAAGTCCATCTATTGTGCCATTACAATTGTATTTGTTCAATGAAGAATAGGTCAATAAATAAAAATAAATATTTCAATCAAATTGATTACGATGCCTAAAAATAAAATATTAAATGGATTGAGTTGAGTGAATACATCCATTTGAATGCGGCTACACGCAAAGTATTCAATATATTATTGTCAATCCTACTAATATTAAAGTAAAAAAAAAGTATAAAGTTTGCGAGTTCGTGAATTTCTTAGTTTGTGAGTATGTTTTTTACTCGATCACGTAAAATCTCTCTCTCTCTCTCAGCCGAAAGACGTCCACTGCTGGACAAAGGCCTCCCCCAAGGATTTCCACAACGACCGGTCCTGCGCTGCCCGCATCCATGCGCATCCTTCACCAGGTCGTCGGTCCACCGAGTGGGAGGCCTGCCAACACTACGTTTTCCGGTTCGTGGTCGCCACTCGATAACTTTTCTGCCCTAACGGCTATCTGTTCTGCGAGCTATGTGCCCCGCCCACTGCCACTTTAGTTTCGCGATTCTGCGGGCTATGTCGGTTACTTTAGTTCTCCTCTTCTTTAGATCTCCTCATTTCTGATTCGATCTCGCAGGGAAACTCCGAGCATAGCGCGCTCCATCGCCCTTTGGGTGACCTTGAGCCTTCTTATGAGGCCCATAATAAGCGACCACGTCTCTGTTCCGTATGTCATTACTGGCAAAACACACTGGTCAAAGACCTTAGTCTTGAGACACTTCGGTTCTTGCACTTATTATTTTGAGGTCCCTTCATCACGGTTTTCACGAACGAGCGTTACATACTCGCACTTTTCTGCTCAATCTTATTCAATATCCATAAAATAAAGTGCTCAGTGGACCTAAACAAGTGGCACAAAAAAGTAATCTTCCCTGATTTCAGTAGGTGTAAGTACCTAGTATATTTGTGGTTAAGTTAGTCACTTTGTGCACCAATGCCATAGTTTTAATGTCGTTTATCCAGAAGGTTGACTAGTAGAGAATTCTATTAGCGTCAATCCATCTTTTATACCAGACTGTATTTTAATTTAGGTTATAGTTTTAAATAAATAAAACCTTTCAAGTTATTTACGTCTAACTTAGAGACAGATTAGATGAATATTATGCTTTAGGCTAGTCACAGGATTAGCCTAAGTGCTGGAGAATAATTCTACGCATCAATTTATAAAAGTATCTACTACAAACAAAAAGACACTACAAAATTCAAAACTGTTCTAATAACTAATAACCGTAAAGTTTCCGCGATCAAGGCCGATAGAGAATCGATACAGTATAAAAACAAATAGTGCCATCAAATACCACACTTTATGTAAACACCGCTATTTTATTATACTGTGGCGTATTAAAACGAAGAAAATGTGGTGTCGTAATGTAAAGTAATAACTGTCATTTTTGTAGGAAAATATTAGTGTTTATTTCAAAAAGCAAGTTTTCACAGTACATAAGTAGACTAAAATTATATACCTTTCATTTGGCCTGGAAATGGTGTTAGTCTGAAAGAAATATTATTTGACCTGAATTAGTCTTTGAGACATGGTAATTATAGTAAAAGGTAACATAGGTTAATCATAGGTCTTCGCGCGTTGACCTTCTGACTATGAAGGTAAGTTATCTTTCCTAAATATGTTAAATAGCTAGGTACTTTCGTTTTTTTAATAAAGCCACTTTAAAGTATCCGACACATACCCATGTCATTAAGTACTGAAGAACTGTATGAATATATAAACAAATATACATATTAATTAATTAAAAATAGGATAAACAAACTAAAATTAAATTATTTTGCGCAACAAATATTGCATTGTATGAAAAATTAAAAGGAATGTGTATATCGCCGCTTAAACCTCTTCATATTCAAATTGCTTATCCCGGAACGCAAAGATTTTAATACTTTCAAAAAAATTCGTCAGCGTGCCCGTGGGGTCAATATGGAAATCCAAATTCCGGAATGCCTTGTCCGCTTTGAGGAAAATGGGAAATTTCTGGAAAAATTCCAAGTTCGGGAATAGCGGTTTCGGGCGCTGATAAATCACATAAGGGCTTTTATATATACATCCCTCAAAGGGTTCGGTATATTGGTCGAGTATTCTCTAAGTTATGTTCGAAACATTGAAGTACTTGATAGGATAGCTGAGCGGACATCGTAGAATTAATTTAGTGTATAAAATATTGCCGCATGCCGCCAAAAAGATGGGCCCGTCTAGCAACTCTATCAGAGGGGCGTAGGGGTAGACCGCGAATGAGGTGGCGAGATGGCATCGAAAGTTATCTGCGGGAGTGGACGCGTTTTACTCGACAGAGGATTGTGGAAAGAGAAAGGGGAGACCTTTGCCCAGCAGTGGTACCTATACCTCAATAGGCTAGGAGAAATAAAATATTGAACTGTGGTAACGGCTTACCTGAATCGATTGTAATGAATTAGTGCGCTGTGGGCTTCCCGTCTCATATCATTCGATAATTTGCCGGTTTCACTTCGACAGATTGTAAAGGGACGAAAACTATGCGTCAAAATGTAAATGGTTTGTAGGATTGACAATTTGTCACTACACTTTACAATCTGGCAAGTCAGATTGTAATCTGACGGTATTTGCTATTTAACGGTGACATCTACAAATCATTAAAAACATTTATCAAATAATGTATCTTTCATCTCTTGAAGTATACTTCCAATACAATACGAGAAATTGAACAGCATTAAGGCGATGTTTCCTCAATAAAATGGAATGCTTAAAGAGCCCAATAAACTGGCAAGTTAAGGGTCTTACTCGAACCATTGACCAAAAGTGCAGCCCAACCGGTGTAGTGAATTCTTAAAGCTCTTAGGGCGCCCCGCGGCAAAGAGTTAATATTTAATATTATTCGGCTCAATTTACATAGAAGGTGCGCACGATCTTCTTTCACGGCCTAAAGCTGCCCTAAGAGGCTTGCGTGCTCTGCCTGTTTTATGTTAACTCTGGGGTACCGTGCTTTGTTGAATTTTGCATGAATCGAAATTAGCAGCCTGAGTCTACGTACAGGCTTAAATTATTGCTCATATGATCCTTTTTTGCTAAGTTAGCTATGATTTAAAATGTTTGTGATTTACAAAGAAAGTGCCATGAATCATCATAATTTTGGGAAATTCTGTTGGTGAAATTTTATCACCTCATCTTCTGTGAAAATACTATTTTTAGATTATTATTCAAGTAGATAAAGTTAATACCTATTTCCGTTCTAAAAATGTTGTCCTAGATAACTTAACTGACATTTTGCAAATTTACTTATTAAGTACCTATATAAGTAATTTTATATTTATATAATAATGTTGGGCACTTTATTAAATTTTTAATACAGTGTCCAAAAATTAATATACCTAGCAACATTACAATAAAGTGCTTTTGATATAAGTGTTCAGAATAAAGGTTCAGAACATAATTTTGTATATTTTATGTTATAACAATGTTTATACTATCCATAGATAGTCAGGAAATGTAATTACACTTTGTGTTTCTAATCCTTTGATGTTTGATGTTGTGGCAGTTAGGCAGTGTTTTGATATGATAACACTGTTGGCATCGTTTGATAGTTTAAAGTTATTATTATAGTCTATTAATAACCTGACTAGGTTAATTTGTTTAACATACAGTTTTGGATCTATAAATAAATTGATTTTCCGCGCCTTTACAATACGATATTGATATTATGATTTTATTATCATATATTTTTGACTTGTATAATTTTAGAATTAAACCAGTTTTTCAAAAAGTGATCCTATATCTATCCTGATTCCTTTTGAGGTCTGTTTTTTTCCCTTTTGAGGTACAGAACCCTAAAAATAATATTAGCATAGAAAGGGTTAAAATTAATTAATTAATTCAAATATAATGCAGAATTGATTAATAAACTAACTAGAAACTAATTAATTTCAAAAGCATTTATTGCCTTGGAATATTTTGCGTCCTGGTAACTATAGCTAATATAGCTATCGAACGAACACAAACGTCGTGCGTTATCTTATCTTATCTTATCTTGCTGTGGGGTCCATGTTTACGGTAGCACGTCGAGTCTTGGACCCTTTTGTACTTACCCCCAAGCCTTACTCACACACAGCGGGATTCCTGAAGAAGGACTGCATAAGCTTCAGGATATCACCGGCTGCGAAGTGCCTGTAGTCCTCCAGTTCCGGATACGCAGTTCCAAAGAGGGCCAGCCGCTTGTTAGCCAGCGAGTCACACTCACACATAATGTGCTTCATAGACTCCTCTACTTCTGCACACACCCGACATAGAGGGCTTTCGACAAGTTTTAGCTTGAACAGGTGCCCACGACATTCGAAATGTCCGGTCAGAGCTCCCATTAAGATTCTTGTCTGTTTTCTGTTTAGTTTACAGATCATTTTGTACCACTTGGTGTTGCCAGCACCAAGTGTTGCCTTGGAGTGAATGACATCACCCCGTACGCTCCATTCTGCTCTTTGTTTACTTTCAACATTAGCATTAATTGCCGTAGTTACCATACCATATGACAGTCCTACAAAAGGCTTAGCTCCGATTAGCGGATTGCTTGATCCTCTCCTTGCAAGCTTCGTCAGCTTTCTCGTTGCCAGCCACCCCAATATGACCCGGCACCCAGACCAGTCTCAGCCTGTTGTGCTGACCCAACTTGTTCAGCGAACTGATACAGTCTAGGACTAGACCAGACCCAATCCTACCAGAGTTGATGGCAGCGAGAACCGATTGGCTATCAGTAAGAATGTAGATGGTGCGATTTCTTACGCCCTCCTCTAGATTCAGTTTCGCACAGACGGTAATCGCATAAGTTTCCGCTTGGAAGACTGTAGGATACCGTCCCATGCTCTGATACAGTTGTCTGTCCTTTGCATAGATTCCTGCGCCTGTTCCATCGTTAGTTTTTGAACCATCCGTGTACCAGATCGAGCAGTCTCCTTCTGGGGGTCGAAATTCGCCCTTCCATTCGTCTCTTGTGGGGACATATGTTTTATAGTTCTTTTGAAGTTGTAAACTGGGAGTATTTTATCACTACCCATATCCAACATCCTTTCGAGTTCGTGCGCCGTCTCCATTTGCAGATGCCTTGTCCTTGGTGCTTGCCTGTTCCATAAACCAGCTGTTGCTAGTCTGTATAGTGCTTTACAGGCCTCGCCTTCGATGTGCAAATGTAGCGGTGGCAGACCTAGGATAACCTCCATTGCTGCTGTAGGCGTTGTGGTGAAAGCCCGGAAATCATACAGCAGGCAATCCGCTGCAGCTTCCTAAGAGCATCAACACATGTTACCTGTTGACTTTCGGCCACCAAACTAGTGCAACGTAGGTCAATATGGGTCTTATCATCATTATATATACCCATCTTATGATATAGGGTTTAAGGCCCCACGTTTTACCGTAGGTATTCCGACACATGCCAAATACCCTCGTGGCCTTTGTTATAATGTTGCTAACATGTGTATTCCAAGTAAGTTCTTTATCTAGTGTTACGCCTAGATACTTTACCTCCTTGGACAGCTCAAGCTCCGTACCATTCATCCTGAGGTTGCGCAGACCCGTCAGCTTACGGAGCCTCGTAAAGGGGATAATGGTTGTTTTTGTAGGGTTTATGCTGAGGTGATTTGAGGTACACCAATTCTGCACATCCCTTAGAGCTCTGTTCATTATCCCTTTTACTGTGTCAGGAAATTTCCCATTTATGAGAATGACAATATCATCCGCATATCCGACCGTTATAATCGGTCCTTTATTTAGGTGACTATCAGGGAGTCCACTACTAAACTCCACATCATTGGAGATAGTACGCCTCCTTGCGGACAACCCTTCGTCGTCAACGCTGACAGCTTACCCCCATGTGCTCGGACGTTATAATTCTGCTCCTGAGCATGTTCTCCATCCATTTACAAAGGGTGTTAGGAACACCGTGTTCCGTCGCCGCTCTGCTAATAGATTCGAAAGTAGTTCTGTCGAAGGCTCCCTCTATATCGAGAAAAGCCCCCAGACAGATCTCCTTATTCTCAAGCGCTTTTTCAGCCTGACTTACCACATAATGTAGAGCTGTCTCAGTAGACTTGCCAGGCTGATAGGCACATTGCATTTTGTGAAGTGGATTCTTCCTAAGTGGACCATCTCTAATGAATCTGTCCACCATTTTCTCCAATGATTTCAGTAGAAAGGACTGGAGACTTATAGCCCTGAATGACTTGGCCTCATCATATGTCGCCTTTCCTGCTTTTGGGATAAACGTCACTTTCACTGATCTCCATGCTTCCGGTATATACCCAAATGCTATGCAGGCCCTATAGAGCCTGCATAGATGAGGACTAAGTATGGAGATACCCTGTTGCAAGAAAATTGGGTAGATGCCGTCGGGCCCTGGTGACTTAAAGGGTTGAAAGGTCCCCATGGCCCATTTTAATTTTCCGTCATCCACCACTTTCTTTGCCACTTCCCAGTCTCTTTTGAAAGTTTTCACCTCCCAAGATTCCAGGCTGTTTAGATCCTGTGGATCAGTTCTTGTTTCAACACAACCTGGGAAGTGAGTCTTAAACAAAACTCTTAAAGCTTCTCACCAGTTTCTGTCAAAACACCATCATCGTCTTTCACGGCCGATAGTGGGTTAGCCTTGGTAATGGATGTAGCCTTCGCCAATCTCATACCTTCAGGTAGTGCACTGATAGTGTCGCATTGACGCTTCCATGCTACTTCCTTCGTTTTTTGCACCATTTTCCCGTATTCGGTCAGGGCCTTGTGATAGTCACTAAAGTCTTTTCTCGCTTTAGCCTCGTTAAAGAGTTTCCTTGTCTCCTGTCGCATTTTTGCCACCTCGGAGGTCCACCATGGTTCTTTTAAGACCCTTGGTTTCCGTTCAGGACAGTTGTCTATCCACGCTCTTTTAATACCATCCGCGATTCTCTGAGCTTCCAGTTCTAAGTCAACTATTGAGTTAAGCTTAGATCCTGAGCTCCTAACTCTGCTTTAAGAGATTCTCTATACGATACCCAGTTTGTGTGCCTAGGGTTTCTTTTACGAACAGTTGGTGACTTTGGCATGTCATACCTGTACCTAAAGCATACGTAGTTGTGGTCAGATAGTGTGACCTCATCCGACACATGCCAGTTGTCTATTTTACCAAATGCCTTTTTGCAGGCCAGTGTAACATCAATAACCTCCTCCTAACGCTATTAAAGAAGGTAGGTTTGTTGCCCTTATTGAGGATTAGTAAAGGTGAACTTACCAAATAGCTAGCCAACTTCTCTCCTCTTTCGTTGGTGTCCGTGCTGCCCCACAGTAAGTTGTGGGCATTAGCGTCACACCCAATTACGAGGTCCACCTTTTTACTCTCTGCATGCCGCACAAGAGCATCAAGTTCCGGCGTTACGGGGTCCCTCTTTCATACGGCAGGTAAGCCGCAGCCATGACTACGGCTTGCTCTGCCCTCTCTGTTGGACCTGGACAGTTGTCAGGTCCCTGTAACAGAAGACATTCAAGGGCATGGCATCTATGCCCTTTCGGACATATATGCATGTTCTCGAGTCATTAGTAGTACAGTTATAAAAAATACGACTGGTTAAACTACCGAAGCCTTTTATTTGGCCGTTGTTAATGTATGGGCTCTTGCATGAGAGCAATGTCATACTTCTGCAGCCGTAACTCTCGTGCTAGGATTGGGCACGGCTGCCTTACAGTGATGTAAATTAATTTGTACACACCTTAAAACTGCCATAGTTGGGCCTTAGTGGTGTCGGCGGCTAGCCGACAGTCCGCTACTGGCGTCCGAGAACGCCTCTATCTCCGTCATGCCGGCAGAGTCGCCCGGCGATGACACCAGAATCTCGGGGTCCAGCGTGCCCTCCGACGTAGCAGGCGACAACGCCAGCTGCCCGGCAGCGTCCACCAGTGGCGAAAGCGATGCCGGAGGCCTGGTAACCACCAGGCTTGGCCGCGGTGACGGGGAGCGAGTCCTCGTTGGGTTGCGGAGCTCCTGCTCCGCAGGTCCAGTGGCCGTTGAGCAGCAGCAGAGCCGCTAGCCTCAAACGAGGTCCCCGGTTGCGCCGGTGTGATCAGCGGTGGCGTTTCCGCCGGCCGCCGCCCCCCTCGACTCTCGACCCGGGGGCCGCGCCTGTTGCTGCGGCTGCGTCGACGCATCCCGCTCACTTCCCCCGCCTTTCCACACCAGACCCAGATGGGCCACCAGGCCCCTCCACGGGCTGTGCCACGGTATCCTCAATCACCTTGAAGATATCGGTGCACAAACCCAATTCTTGAGCCGATAGCCCACGGACTTGATGAAGTCGGCGGATGCGCGGTCCATGAGCACAATACGCCGAATCTGCCCTCCTCAACCAGCGTGTCGGACAACTTTCCACTCGCTGGTCCGCAGGCACGGGTTAAACTTCTGCGTCATCCGTAGAAGTCGTGCAGTGCGTCTAAGATGGCGTAGTTGCGGGTTTTCCACGCCATCTTCACTGGCTTGGGTAGGTCCTTAGCATAAAGGACCCTTACCTTTTTGCCCTCCACGGTTTCGCCGTTCATAGCCTCGCGAAGCCATTTCACATCCCTCTGTATCACAGGAAATGTGCATGGCCCCCGACGACGCCCTTCATTTCGATCCCCGGTAATCCGGGGGCCGCTTCCAGCTTGTCATACATGACGGGTGCGAAAGCCAACCACCCATCACCACTGAATTGAGAGGCCGGAAAGTCCTCCGGGACCATGGCCATCCTGATGGATGCTGCGGCCTTGTTGTAGGCGACAACTCTGTCGAGCTTCACCTTCTTTTGCCTCCAGCAGCCACCCTCGGCGGCCTCGTCGCTCACCTCTCGGTTCCGTTTGGCTGCTGATATGTCATCGCCAACAGCCCCTTCCCTCCTCATCTTCTGCAAGCGCCAGCTTCGCACAGCCGCTCAGCTTTTTGCGTCGCTGCGTTTGCCACCTGACCCAGTACTTCCGCTGGCTGCTGCGTCCTCGCAGGGTTGTACACCTTCCATGGGTACCTCCTGTATTCCAGGGGTCCCCACGTCCGATGTCGTCCCCCGCTCAGTTGCAGCACCCTTCGGTTGTCCTAGGGGCCTGAAATTGTCCTCGGCGGACGGTACGATCACAGAGTTTCCTCCGGCGGCCCGTTCCGCGTCAGCTTTCGACGAAAGGTCGTCCTGTCTCTCCTCTCTCCTCTCAGATGCGCCATGTAAACCAAAATTATTTTTAGAGGCCATGTTTGCAATTCCTTCTAAATTAATTTCGCCCCACTAACTCCCCACCCTCCACGGAGCTCGCAAAATGGGGATGTCTGCGAGACACCAGGGCTATTAGCGGGGTATAGCACTCCTCCGGGGCAACCTGCGAGACCAACCCGGCGGCAACGGTCGCACGAACAGCGCGTAACACGCGAACCGAAACCGCCATCGACTGCAGGCCGCGATCCTTCAGAGTGCTCACCGACGTCGTCAGAAGGACGGACGTTGCAACCGATTGGTCCACTGCTGGTTAGACAGGGACCGCCCGTGTGAGCCGAAATCCAGGCCAAAGTGGTGTGTTGCCGCAGTCCCTTTGGCTCAACCACCAGGACTCCTTCATCCGTCCGTACGGGTCCCCGCGCACGGTAAAAACACGCGGGTGGGCACGTAGGAAACCCCCATCAACCTTTTGTCGTGATGAAGGGCCCGCAGTACTTGCCCACAGAGTACCGCAGTAGGATAGGGGAAATGGGATAGGATGGGAAAAGGCTGGGATTTAGGAAGGGATTAAAGTACAGGAGGGGATCAGGATAGGATAGGTAGCCCAGACAGGAATCTGGGTCTACTGGTAGCAGGACGTCGTGCGTTACTAGCATAGGGGGTCTTAAATGGTCACTTTGATTCCGACATATTTAAAAATGAATCTTATGAAACCACTTATAAGGTTGATTCGTCAAAGTGGCAGTTTACGACCCCTCCTATGGAATCGGGCAGAATTGTCAGTTTGAAACCTTCCATTGCTTTGTTCCAAGAATTTCTGTGTGACACGGTTTGTCCATTTGTAGAATACAACAGCAATTGAGTTTGGACATCGAGCTTGCATCGTTATACGAATAAAAAAATGCTGGAACAATGTTGAAAAAATTTACAATTTGTTACAAAAGGCTATGTTTCTGTGAGAACATTTTTCATCTAAACTCCATTTATTCTTACCAGTCCTATCATGTAAACAATCTTACCATGTCTTTTAATGATTTTACAACAATATAAATTAAAATAGCCTTTTTAGGAAATTACTTTCGTGGTTAATAAATGTTTTACTTTAGAATGTTTAGGTTTGAACTAATATTTGATTTATTTTCAACAAAATTCAACAAAAAGTACTGTGAAGATTGTTTACATGATAGTACTAGTAAGAATAGATGGATTTTAATTGTTAGGTTTTACGTCAAATACCAACATTAGGTATCATCATCCCAGCAAAAAGTCCACTACTGGACATCGGTCTCTCATACCTTTTTTTTCTCAAATATCTTCTACTAGCTTTTGCCCGCGGCTTCGCCCGCTGAATTTCCCTCGGGATCTGTGCTTTTTCCTGGGATGAAAGGTACCATATGTATGTATGTACTCAGTACTTCGAATTATGTATGTATGCGAAATTTCAGGAAAATTGGTTCAGTAGATAAAGCGTGAAGAGGTAATCTATAAGTACATAAACAGTAAAAATATTTTGTCTGTACATTTAGAATTTTTGACTGAAATGGATAGAGGGACACTTAAAAAGAGTAATAGAAAGCAAAAAAAAAATTTTTAAATTTTTTGTCTGTCTGTCTTTATGTATGATCACGCTAATCTCCGAAAGTGCTGAACCGACTTGAATGAAACTTTTTTTGTTGTATAGCTATTAAGCCTAGGCAACATTTAGGCTATAAAAGTATAAGTAATAAGTATAAGAAAACTGGAGCTCTTGGTGAAGAACCAAAACAGAACAGTTAAACCATAAGATATATGGAAATGGTGCCTGATGAGCATTTTCTGCTGACGTATAAAAATTGAAGATCTGGAACATCTGATAAAAAGCTCCAAGAGAGATTTTTCATCTAAGCGAAACTCACGCGGGCGAAGCCGCGGGCGACAGCTAGTAAACAAATAAATAAACAAACAAATTCACTTTCGCATTTATAATACTAGCTTTTGCCCGCGGCGTCGCCCGCATGAATTTCCCTCGGGAACAGTGCCTTTACCGGGATGAACGATACCCTATGTCCTCAGTACGTCTAACTATGTGTATGCGAAACAGGAAGATTGGTTCAGTGGATTTTGCGTCATCTATACATATAATAAAACAGTAAAAATATTTTGTCTGTACATTTAATATTTTTGACTGAAATGGATAGAGGGAGACCTAAAAAGAACAATAGAAAGCAAAAAAAATTTTTTGGAATTTCTTGTCTGTCTGTCTGTCTGTCTGTCTGTCTGTCTGTCTGTCTGTATGTATGTACGCGTTTCACGCAAAAACTACTGGACGGATTTGAATGAAACTTTTTTTGTTGTATAGCTATTAAGCCTGGGCAACATATAGGCTATAATTTATTTTGAAAACTGGAACACCTGATGAAGAACCATAACGGAACAGCTAAACTATAAGTAATATGGAAATGGTGCCTTAACAAAAATCGTTCAACCTGATGAGCATTTTCTGCCGACGTATAAAAATTGAAGATCTGGAACATCTGATGAAAAGCTCCAAGAGACCAGCTACACTATAACATATATGGAAATGGCGCCTTAGCAAAAATCGTTCAACCTGATGAGCATTTTCTGCTGACGTATAAAAATTGAAGATCTGGAACATCTAAAGAAAAGCTCCAAGAGAGATTTTTCATCTAAGCGAAACTCACGCGGGCGAAGCCGCGGGCGACAGCTAGTATCACATATACATATACGAACTATAGTTTAATAGATACACGTGGTAAACTCGCATGTGCCTCCAGGTTCCAAGAAGGGTTATCAGACAACTAATGAGATAAGTTAGGCCATTAGACTCGATCAACATTCAAGACCGGTGACCTTGTTGCTTGCTTTCAGCGATAAGGCCGCCTTTTGCGCTCTTCTTTTCTTTTTTTTGTTATAAGTTACTTTGTGTATGGAAATGTGATCTAATAAATGTGTGCTAATAAAGTATTCTTGTCTTGTCTTGTTCTAATGACTTTCGATAAAAGTAAGAGGTTGTACCTGAAACCTTTTCTTGTGGAAAATTATCAAAAAAACTCTAAGATAATGCACGGAGAGAAAAACTTAGCTGTGGTTACTAAAATTTAGGGGTGGTAGCTAAATTCCTTCGAAAATATAGGGACAGCGAAGTTTTTAGCAACCATATCAAAGTGTTTTTAGCTACCAAAACTTACCTGTGATAACTAATATTTTTTTGCTATAATAACTCAAAATCGTAGAAAACTTAGGAGTGGCAGCTAATTATATTAGCTAAATTTTGCTGACACTGCTAACCGTTTAATCCATATTTAGCAGTAAGTTAGTTGCGCTGTGCAATCACTTTAGCTGCGACGGCTAAAATGATTCGTCGCCATAGAAGCTAGTATTAGCTTTGTCGACTAAATTAGTTTGATGGACTATCAAATAATTTTAGCAGCGGGTGACAATGATCTTAACTGTCGCTGTAAATTGAGTTTGTTATTGTAGCTAAGAGTTTTAGTAGCCATCGAATACAGTATTGGCTATAGCAACTAAATCAGTCTGATACTCTATCGAATTACTTTAGCGGAATTTAACAATGATCTTAGCTGTAGGTTTAAATAAGAATTGCTACTATAACTAAGAGTTTTAGCTGTGAGTTGGAATCGCTTAAGCTGCGACAGCTAAAATTATTCGTCGCATTAAAGATAATGTTAGCTATAGTAACTAAGTAAATTTGAAACTCTATCGGATAAACCCTAGCGGTAGTTGACATATGTTTAGCTGTAGCTGCTAATTAGGTTTGTTACTTTAACAAAGGGGTTTAGCTACGTGATGCAACTTTTTTGGTGCAATGACTAAAATGATTCGTCGCAATGAAGATAACGTTAGCTGCAATAACTAAGTAAATTTGATACTCAATCGAATAATACTTAGCAGTAGTAGACATATCTTTAGCTGTAGCTGCTAATTAAGTTTGTTACTTTAACCAAGGGGTTTAGTTGCGTGATGCTATTTTTTAGTTGATATGACTAAAAATGATTCGTCGCAATGAAGATAAGGTTAGCTGCAATAACTAAGTAAATTTGATACTCAATCGAATAAAACTTAGCGGTAGTCGACATATCTTTAGCTGTAGCTGCTAATTAAGTTTGTTACTTTAACCAAGGGGTTTAGTTGCGTGATGCAATTTTTTAGTTGATATGACTAAAATGATTCGTCGCAATGAAGATAAGGTTAGCTGCTATAACTAAGTTAATTTGATACTCTATCGAATAAAACTTAGCAGTAGTCGACATATGTTTAGCTGTAGCTGCTAATTAAGTTTGCTACTTTAACCAAGGGGTTTAGTTGCGTGATGCAATTTTTTAGTTGATATGACTAAAATGATTCGTCGCAATGAAGATAAGGTTAGCTGCTATAACTAAGTAAATTTGATACTCTATCGAATAAAACTTAGCAGTAGTCGACATATGTTTAGCTGTAGCTGCTAATTAGGTTTGTTACTTAAACCAAAGGGTTTAGTTGCGTGTTGTAATTATTTAGTTGAAATGACTAAAACGATTCCTCGCATGGAAGATAATGTTAGCTGTGATAGGATATCAACTTAGTTACTGCAGCTAACACTTCTCACGCAATTATTTAAGTCATTTCGATTAAATAATTAGAACACGCAATTAAACCCTTTAATTTGCATAAAAAACCAAATTAGCAGCTACAGCTAAACATATGTCAAATGTAATATTTCTCTCTCGTTCACATTCGCCTGCAACGAGCGAGATGGAAAATTTTAAAGTAAGTCAGTTGGCTGTGGCATGAAAGATGTCAGTTTCAGTTGTGGCATGTAAGTCAATTTGATACGCTATCATGTCGTACTGTAGCTGCACTTGATACGATATGCCGCAATTATTAAATAGTTAAAATAAACTTATGCCATTGCTGCTAAAAAAAACATACTTAGTTACAAAGAATATACATCACGCAACTTTCATTAGATGAATAAATTCAAATGCTGAAATTATTGTCATAAATTTATTGTAAAAAATTATTTTCACGGATACCTCGGCAGTCGGCACATAAGTAAGACTAACAGGCAGTTTGTTATTCTCTAAACATTTAGGCACCATACACACGAGCAGCATTTTGCTGTCGACCAAACTGCATGCTGCCGATGCAGCAAACTAACAGCGGCAGCATCAACTTCACGTCGGCGTAAGCGTCAACCAATGGTGACAGCTAGCCGCGCGCAGTTTAGTCAGTCGACTACAAATAGCTAGGTGCGGCTAGCTGTCACCATTGGTCGACGCTCACACCGACGTGATGTTGAAGCTGCCGCTGTTAGTCGACTGCTGCAGTTTGTTGCGCCGGCAGCATGCAGTTTGCTGCGTCGGTAGCATGCAGTTGGATGGTCGACAGCAAAATGCTGCTCATGTGTTTGGTGCCTTACATTTATCAATTTTCAAAAGGAGACGCTTTTCTGTTCGAGTAATGCAGTAATACGTCCAAAACCCGAAACCGTTTGTTCTCGATGATTCATACCAAGATTTGTAACACTGAGACACAAAGGGAAAAAAAGTATCGATGTGTCACAGTAGTTACTTATTGCAACTGATGTTTTTTTCCAATGAGTCACACTGTTACACATCGGCACTCTGTATTCCCGTTGTGTAACACTGTTACAACACAGCTGAGTTCCCGTTGAATATCAGAAATTAAATATAACAATTAAAAATATTAAATTATTGCATATTGTGATATACCTACATTATGATTTTATGTTTTACAGAATAGGAAGCAATGTAATAAATTTCGGAAAAAACAAATTAAAATTGTTATTTTCAAACAAATTAAATTAAATTTGTTATTTAACATAATATACTGAAAATATTTTAAGAACAATTTAGTCGAAGATGATTATTATGTAATGTAAGTAATAAATCTATAGAAAATGACAATTTCAATTTGCTTTTCCGAAATTTATTACATTGCTTCCTATTCTGTAATAGATAAAATTATAATGAAGGTATATTACAATGTACAATACTTTAATATTTTCAATTATTTTATTTTATTTCTAATACTCAAAGGGAACACAGTTTCGTTTAGTAACAGTGTTAAACAATGGGAATACAGAATGCCAATGGGTAACAGTGTGACTCATTGGGAAAACATCGGTTGCAATAAGTAATACTCATCGATACTTTTTTTATCCCTTTGAGTCTTAGCTTTACAAATCTTGGTAGGACTTATCGGTAACAAATCCCATGTTGCAAAATTTATAAAGAATATACTTAGCTAAAAATATCAGTAAGTAATATAGATAGTACTTGACAAATTATGTTATACGAAACACCAGATTTAGTAAAATATAACATCAAAAAATATATTTGAGGGATTATTCCTGTCCATGGCGCGGCTATTCCCAATTATACATATTAGTTATTAGACTCTTTAGACAGGCTTATATCTATTATATTCGTTGATTAATCCTTCGGTCTTAGAGTCACGTATTTGTTTATCTGAATGACATTGTATATTGTAGACGGCCCTTTGCAGAAAATACAATTCCCTTTCAGTTTGTTTGGGATAACAAACAATTTAAAGCATGAAATAGTTTAAAGAAGATGTCGAAGGCTTTAAGAGGGCTGTCTATATTATACATTGTATCATTTATAATCAAGAAACACTCAGTGATGTTGTCTTCGTCCGGTGATACTGCAAACAATTGAGGACCAAGCGGAAGGCCCCGTTGAAAACAGTTTTCCTTATTATGCAGGTTGGTTGGCAGGACTTCAGTGGCAGACTGAAAAATTTAAAAACATTTGTAAGACATGCCTGATGAAAACCTCAGAATAATTAGGTATTAATGAATTTATTTTGTTAAACTACTTACTTTAACATATTGAATAAAGCTATCTTTTGTTTCCAATCTTGATGGCCTCCATTGTGTTTTTTTCTTCATTACAATATTTTTAATTGGAAATAACAATGGAAGGGCTCTCAGAGTTTTGATTTTTTTCCCATCTGCAAATAAAAAGAACAAAATCACCTGATGCAATTACTTCAAAATTCTAGTGTTCCTCTAGTGCGGTTTCACAATTTATAACTAACCTGATGTACAGCAGTCGTTTATTGCATTCTGTTCTTTTACTGGAACTTTACTTATTATAAAAGACGACAACGTCGGCCACTCGCTATATATTTGCATTGCAGCGTCAGGATACAGATTACCAAAATCCATTTCTAGCTGTGGGAAATGTAATAGAGATGAAATAGACATTAAGCATTCAGTAAAACTACACTACTAATAGTCAGGAACAAAATGAGAAAAGTGCTATAAGAAGAATAATTATGCTTCATAAACATCCTGTAATTAAAACTACCTATGTAATTTGTATCATCCATCTTGTATTTTGAATTTTGTCCCCAAGCATGGGAGAAGTAGATATGGAGTACCAACTTCCATACTTAAACAAAAAAAAATCTTAAGCAATATGCTTTGCGTTCGGCCCAACATCTAAGTAATGTCGAATAGAGTTAATAAGTAAATAGTTGTTAATTACCAATCTATAGCCGTCAGAACATTTGAGAGCTGGAAAATTGTCCATGTATTTGTGGATTTCCATTGATCCTTTCAACATTAAACAACCTTTTTGATGTTGTGCGTTCCCAGTTTTCAATGACAAGATTTACTGTTCTGGTATTTTGTAGCCAGCGTATCAAGTCGTCATGCTCCTCTTCTACAGACAAACACACAAATAAAGTGTTATATTAAGACAAAGTTTGGAGGTTATTTCTATGGTTTAATTATGTAACATTCATTATCATTTAACTACACATAACATTGATGATGATACCTGTCTCGTCATCGGTGAGTTTTTCGATTCCGTCTTGAACTACTGTAATACTTTTTTTGAGATTGCTCCCACTTTCAAGAGCTTTCTCCTTAAGTTGTAATATCTATTTAAAAGAATACCACGACCAGCTGCAGAGTCTCTGTTTCTGCCCTTCGTACATCCTGCCCAAACCTCCTAAAAATCAAAATTTCCTGCTTAAGTATTCATTTGAAAATCATAAGTTAGGTAGTACTCTGAAGTACAACTTCTACAATGTTTATATTACATTCTACAACGCAATACTTTTTCGAACTAAAAAACTACATAAACTACGAAGTTTGTAAATAAGGCAACTTCAGATGATAAATTTTAATTTTCTTATATTCCCTAGCCTTTAACTGGTGACATGGTCTTTTTGTAATGTAATTGGTGACGAGCGGCCTGAGAGGCCGCTGACTTTATCTGGTCTAGGTATAGGAAATTAGGTAAGGTAGCTTAGCGCAGCTTTACAAACCGTTAAATTATATTCAAAAGGATAAAATAAAACTAATTTTAATTTTTAAATGATGAATCTGCTATTGCTCTGTCTACTCCGGTAGGGGATAAAGTCGTGATTATTATGTAAGTATACCTAGTTGTTGCCTATAAATGGCTCTTAAGTCGATTCAAGCCGCTCTAATTCATCCCGTGGGATGAATTAAAAAACATGTTTTTTTTCTGAAGAAATTTTCGAAAATAATAAATTTAATGATTTAGTCAAATCATCCCACGCGATTAATTTAGAGCAGCCTGAATCGACTAAAGAGCCCTACTAATATTACAAATGCGAAATAAACTTGTCTGAGTGAGTTAGATTACGATTTGTTGCATCATACAATGAAGGTATACCGGGACTGTCTGATACGATATTTTATTTTATTTATTTATTTTAAAGCTAATTTACTGCTATTTAATAAAGAAGCATACAACTCTATATATCATTTTGCTCTTACATAAGATTCTTCTTTGAAGTAGTTGATTATATGGTCAGACCAGTATTCAATAATACTATTTGCAAAACTGTAAAAAATACCAATTCTTTAGTATGGTGGGTATCTTCTCAATCGTAGTTACACAACTTTCTTTTAATGAATTTAAGATGATATAAATTGCTTGCATGTGGTAGCTCACTTAATTGCCTTGACATTATGCGACATTATAAACCAGGGAAAATACCTACCTACCTACCTATAGTTCACGCGAGCGAAGCCGCGGGCAAAAGCTAGTTAGTATATAAATAAATCTACAAACCTTTTTTCAATATCATGTTTTAACTCTGCTTTTATAATTTCATCTGCCAGCTTTTGTCTGTAATAGTCATTTAGTTTTTTTTCTGTTGTATAATACGATAAAATCATCTTGCCATCTGGCCCATTAAATATTTCTTCAAGTGTCTGAAAAAAAAAAATTAAGTATATGTGTACATTGTTTTATTATCATACTAGCTGCGCCCCGGGGCTTTGCTCCCGTGGGGAATTTCGGGATAAAAAGTACCCTTTGTGCCATTCCCAGCATTTTTCTACCCTAATACCAAATTTCATCGTAATCCGTCCAGTAGATTTTGCTTGATTGAGTATCATACATCCTTACAAATTCACAAAGTCACATCCTTTCACAACTTTCGCGTTTATAATATAAGTGGGATAGTAGGATTCTATTTTCCATCGACTCTGAAACTTAAAAAAATAGGAAACATAACTTGTATATGTTACGGGCAACGTGATTAACAAGGCCGTATTAAGTATAAGGCCATATAAGGGTCAAGTATTATGAAAGGTCAAGAGCATCGGGCTATTTGATAAATTTTATTACTTTAATTACTTAGATCGGTCCATTAAATTATATATAAATTGCCCATGTGACATGGGCATTATACAGGCTGATCACTATTCATAGGGACTGGACTTCTCAAGTTGCTCCGTAACATATATACATTTACAAATATGCTATGACATACTTACCAACATATTGTTAGATGAAAAATTGGTCATGACTGACAATGTTGACGCCATACTGGTGGTTTCTGAATCACATGACATTTTTTCTTCTTTTTTAGCTAGTGTTTCCTATTCAAAAACACATTAGGTAAGTACAGTATACACATGAATGAATTTTGGTTGGTTTTGGAAAAAAAAAATGTCTTATATTAAAAAAAATCCTCTATCCAAAGGAAAATGGGCAAAAATCTATGGAAAAATAGCCTATAGAACTCGTGATTTTTTTCTTAAAATTTAGTCTAGTAGTTTCTGAGATTAGCGGTTCAAACAAACAAACAAGCTATTCAGCTTTATAATATCTTAAGTACATAAGTATAAGTATATAGGTACCTAGATACTAGGAGGAAGAAAATATTATTTATGTATTAGTGAACAAAGTTTTACCTGGTGTTCCAAAGATTTAATTTTTTGCATGAAAGTAATTCGCTCCCCAATATGGGAAACTTCTATCCCTTCATCTAAAAAAAAGATAATTGTAAGTAATTATATTAAGACTAATATTATAAAGAGGAAATTTTTGTGTCTGTTTGATAGGAACTTCAACAATACAGCAGATAAACACAAAATCTAGGTACTTATTTTGCAAGCACTGTGAAAACTGTTTACGTTTCTGTCATCTCAGCGTGTTTCAGGTTACATTCTCACCTGGGATCCTGCTTTGGAACCCAGGGCCCCGATAGATAGAGATACACTCTAATGATGATGACATAAGTATGGATAAACATACCGGTAAAAAGATCATTTTCCATCTAGACCTGACCAGGGATCGAACCCAGTACCTCGGTGTGGTAGCCTCTAATCATGACCACTAGGCCACAGAGTTTGTCATTTAATTGGTTTTTAATAGTGACAATAACAAGTGACGAGTGATTCTCTGGCAGACACTCAAGCTATGCATGAATTTATATGGTAGGTAGGTACCTAATAAGCGGAAAAAAATTACAATAATTGGTATGGTTTTTAATCTCATACATTTTGCTATAATTTTGGACTAGTTTTTTAACCTGAATACCTATATGTGCTTATAGGTATCGTGTAGGTACCTAAACAGGCATAAGGCTTGCTTGTGGTCGCCATAATACGGGGAAATATAAAAAAGCACATTACCTAGCTTATGGTACAAGTAGGTAGTTACTAACCTTTAAATTGTTCAATTATTTGTTGATTGTAGCCCCAACTCTCGAGGAGCTTTGAAATATCACTTGGTTGATCCATCTTTATTTATTGTCACACACTATCTATACTACCTACTGATTATACCTACTTATCTAACTTATCCACTAGGTAGGTAACTACATAAATCAATTTGATTTGATTTAAGTTTAGAATAGCTAGCCTAGCTGACTGAACTAAAACAAAATGGCGGGCAAAGCGCGACAGGCAGAATCAGCCCGCCGGCCGCCCGCCGCGCCGCCGGCGGGCGGCGTACTGGGCGTACCACTACCAATGTGAATGATGGTTGGTATGGTATCGGGCTATGGGGCCAGTCAGTGTTGCTAGCTTAGCTTTTTAAATTGCCGTGATACATATATGCATATGCGTGATACAATTAATATATTTCTGTCAGTTATAATGAAGCAGATTCACGAAGAAATTTTAAAAAAATGTGTTATAAAGTCGTGACACTATAAACGGATAAAGTCTTCATACAAAATTCGAAAGAACTTATTCCCCATCAGAAATAATAATAGAAAGAAAAGAAACAAATTTTAATGTTAATTATTTATGGCAAAAGTTTTCAACCGTGGTTCATGATAATACTTGGTTGAAAACGTATTTATACATTGTAAGTATTTACTTGGTTGAAAACCCATCTCTACGTCATATAAAATCCTGGCTTTCAATTTGGCTAAAAATATATATTAGAAAACCGGCCCAATGCGTGTCGGGCCCCTTAGAAAGAAAAGAAACCTTAAAAAGTTGTTTTTTCCTAACAGCTCTTAACTACTAAAAGTCTAGGGATAGCCCACGGACAGACATGACGAAATTGTAAGGGTTCCTTGTTGCACTACGGAACCCTAAAAGAGCTTATTTTGTTTACTTTTTTTAAGTCGGATATTAACTACGTAGGTAGGTATTTTAAAATTAATCCTTAACATACCAACAGAGTAAAATAAAATTTAAACCCCGTTCTTTATGGAAAAAGTTACCGGCTTTTATATTTGGCAACACTTGCTACGTTGCTTTTCCTCTCTGGCGTAAAATCGCGTGTGAAAATATTTGTCGTAACAGCAAAAATGCATTTTAGCTACTGTGACGAATATGATATTCGTTGGCGTAACTAAAACATTCGGGTTTAATCCATTCAAATATCTACATTAAACATTTTTTGTGCTAGCGACTGGCGGTTGTTGATATATGAGTGCGGTTTCGTTACCCGTTCGTCAAATTCCTCTGGCGTCACAAGTTGGTAGTAAAACTTTTTATAGGGTATTATCGTGGATTAACCTAAAAGGTAGGTACTTTTAATGAGCCAGGATTGTCGTGAAAGATGACTATGTGAACGTCCTGTAAGCCAAAAACCCGTAAAAAGCCACTGTAACAGCTAGTTACTATATTATCAGTTTTACTGCCAACATGACGGTGCAATGAACTATTTGACGAAACCTGAGGACGAAACGCACTCTAGATAGGTAAACTGGATAACTTTTGAAGAACCGTGGCGTGGCAGCATCAATCAATGACATGACATCTAGATTACACTAAAATCATTCCGATGCATGCTTGGTATCAAAAATATGGGGAAAATTCAAGGTAGAAAAAGGAAAGTTAACGACTGCACACGTTTAGTAAAGCTGGTATAGAATGACATCATGTACAAAAAATGTGCAATTCTGGAGTTAGTACATAGGTAATTCCACAGATATAAGAACATTACTTGAAGTAACTAATACTTTAACTTACATTTATATGTCTGTGGTGTACAACTTTAACTTACATTTATATGTCTGTGGGTAATTCTGACGATATTAGATATCTACTTCTGCATAGGTAGGTACTACGGGTTGAAATAAAAATGTAGGTAGGTAGGTACTTGGTGTATGTTGAATTGAACCAACATTGGCACCTAGTCGGAGTACCTAGCTAATATAATTGAATTGTGTGTAGTAGGTAGGTAGTAGTGTTGCAGCAATATAGTGTTGGAATATCAATTTATAGTATTGTCAATAGTGCATTGTGACCTTGAAAAATAGGTAACACTATCGATAGGCCTATCGATAGTATTGATACTCAATCAATAGTATCGATAGCCAATAGTTTGCAATACCTACTATTGATGTTTTCATTCAATACTATCGATAGTATTGATTAGAAATCGAAAATCGTATAGTATATCGATAGTTTTGGTTATAATCAATAGTATTGCAAACTATTGGCTATCGATAGTATCGATAATATTGACAGTATCAATACTATCGATAGGCCTATCAATAGTTTGACTATCGATAGTTGACCTTGAAAAATAGTCATACTATCGATAGCCAATAGTTTGCAATACTATTGAAGTCCTACAAGTCCTGCAACGCTACTTACTTACGTACGTAGGTACTTAACAGGTAGGTAGGGTAGGGAACAGGTTTTGAGATACTACTCATTTGGGTGAGTTGGGAATGAGCAAGTAGTAGCTCCAGAGGCCGGGCGAGCGTAGGTACCCGATGCCCCATCTGTTCATACCGATTAAGGTATGAATAACTAGAAGCTATTCTTTATATTACCTACCTACCTACTTGTTTGTCCGCGCATACTTAAATACACCTACTATAAATTAAGCACAGCTACAAAATGTTCTTAGTAGTTTCACAAAAGCCTGATTTACTACTACTTCTAATATATTATTGCTGTTTGTTGCATAGGAATTAGGTTTTATGACTAAGGTTTTCTGCAACATTAGCAAATGATTGCTTGGTAATTGCAACAAAGAATATTTGCTAAAGTTTTTCAAAACGTTAGTCACAGCTACTAAATATTTTTAGTAGCTTCAAAGAAGTCTGATTTACTACTACTACTACTCTCAGCCTAAAGACGTCCACTGCTGGACAAAGGCCTCCCCCAAGGATTTTATCCATGGGGATTTTACCGTAATCGCCACGCTTGGCAGGCGGGTTGGCGATCGCAGTGTGATGTCATAGTACGCGGAAAGATGCTGCTGCCCATCCTCCGGTGTTTTAAATCCCTTTAATCGCCTCTTACGACACCTACGGGAAGAAATGGGTTGGTGCTATTCTAGGGCCACACCACAGGCTGATTTACTACTACTTCTAATATATTATTGCTGTGTGTTGCATAAAAAAATCGGTGGTATGACTAAGGTTTTTTGCAACATTAACGAAACATTGCTTGGTAATTGCAACAAATAATATTTGCAAAAGTTTTTCAAAAAGTTAGTCACAGCTACTAAATATTTTTAGCAGCTTCAGATAAGTCTGATTTACTACTACTTCTAATATATTATTGTTGTGTGTTGCATAAAAATCGATGGTATGACTAAGGTTTTTTGCAACATTAACAAAACATTGCTTGGTAATTGCAACAAAGAATATTTGCTAAAGTTTTTCAAAAGTTAGTCACAGCTACTAAATATTTTTAGCAGCTTCACAGAAGTCTGATTTACTACTACTTCTAATATATTATTGCTGTGTGTTGCATAAAAAATCGGTGGTATGACTAATGTTTTTTGAAACATTAACAAAACATTGCTTGGTAATTGCAACAAATAATATTTGCAAAAAGTTTTTCAAAAAGTTAGTCACAGCTACTAAATATTTTTAGCAGCTTCAGATAAGTCTGATTTACTACTACTTCTAATATATTATTGTTGTGTGTTGCATAAAAAAATCGATGGTATGACTAAGGTTTTTTGCAACATTAACAAAACATTGCTTGGTAATTGCAACAAAGAATATTTGCTAAAAGTTTTTCAAAAGTTAGTCACAGCTACTATATATTTTTAGCAGCTTCACAGAAGTCTGATTTACTACTACTTCTAATATATTATTGCTGTGTGTTGCATAAAAAAATCGGTGGTATGACTAATGTTTTTGAAACATTAACAAAACATTGCTTGGTAATTGCAACAAAGAATATTTGCAAAAGTTTTTCAAAAGGTTAGTCACAGCTACTAAATATTTTTAGCAGCTTCAGAGAAGTCTGATTTACTACTACTTCTAATATATTATTGCTGTGTTTTGCATAAAAAATTCGATGGTATGACTAAGGTTTTTTGCAACATTAACAAAACATTGCTTGGTAATTGCAACAAAGAATATTTGCTAAAGTTTTTCAAAAAGTTAGTCACAGCTACATAATATTCTTAGCAGCCTTACATAAGTTTGATTTGTTACTACTGCTGTTATATTTATTGTTGTTTATTGCATAAAAAATGCGGTAGTATAACTAAGGTTTTTAGCAACATCGATTTTTTTTTTAAATTAGTTGCGGAGTTGATAAATGTAATAATGAAGTTAACAATTGGTGCAAAACTGTTGTCCGTGTTTGCACAATGTTTTTATCAAATGCAACAAAGACATGATTTTGCTGCGTGATACATGTACAATTAGCAATAGTGACAAAGTTTTTGTCCACTAGAGCTAAGAATTATTAGCAGTCACAGCTAACAGCAATGACTAATAAAATTTTGTTGATCCGGGTAAACAAATTAGCTTAAGTTGTTAATCAATTAGCAGCGGAAGCTAATTATTTGAAACTCTTTTAGCTAAATATCGTTAGTAAAGGTAGCTAACGGGTTTTAGTTGCTATAGAGAAGACTTTGTTACAGTTGCTAAGATATTGTAAGCCGCAGCAAAGGAAATATCAGCAAAGCGAGTTTAGATACCATAGCTAAATCATTTCTTTCCGTGTGGATAGATGTGGGCATCTGCCTTGCCTTTCTTGATAGTGGACTGCTTTCTAATAAAATTGTAGGTCTGGCTTGCTGGGGCTGGATGGATAACTCAAACACTTCGATAAATGCACTGATATTATATTTATTTGACTGCACAATGCACAATAGAAAAGAAATACATGTGGTAGGCACAGAAGTAAAATTTTTTTTTAAATATAAGCAGAAGGAACACAAATTTCACACACACACTGATGATATTTGACAATATTTGCATCCTGTTCATGATAAGGACTGTCACATAACTCTGTCCCTTTCCTTCCTTAGCATTGCAATGTATTGTAACACGAACCACTACACTGAAAGATTTATCATCCAAGCCGGATTTTTCTTGCGAAATGATCCTTAACTGTCATATTTGTTGTGTTGTCACAGTTGTCATAAATATTTAAAATTATTTTTTACTGTTTTGTGCTTTTAAACTCAATAGAAATGATAAAATGCAACGTGTACAATATGTGGAAGTGTTTCATAAAAAAATATTCGTGGAATATCGTTCCTTCGGTAAGCAATACATGTTTTTTTGACGTGCCCAATGATAATATACAATTTCGTGTTATTTTTGAAACAATAACCATTATTAGACTTTTGAATGCTATTTATCAGCATTATCATTATTTATTTTATATAGTAGTGTATTAATTATAACCATTTCATAAGAAATACTACAAGTAATTTAATAATTTCGTAAATAGCATAGATCATTTGACGGATCCAGTTTTGTTTACTATGGCTGGGCCGAATCAAGGCAAATATACGAATTTAGTACCTATTCTATAAAAATCTCAGGAATTCTTTCTTGAAGATTAAAATGCACATTTTATAAAAATACTTACAGTGAATTTTATTTCAGGACAAGGAAAATATGCCAGAAAATAATACCTCAAGAAAGAGAACTGTTATGGGGAGTATTTCTCTTACGTACTACGAGTACCAGGACAGTGAATGGACGCCAGCAACCATTAACATCATTGCAATGTTTAAATTAATAAATGTTTAATTATTAAAAATCACGTGCAATGCACGTGATTTTTAATAATTTAAAATAAATTTTATTGATTTAATGACTAGTATTTTTTCCCAAAAGGGATAGAATTTCCCATCGTAAAAAGCTGATGCAGATCCGTCCGCATACCGCGCACGGCTTAAGATTCAGCGTCTCAAAATTTTTGGTTTTGCTACACTGTACCGAATATAATTAATTATCTTAGATCCGACCCTGTATTCTGTCGTTGTGTGAATAATAATCCTAGTGTGTGTTTTTGCCATGCAATTTCAAATGACATGTTCAGTCTGCTTACTATTATTATATGTCTGTGGTGGTAGGTAACGCTTCTTAGATGCTAAGCTTAGGTAATAAATTTGACGGACGGATCTGACGTTCCGTTTTGACATTTTACTTTTTAATAATTAACTGTTGGATTCCAACAATAGATTAACTCTTAATTGCACTATTTACAGAACAGACATACAAAGAAGTGACAAAAAGTAAATACATAAATGAGCGCAAAGGCGGGGTTTATCGCAAATGCAATTTCTATAAAAAAAAAAAAATAATTTGCACAAAAGATTAAATTTTAAAAGACAATGGATTGACTTTTTTAAAAATTATGAAAACCTACCTGAAATTGAAATTGTATGGGATTTATTTTTAGGTACAAAAATTCCAATTATTTAATTTAATAGACACTAGCTTTTGCCCGCGGCTTCGCCCGCGTGAATTTCCCACGGGAACAGTGCTTTTTCCCGGGATAAAAAGTAGCCTATGTGCTATTCCAGGTCATTATCTACCTCTGTACCAAATTTCATCGAAATCCGTCCAGTAGATTTTGCGTGATTGAGTAACAAACATCCTCACAAACTCACAAACTCACAAATTCACAAACTCACAAACTCACATCCAAACTTTCGCATTTATAATATTAGTATGGATCAATGGCAAAGGCCTCTCTCTTCCTCTTCCAAAACTCTTGATCTAAGGCTAAAAAAATCTAGAAAAAAAAAATATTACTAAGTTATTTATCAATTCACATAGGCATGACTTGACTATACAAAATGCCCCTAAATCTTCAGTTTTTTATTTGCCTAGTCAGGCTCTAGGTGGTACATTGACAGTAATAGTAAATTGATAATTTGTTTTGTATTTTGTAATAATAAAACACCTTCAGGTGTTCTATAAAAAACTGAAATGAGAATTTTCTTATGATATATAATCTGTATTCCACGAAAAGCGCCCTAGTAATGAAAACCGTATTATATTGAAAAACTAGAAACCACTTGAACGTTTTCAGTATTTTCATATTCTTTTTAGAATAAATCTTTTTACCATAACTAATATTAGGTATATGCGAAATTCTTCATTTGCACTTTCATGGCTTAAACTTTGAACCGATCTTCAACTACTTCTAGGCCGATGAAATTTGGCATAGAATTACATATTTTTACCTTACGCTACCCTTTTTATTTCATTTTAATATTGTGGCGTACAGCGGAGCGTCATGTTCCCCGCTACCCGCATTGAGCTGTGACACATTATATTCAGATACGTCTCGGTGTGCGGACAGTTGCCCGAGTGCACAGGCTGTTATCATTCTTAGTGACTATCTAGTCGCTCTGTACCAACTTATACCAATAGTCAGGATACGGTGGAGCCCCAGTTAACTGACCCGGTTAAGCCCCGGGTCAGGTTGTGCTGTGGGGCACATAACGTGCGGGGCGGGGCACGTTACTATGCCGTATAATATTAGTGCCAACGGCACATTTGGCGACGAGGATGGGATTGTGGTCGGCTGGTACCTGAACTAGAAAAAACATGTTTCCCTGGTTCTCAACCCGAGAGATTATTATAATTAACTGATATTTAATCGATAGTGTACTTTTGCCATATGATTGATTAATATTGTGATGAAAAAAAAAAACACAAAATTTGAACTAAGAGTAAAATAAAAAAATAAATAGTAAAAGGTATTAAAACAATTACAAGGGTGCAAGTAAATTTTAGAAAGAACTATAGGAACTATATTCTTGATATGTCTCTAAATATAATAATTATTTTAACTAAATAGTTAAAAGTTGACTAGTATCATAAAGAAACTACCATCCGAGTTGCAAGAAAATACACGCCAAAAAGAAAAAAAAAATTGAAGGACAGTTTTAAATAATTAGTCTGGTTCTAAAAATACATGATATTTTAACCAGTGGAGTTCGTTACAGCTTCTGGTTGACCGGAACATTGATAGATGCGTCGATTAAGATGTTGTTCTCTGTGATCACAATATTCAGAAAACAAAAACTTGTTTATGTAACACTGGCGGCCCGTCCCAGCTTTGCAAGGGGGCCATTTAGAGGTAAATTATGTTACATTGAAATAATATAGGTGCTAACGCAGGAATAAATTTTGAAATCAATCCAGTGATTAAGATTTTTGTTAAAAATATCTTTAACGAAAATGCAAAACTTCCATTTTGTATTATGGGTATGGAAGTGTAAGAAGTGTAGATTGTACACTAAAATGTATTGTATATTTAATGTGAAATAAACAAGTAAAACAAATAAAATAGGTACCTAAATAAATGGATAAAAAAAAATACGGCAGTAAATACTTAGCGTATTTCAACATAATATGACAGACATGTCTATAACATGTACAAGTTTAAGCCACCAGGAAACCTACATTATAAAATGGAGGCATTTATTTACTTTACTCAATTATTATTTTACAGTCTACCCTGTAAAACAAAATGGTATTTCATTGAAAGCGAATTAATTGAACTTATTGGTGAAAACATAAATTAAGTTTATTACAAAGGATTTAAGTATGATTGTTCGGTCCTGACAAATACAGTAACTGGGCTATGCCCAACGATTTTGTTATTAATTGATGCTATAATAACTACTTTAACGAAGGTACACTCGGTTGCCTTTATATGTTTACATTAATTTACTTCACTAATCACAATGGTACCCTAAGAAGCAAGTTTACGTGCATGAACAAAGTACATTAATTGTTCTTTAATGCACTATATACCATACATAAATGCTGTTCTAAAAACTATTCATAGTTTAGTTTATTAAAATTTCCAATTGTAATGATGTGTAAGGAGATATTATTTTCCATTGATCATTGACGAGTTAGCAATGAATCAGTTAATTGTAATGACAACACAATATTTATTTGAAAATAGAGAAAAGCAGTTAAAATATCTAAATACATGGTGTCACCTAAATGTTATTTTTACTATTTTATACTCCTACTTAATATCCAACAGTATTTTAGTACCTTTGTTTATGAGTCCATAATTATGGATTGATAAGTCAGCATTAAATCGACCTCGGCAATTTTATTGCCTGAAGTCATCATTAAATTGCTAAAGTTACCTTTGTGAACCAAAGTATGAATTCAGATGAATCGATATTATGGATCGCTTAACCAGCATTAAATTGCTAAAGTTACCCAAAATAAAACGAACAAATAATGAATATTGATGTGCACTTTGTGCTACAAATAAAAATATTATGAATTGTTAAGCTAGCATTAAATTACACGGAATCAAAATGCTCATAGTCAGCATTAAATTGCTAAAACTACCCAATATAAAACGAATAAAGAATAAAAATTGATGTGCACTTTGTGCTACGAATAAATGTTATTCCAATTAGGTATTTAAGTTTATATCAAATTGAGAATAATCAATATGTGTTTCGTTTGAAATAAAATATGTGTAAGGACAATGATGACTAGGGCTTCCAAATACCGGATATTTTGAATACCGGTTTCAATACCGGAAAATAATTCAAAACCGGTATTAATACCGGGATTCCGGTATTGAAGTGAAAATTTGTATTTCTTTTTCAAAAAGTTTCTTGTTTTGAAGTATTAAGCCAAAATTAAAACATAGGTCATTGTAAATATACTTTTATTCATGTACGGTTCTACCGCACATACAAATCGCCCGATAAGCATTATTACATGAATGCATTTTTTTGCCTATCTATCAATCAGTTCACGATTCACCTTCGCACATCATCGCCGCGCATCGCGTTCGTGTACTAACTAGCATTTAAGTATTTTCGAATACATTTGCTTTTATCTCAGCAGCATCTATTATTTATTATCTTAACAGCATCAGCTACTCAGGTGTTAACAAACAATTCATATAACAAACTAAATCATCACAGCTTTACCTAATACAACTTTAAATATTTAAGATTTTTAAAAATTAATCATGTCATCATCATTAATTATCTTGATGTGAACATACAGCAATGAATCCATGGTCATTATAAGTTTTGCCTTCGTTTTCTGGTCCTCTCCAAGATCAATTACTTTTTCGGTAACTGGTCCTTCCCTCGAGCACGAGTAAATTTTCGGCGGCAAATGTCCTTTACGTTAATTTTATCTATTTAGTTTACGTGCAGGTTATTCCAAAAATATTACAATGTCACTATTAATTATCTGTTTACGTGCATTTTTATGCGACATAATTCCAAAATCACCGATTTAAATTGATTCGCGGTGTAAAACACAATATGGAAATGCCTAAAATAGTGCAATTCTCCGTTCCAATTTCAAATAGATACGTTGAGCGTCAAAGGCAGCCTTGCCTTTTGGAGGTCCGTCCGGGAGGGATCCCGGACGGACCAACTTGATGAACAAGTCTCCGCTAGCACGCGCGGTATGCACTCTGAATTTGATCGCAGATAGAAAATAGATATCTTCCAGTGTACTCAGTGTGAACTTCAAAGGTTGTTATTTTTGTAAAAAAAATATGTTTTAAATAATTGGTATACATGTTCTTTTCTATTGTATTGGGTAAACCTGTAAAAACTCTGTAAGTTTAGAGAAAAAAAAATAAAAAAAAATCGGTATTAAAACCGGTATTGAATTTCAATACCGGTATTGGAAACAGGTCAAAAAATCGCCTAATACCGGTATTATGCAATACCGGGATCCCGGTATTGGAAGCCCTAATGATGACCTCTGTATGTGGTCCCGGGATAAATTCTCGGTCAGGTCAAATAATCTTTGTGAATCGGCCTGGGTCTAGTAGTGTGCCATCCTACACACAAGCGACTGTTAACAGCAATAATCCACAAAGGTGGATAAGTAATCTGTAGGCCTCTTTATAGTATTGATAATGAGTATAAGTTCTTGTGTGAATGTCTGTAACGTGTGAGGGCCTAAACTAACTGAAGGAGCGTAATGGATACACGACACACTTCACTGATAACTGTTAATTTATTGTCAATTTAGTATGAACAATGTCTTACATAATTTTCACTAATTAGAATCAAAAATATCACTAACACAGATAAAATAATATGACGCGCACGGCTTAAGATTTATTAATACAGGTACTACTAGCGATAAAGACCGCGGTGAGGTGACGACTGAATTGTGTCGACATGCGGTAGGAACGCGAAGCCAAAACTGCTGACCTAGTGTGTCCCTACAATACACCCTTCCTAAATTTTTGGTTAACAGGAACAAAAATTTTAACAAAGTTTTAAAACGAAAAATCTAAAACATCATACAACTGGCACAGGCTACGCGTTGCAATGCGCCGCGTAAGCAAAAATGGCCTGACCTCGGCGGTCGATTCGTAAACAACTAAGTACTTGGAACTACAAGCTTGTATGATGCAATAGACGACGATAATTTGAAACACTGAATACAATACAAAACATAATTGAATTTTGAATTTAAGTGAAGTGGAATGAAACACATGAATACATAACAAAATATTCTTAAGCCGTGATTGAAAATAGAAATTTTGAACAGAATGTCATTTACAGTATAAAATTAATTGATTAGTAGGTTTGTAAATTTTGAAAAACATTACATTTGCAAAAAAAATAAAAAAAATATATCTAACTTTTATGCTAAACTTGAATACAGAATACCAGAATAAAGGTAAATTTGGAATGCATTGGGTTTTTTAATTTTTACCTAATTACATTATACAATAGGTAGGTATTAAAATATACTGTAACAGTGAAAAAAAAATCAGACTTAAAAACTAAGTATACTCCTAGTGTAGTAAGTATGTGAAAAGCGTTTTCTTATCCAAATGCACTTTTGAATTGACGTCAACTAGTACACCACTGTTGTTGGTTGAGCAGGTTGTACGGGCACAGCCTGGACTCTCGTGGTAGGAGTTGGTAGGCTGGCGCTGTGGACCTCTCGTCTCAACCAGTTTTTAGTTTTCTTGATACAATGTTGGCGTACAAAACACACCATAACACAAATCAGCAAGGCAACAGTCACTATTACCATAATGGACAAATAATCCAATCTCGACTCTACTGTACTATGCGATTGGGCCTGGGCGATCGCAATATTTTCTTGTTTGCTTTGACCAACGCCCATTGTGACTTTCTTGCCAAATAAAAAAACTGTAGAAGAATGAACAAATTCAACGATTGTAATTACTTTTAACTAAACAAAAATTTCAAACTAATCACTTTTCACACACTTTCACAAAAAAAATAAGTATGTAGTACGTATTCTAAGTAACGTTTTTTGCAAAAATGCTATATTTTATATGACTAAGTACATACTTTTCAATTGACCGAGATTCCAATGTGCAAGTATAACAACATTTTCTGATACACTATGTATCTTTAAATTCTGAAATAACTTTAAATGAATGCCTTACATATGATTATATATTTAGGTTTTTTATTACAGTAATAAGATTCAAATTGACATTATTTTGTTTTCATATCTTTAACTCAATTTGGATACCTAATTAATAGGGTTTATCTAAGTTAAATTCATACAATTTATAATGTCAAATAACTACCTATACTAAATACTGCATTTATTTTTTAAACACATAACACTTGTAACTTAAATAGTACTTGTATGCAAAAATTACCATGTCCTATGCAATTAACTATCATTCGCAATGACTAAAAAATGTATTCATAAAATGAAATATTCAATATAATAGCAGTTGCCAACAAACATAAGAAACTTTTCTGTTAGTAGAACCCTTGGCATCCCAACAGCTTTAAGAATAAAACTGTTGAGCATCGCGGCCTGCGGGAACACTACAAGTAAAAACATATTTAACTCTATAAATTAAAACGAACTGGCGGTTTAACTATACGACCGCGACTTGTCTTAAAAGTAACACGTTCTTTTTCTTTAGAAGCAACTGGACTTGACTGTACAAAATTATCATTTTCATTATTAGTAGTAGGCTCTACGACATCGTTACTCTTAGGCAAGGAGTCGGACATACTATTTGTGTCCTCGTTGAACAAATAAGCCGGTTTTAACCTGTCTATCGAAATATTAGCCTTACGATTAGGTAACTGTACCTGAAAAACTTTATCGAACCGTTTAAGGACGGGGTAAGGTCCGTCATACGGAGGGCGTAAAGGTTTTCTCACAGTGTCATTTCTAACAAAAACATGAGTGCACGTCTTTAAATCTGGATGTACAAAAAATGATCTTGAACTACCATGTGACTTGAAACTAGGCTTTAAGGCTTCTATTTTCTGACGTATCCTATCTACTAGCGTATCGTCGCTTATACTTGTATCTGCACTATCGTAGAAATCACCAGGTAACCTAAGGGTACGACCAAATGTCATTTCGGCAGCACTGACGCCATTGTCGCTTCTCAGAGCTGCTCTAAGACCTAACATAACTGTATGTATCTCCTCAATCCATGAGGTGTTGTTACCTAGCCTAGCCGTCAACGCTGTTTTTAAAGAACGATGCCATCTTTCAACCCTACCGTTACTTTGGGGATGAAATGCCGAAGTTCTGTATCTTTGAATACCTAAACATTTTAATAAACTTGCGAACAAATTACTTTCGAATTGTCTTCCTTGATCCGTAGTTATTTTCACAGGACAACCGTAACGAACAATCCATCCTTCATACATAACTTTAGCTACACACTCAGCAGTAATTTCTTTAACTGGAAAAGCTTCGGGCCAACGTGTTTTTCTATCTATTATAGTTACACAATATCTATAACCATCGGATGTGGTTGTCAAAGGTCCTATAATATCACAATGTATATGTTCAAAACGATTGACATCTGAAAATTCTTGAAATTCTGAAAAATTATGTCTATTGACCTTTGCTTTTTGACATTGAATACAAGATTTTGACCATAAACTGATGTCTCGATTCATACAAGGCCAAAAATATTTTTGTGTAACTAATTTCCTCGTTGTTCTAATACCGGGATGACTTAAATTGTGAACAGCCTCAAATGCCGTTTTTCTAAAATGTTCCGGTAAATATGGCCTGATATTATTCATTGAAACTTCGCAATATATCGGTTTATTGCTTAATGGCAAAAACATTTTGTGTAATATAACATTGTTATTGTTCGCTACGGTTCGTGCTATGTACGGGTCTTGTTCTTGCGCGTCAGCTAATTCGTTGAAATCAAGTACTGTGGGACAGGAAATTGTGTCTACGCGCGACAACGCATCAGCAACAACATTATTTTTACCTTCTACGTATCGAATATCAGAAGTGAACTCACTGATAAATAACAACTGCCTTGTTCTACGAGGCGTTTCTTTGTTATTATCAACGTTTTTAAATGCAAAAGTTAAAGGTTTATGATCTGTGAATATAATCAAATGCTGTCCTTCAAATAATCTTCTAAAATATCTGACTGCCAAAAATATACCTAACAACTCCCTATCATAGGTGCTGTATTTTTGCTGCGCTAATGTCATCTTTTTTGAAAAATAACCTAAAGGTTTCCAATAATCACCTATTTTTTGTTGTAAAACGGCTCCTACACATTTATCTGATGCATCTGACATTAAAGCTATTGGCGAATCTGAAATAGGGTGAAACAATGTAACGGCGTTTTTTAAGCTCTCTTTACATTTCTCAAAAGCTAAAATAGATTCTTGTGTCCACTCAATTTTAGTTTTATCATTTTTCTTGCAATTGTGCAAGTAGTTATTAAGTTCAGCCTGAGAATCTACTGCATTGGGAATATGAGACCTATAAAAATTTACCATTCCTAAGAACCGACGTAATCCCTGGATTGTCTCTGGTTTAGGGTATTCTAAAATAGCTTTTACCTTATGTTGCAGTGGCCGTATGCCTTCCTCCGCGACCTCGAAACCTAGAAAATCGACTTTTGACTTACCAAAATTACACTTTGAAATATTGATAGTGATACCGTACTCTTGTAACCTTGAAAATACCTTCTCTAGATGCTCCTGGTGAAGATTTGGTGTCTCTGAGACCACCAAAATATCATCTATATAGCAAAAAACAAAATCTAGGCCTTGGAAGACCGTAGACATGAATCTTTGAAAAGTTTGAGCTGCGTTACGTAATCCGAAACCCATTCTCGGAAATTCGAAAAGTCCAAATGGAGTTATAATCGCAGTTTTCTCAATATGGTGCTCTGCAACGGGTATAAAATGATAGGCTCTATTTACATCTAAGGTACTAAAAATGTTTTTACCTGCCAATATATAAGTGAAGTCCTGCAACCTAGGAATTGGATATCTGTCGGGCTTAGTAACTGCATTTAATTTGCGATAATCGCCGCAAGGTCTAATATCTCCGCTTCTTTTAGTAACAATATGTAATGGACCTTGGGCTACCAAGGACTTTTAGAAGGCCGACAAATGCCCAAATCCTGCATAACCTGAAATTCTTCCTTCGCTTTCTTGTATCTGTCTGGGGGTAGAGGTCTGGCTTTGGCATACACCGGGGGACCCTTGGTTTCTATATAGTGACAAACATCATGACTAGGAGGCTCTCTGAAAGAGATAGGTTTCGTTATTTCCGGATATTTACTCAGTAATGCATGATAAGGGTGGCTCTCATCAACTGTTTTAACTGAAGGCTCCGTGTAATTTACAACAGAAGCATTACCTTAAATATTAGTTACATTATCTATTAATTTTCTGGATTTTAAATCTACCAATAAACCAAATTTAATTAAAAAGTCTGCACCTAATATTGGCTGTTTGACATCTGCTATTATAAACGTCCAACGATATGCTCTACGAAGACCTAAATTTAGTTTAGTTAGTAGTAGTTAATTAATAATAGTAGTTTATTTAGTCTTTATGCCAAATGTTTTAATTTCAGTGCCATTGGCAGCATATAATTTATAATCAAAATTTCTATTGATACATTTGCTAGCATTTTTAACTGGTAAAATTGAAATATTTGCACCTGTATCTATTAAAAAACGAAGTCCACTGTTGGAGTCCAAGACGCTCAAGCGGTGTGATGGCTGGATGGCGCAAGCTTCCACCGCAGCTTGCACCTCACCTAGTTTTCCGGCTGCTTCCTCCATGCGCAGGGCTGAACGCATTTATGAGCCCTGTCCCGGAACCTGAAGTGATAATGGCATAACCAATTTGGGCTTCCTGGCTCTGGTCTAGGTCCTCTGCTTCCCCGTGACGCCGAACGTTGTCGATTAAAACCTCTAAATTCTCTGCCTCTTTGCCTGTTCCTTCCGTGACGGTCTTGGTGTCCTCCGTTCATATTTTTCAGCTGCGTTAACTACGCAGCTGAAAAATATTTTGAAATTTCTGCTAAAATTCTGTCTTCTGACTGCGATGTTGATGGTGCTGCAACCTCTGATACCTGGACCGGTCGCGTGGCTTCCAGAACCGTGTCTGCGGTTGTCGCCAAATTATCTAAGTTTGTACTATCCGTCACAGCTAGCACTGCTCTAGCCGCAGCTGGTAGGTGATTTTGCCACAATATTCTTAATGTTTCGTCAGGAACTTTGCCTCGTGCCAATTCTCTCATCTTCCGTAAAAGTTGCGACGGTTTTTGTTCGCCAAGCTCCATCTCACTAAGTAATTTCTGTAATTGTCTCGTAGCTGATTCTTCGTAAATAGATAGTAACCGCTGCTTCAGCGCATTAAGTTTTCCGGTGGCTGGTGGGTCCAAAAGTAAATCTGCAATCTGACTAATTGCGTCTTTTGTTAATTTTCCGATGGCTAAATCATATCTATTTTGGTCACTTATTTTCTGTGGATTAAGTATCGCCTCTATCTGTATAAACCAATGTCTAGGTTGGTCGGGCCAAAACTCAGGCAATCTTGAAGAAACCGAAACAGTAGCGATATCCATACTCGCTGTCGTGGAACCTGCGGGCTGTACCGGGTGCGCAGGCTGCCCAGGCTGCGCCGGCTGCGCGGGCTGCGCGGGCCGCGATCCGCTCGCGTCGCCAGGTTGTCCATTTGACATGATTCACAAAAATAAATTTCTTCAAATTTTTACGCCGAATGTACCTTAACCGTGCCGCCTTTTTATGGAGTGAGCCGTCACCTCACTCAATTTTTCATGTATCCAAACAAAAGTTCAAAGTCCGGGTCACCACTGTAGGCCACTTTATAGTATTGATAATGAGTATAAGTTCTTGTGTGAATGTCTGTAACGTGTGAGGGCCTAAACTAACTGAAGGAGCGTAATGGATACACGACACACTTCACTGATAACTGTTAATTTATTGTCAATTTAGTATGAACAATGTCTTACATAATTTTCACTAATTAGAATCAAAAATATCACTAACACAGATAAAATAATATGACGCGCACGGCTTAAGATTTATTAATACAGGTACTACTAGCGATAAAGACCGCGGTGAGGTGACGACTGAATTGTGTCGACATGCGGTAGGAACGCGAAGCCAAAACTGCTGACCTAGTGTGTCCCTACAAATCAATGTGTAAGGACAATAATGACAACCTCCTTGTGTGGTCCCGGGTTAATTTTTCGGTCAGGTCAAATGTTTTGTTTAAATGGGCCTGGGTCTAGTGGTGTGCTATCCTACACAAAAGAGTTCCACTGTTAACAGCTATTCCGTATATGGGTGACTGTAACGGATAAAGTAACGACTGTTATTAATTTAACAGCTATTCCACATAGGTGGTCAAAGAAATGATTGTGGTCGTTGGACTATAAAAGTATTGGAGACGTCCAGTCTTAGCAAATCCATATTGTTGGGTTGTAATTAAATATAATGTATATTGGAAAAATGTATAATGCAGATCATTAAAAAATATATATATTCTGAACCTGCTACTGACAGGTTACAAAAAACTTATTGCCAAATTAAGTTTAAAAATACAGAATAGTCACTCCTAAGCTAATACATAAACAAATATGTATTTTATTAAACTAACGTAGGTACATTACATACAATTTAATAAAATGATTATTTTAATATAGTATTAATTGAAATTGACACTGGACTGGAAACATTAACATAAAACTAAAGTAGGTATGGATAAATTTAATGTCGTCCTGACAAGATGTTGCCTTGCGGTAAGGTGCCCAGAAGACTGGCAGAATTGCAAAGTTGAATGGCAATACTGATCCTTTGATCAGTACCTACATAACATTAAGTTAAAAAAAAAACATTATCCTTGTTATTTAGATTTTAAATTAGTTGCTGCTTTAACAGATTTAACTAATAAGCAACTCATGCTTTATTAACAGCAAATCCTTATTTGTGTGTGTTTTATAGAGAAGGTCTGTATACTGTTCCGGCTAAGTTTAGATCCAGAATTTACGCCAAGCAATGGTATCGTGTCTACTTCATGACCAAAATAATTAACAATATTTCTGGCATTTCTTCAAAGTTTTGACACACTGTAACAGTTGTCGTTGTTCATCTTTCAACTGTAGTAAGTAATTATTATAAAATAAAATTTCTACAAACATTGAACTGGGTTGATCAAATTAAAAAATAATAAAAATATGATCAAAATACAAGTAAATAAATGCAATATGCCGACATGTGGTTGTTAAAATTTTTCAAAATTCGGCAAGTATCTACCTCTAACAATGATGTTGCTATGAAGGAATGAATTTTTAGCATGATTAAACGAAAAGTTTAAAAAAAAAAAGAAAAAGGATAAGTGGCCGATGTTGGGAAAGTGGACATGTTGATTATGATGAGATTAAAATCTGTGAAACTAAGTGACTTTCGGTAAAGGAAATGGCGCAGAATATTTTAATAATCCCAATTTGCGAGATGACAATCGAAATTTATTGATGCAGATATTTATATGATTCCTATGAGATTGTTTGCATTCTTTTGACCATGCACATGATTATAAAGTAATATAATATATAATAGTAATATAGAAAAAACATACCGAAATAAAAATTAGAAATCATGTCATGTCAGAATGACATAATAGCGACCAATACTGTAATGAGTTTCTTTCGGCGTTTCTTCTCAGCAGTGGTCGTTCCGAAACGCTGGTAGTTTGCAGCTTTAAGAATTGCGATGGTATATAATTTAAAATTAGATGTAAAGGGTTACTTTGGATTTATTTCATACTAGTGGTAACGAAAATTATTGAAAACCTTTATCTGTATTAAAATCATCAAAAGAAAGGAGAGATGTGGCGTACAGCGGAGCGTCATGTTCCCCGCTACCCGCATTGAGCTGTGACACATTATATTCAGATACGTCTCGGTGTGCGGACAGTTGCCCGAGTGCACAGGCTGTTATCATTCTTAGTGACTATCTAGTCGCTCTGTACCAACTTATACCAATAGTCAGGATACGGTGGAGCCCCAGTTAACTGACCCGGTTAAGCCCCGGGTCAGGTTGTGCTGTGGGGCACATAACGTGCGGGGCGGGGCACGTTACTATGCCGTATAATATTAGTGCCAACGGCACAAATATTCCTTTCAAATACTTGGTTGTACGCCATTGTACTCCCCTCTTTCTGTGTTATTATCTTTTGTATTTTTCCTATAATCCACATGTACAATAAAAAGCTTTGTAAAAAAACAAACAAGAGCCGAGGTCAAATATTAGGTATGTAGTTCAACTCCCAAGCGGTTGAAATGGGGGGTGAAAGTTTGTGTAAAAAACACATGATATTTTCCAGGACAACAGATAATAATAAATTAGAAAATTCAGATGGATGAATGGATGTTTATTATTCAATCAAGACTCAACTACTGCGCAGATTAAGATAAAAAATTGATAGATGGGTACAATACTACCTGGAATAGTCAATAGGGTACAACTTTTGTAGAAAATTTTCTGCAGGTGTGGAGCCACAGAACACTATTAGTTCTATAAAGGCAAAAAAAAATGATATTTGTTTTTTGGAAAAGTCTGGGTTGTCTGACCGTCACACCGGTTAAAACAATGGTTTTCACGGCAGTTCATTATAAAAAGAGATTTATAACTAGGAAACTCTTTGTTTCGGGGTAATGTTTGTTAAAAATACACTGACTACAGAAGAATCGTATTATTTTCATCTAGGTGTGTGTAAGTTTACGCGACATGTATCTACGAGACGAGACGACGTTCGGTTAATCTAACTGTATTTTTAATGATTACTAAATTCTATCTCCAATGGTTAACTCAGATGCATAAATACATGTTTACACAAGCTAATTAGGTATTAAAAATAAAAAACACGACTGACAAGTTTTTACTCAAAAAGTACATCCAAACATATAAGTTATATACATTTTTAAAATCGCCTTTTAAAGCCCTTCAATTTGATACCCCACTCGATAAGATTAATCAAATTTTATTTTTTTGGTCTGCTGTTTATCGCATATATAATCCGCCATTTTGTTTTTATAATGACGTCATATAGCCTATGTCACTCGGAGGAATGCAAGGAATCTAAAAATACCTCCCACATCAAAATCTGTTAAGCGGTTCAGGACTTATGGTGGAATAAAGAAACTTACATACATACATGAACCCTGAAAACATAACACTCCTTTTTTGGTCAGTCGTGTAAAAAGTTGCCAAATCGGTACAAAATCTGTTCGATCCTGCCAACGAAAGTAGAAGATTGTGTTGTGCAAAAAACTATCTTATTGCAACGCGCACAGTGCGCGGTTAAGCGCATTTGAATTTTGTTTTTTGAAGCTCAGGTCGCACCTCGTCTTATGATTGTATTGTATCATAGTAACAAAATCATAGTAACAAACTCACTTATGTTAACCCTCTTTAGAGTCAAACGCTTTTATTTCTAGATTGTATATAGCACAGTATCAATTGCAATACTAAGCTACTAAATGTTCTCTCTCAGCCGAAAGACGTCCACAGCTGGACAAAGGCCTCCCCCAAGGATATCCATAACGACCGGTCCTGCGCTGCCCGCATCCATGCGCGTCCTGCGACCTTCACCAGGTCGTCGGTCCACCGAGTGGGAGGCCTGCCAACACTACGTTTTCCGGTTCATGGTCGCCACTCGAGAACTTTTCTGCCCCAACGGCTATCTGTTCTACGAGCTATGTGCCCCGCCCACTGCCACTTAAGTTTCGCGATTCTGCGGGCTATGTCGGTTACTTTAGTTCTCCTACTAAATGTTGCATCTGCTGAATTTTATGATGCGTTGACGCTGAAAAATGAAAAAATCCTATTTTTGAAAACATGAACCCTGAATTTTTTGCCTATAGTTTCAATGGGGGGGGACTTTTGACAAAAAAGTTATAATATCATGTCTAACGAATCAATTTGAATTCAATGTCTTATTCTTTGGCCCTTCTGTAGTATACTAATATTATAAATGCGAATGTTTGGATGTGAGTTTGTGAGTTTGTGAATTTGTGAGTTTGTGAATTTGTGAGTTTGTGAGGATGTTTGTTACTCAATCACGCAAAATCTACTGGACGGATTTCGATAAAATTTGGTACAGAGGTAGATAATGACCTGGAATAGCACATAGGCTACTTTTTATCCCGGGAAAAACTGTTCCCGTGGGAAATTCACGCGGGCGAAGCCGCGGGCAAAAGCTAGTATATTATATATTCTGACTAGCTTTTGCCCGCTTCGCATTTATAATATTAGTATGGATTTCTATAGACCTAACCCTTCGCCAACAGATTCTAGAAATAGCCTGAGAAATTCCAATATTGTCCATACAAAGCCTTTTCGTTCGTTTTATATACCCATCTATTTCAGGACATCTGAAATTAAGGAAATCTTGAAGGAATCTTCGATTTAGTTTTATAAATAGATAGGTAACGAAGGTTCTTTCCCACACAAACATTTTCTGACAATTACGTCAAAATTTATTAATGAAATTGAAGAAGAGATATGGAAGGTGAGTGGATTTCATAAATTATTTTTATTGTTTTTGATGACTCGATTTTTATACACGCCCCGGGACTCAAAACTACGTAGTAAAAACTGTTAGCCATGAAGTGTGTGCGTGTGTGTGCGTGACTCATATTACTTAAGGGACTCTATACCATAAGCTATGGACTTCAGTCGTCATCGGTTCTCTGTAGCGTGCAAGACGTTTCTGTGTATTATATTTAATTATACGGAGTTGTTGGAACATTTTGTGTCTCTTATTATTTTCGCTAAGTAGTATAATCTATGGCTCATAAGTTTTTCGTGTAAAAAAAGAAACCAGATGATTAAGTATACCTTTACTAAAGAAAAAAAACACAGTTCCTAACAAAATTAAATGTTACACAAAAAATTGTACATCAATTTCATGACATTACTTTAAATTGGTCATTAATTTGATACTTATATCCAAATTTACTACTGGATAAGGTAGATACGTGCAATTAGCTTTAATTATTCAGAATCGATATCGTACACGCACTATTCGAATTTAGTATCGAGTGAATAGTATTCGTGATGGCAAAGTAGTTATTGTTATTACAGTCAACTCATAATTTGTGACCGGTCCGTGCTTCGGAAGGCACGTTAGGTCAGGGAAGATCTATGGACCGAGGCCGCGGTCCTGATCGCTACGTTAAAAGAAAATGTTGCAGCTTTCTAGACCGGGCTGTGGTGGACCCAGCTGTATTTTGTAGTAGCTAAAACACACCATTATGCCTTATCCGCGTGGTGGGTCACGGCTTATACTTCTTATCCATCCACAAGCAAGGTCAGTACCCAGCGATGGGTACAATAAAATTGCTATTAATAATGATGATAATAATTGTAGCCTAAACGTAAAAAATATATCTTTTTCTCTATTGGATTATTAAACGAAAGTCAAAATTAAATTAAACAAAAATTCTACTTCTTAACATGGTCCTGTATTATAATTATAAGTTTCAAACTACAAGCATGTTAAACGAAATAATTAAGAAAACCAAGTGAGGGGAATAAAAAATTACAAGACAATATAATATTCGAAGTTTCGGAGCTTTTACGACTTCTTAGATACTTATACCTACCCTGAGGCTTGTTGGCAAATTTTACCTTCCTTAATCTTGAGTATTAAAGAACTTTAAGTCGATAATCCTTGGGAGACTATTTCGAAGCTGACGAGATGTTATGATTCCTGAGGAATGGTGATAATAGAAGTTTATGTCAAGTTAGCCGTTTGTCACAATTCCGGAGATGATAAACTACGTCATAGCAATTGAGGATTTCTTATTTATTTGCAACCATTAGTTGCTTTATCAATGAGGGTTATCGTATTTCCGTTCAATCAATCAATATTTATCGTATAAATCAATATTTTTTATCAGAAAGTCATGCTCACTAAAATGTTCAAACTGGTGATGGCGTCGTGGGTCGGGTCGTAAGGTTCCCTCTACTCGTATTGAGATGGTCAACATCCAAATATTTTTTTTTTTGCTTTCTCAAATTGAATAGTTAAAAGTTTCGCAAAACATTCCCACGATTTAAAAGAACAAAAAATAAAACCCCCATAAACTAAAGTAATAAATAAACGTCCCAAATAGTTTTTTTTTACAATGACAAGAAACTTTACAACTGCAAGCAATTTCGCCTAAAATAACATGCATTTATCATCATAAATTTAACCAGATACAAAGAGTTTCGAGTTACACTTAAAACTAAAGAAATTGCTCGAATGGTCATAAATAAATCTAAAAGCTTTTTACTAGTATCGGGGTAAGGTGATCCGTAGCAAATAGGGACCTTCTTAGAAGTCGGTTGGGAATAAAAAAAAAAGGGATTTATGCAAAGGATGGGACATTACAATAATATACCGATGTAAGAGGTCTAAGCCAATCACAGGACTTTAACGACATTCTTAATTCCAGATGACGATCTTATTGGGTGCGCCTGGGCAGGAGGTGAAGCAGAGGGGAGAACAGAGGGTTCGAAGGCGGAGGGATGAAAATCAGACAGGCAGTCTGGTTTCGAGATCGCTAACGATCGGGTCTTAACTCGAAGCCAAAATCGCGTTATCTATTAATCCATTGGTGGTGTTGTTTTCTCTTTTTCAAAAGTAATTTTAGAAAAATAGTAAAGGTGTTAAATTATATTTGTGTTATATTAAATTCAGTGTTCTACAGATCCAGAGACTTGGTATTGTACTAAAATAAGTATTCAAAGGTTGTTAGGCCACATTGTAAATAAATTTGAGTAGAAAATATATTAGAAATGGTTTCAATCGATTTAACTCCAGTACTGAGAAACAATAGCCTAACAGAAGGCAGACATTTCTCCCAATTGTGTTAATATTCTTGTTTATTTTAATTTTAACGATAACAATTGTGTGTACGCGCTTAACGAGGGGTATTGTTAAAAGAATATATGACTTGTGTAACTTAAGGAAAAGAGAAACCAAATCAGTAGGTATTGTAGAAATAACCCAACAACCTTTGATAATATATTAAGCATGTGTGTTTTAGAATTAAGACGATCGTAGGAGTTTTTTCTTGTGTGTTGGTTTTCTCCTGCAACTTTAGAATGATCCAACTGAAACACTCTGCGCTTATCAAAATCATAAGGTCTATATCTGTTCCTTGAGCAAAATTTGCAGAACCATTGTTTAGAAAGTAAATATCTAATTGCCTAGATCTTGTGACGAGATGACCGTACCTATAAATCAGTTCATTTGCCTTTTAATTTGGAATACTCTTGATATTAGAATAAATTTAGTTAATTAAAAATTTAGTATTCCACTTTTATGTTTTATTCCTTAAATTTAAGACCTAGAACTTATAATGATGGAGACTATAGTTTAATCCAAATTACTTTAATGTTTTAATCAACCTATTCTATTGATTACGGACATACCTGTTTTGAAATAAGAAGGGTCTCCAATATTATAAGTTCATAACCTGAAAACTGATCACAAAACCTGAAATTAGAGACAATTCTGACAGAGCATTTATTAGATAAACTGATCTAAAGAAACATGGGCATTTACGTAAATTAATTGGTTTACTTACTTACTCAATCTAGAGAAGTTAGGAATTTATTGTTGAAAAGATAGTAGAGTCCTGGCATCATTAATTTGATTTGATTAGATTTTATTTGATCGTATTAGAGACCTGGGGAACGCTATTTTAGCCTTATTATTTGAATACAGTACTTAATTTTATAACTTACTTTGAGCTCTAGTCACTTGAGAATACATAGTAAGTTCATTACAAGAATTTGGGGGTTGATTACCGAATATATTGGTAAAAGAGGATATTATTCACTACATAATTATCTGAACGAGAAGGGAGATCTACGAGCTACTTTGCAGAGTCGACGAGACGACAAAGGGAATGAGTAGGTATTTGGAAGTATCATACCTCTGGTTAATGAGTTTTTCAGAATAAGATGTTGATATTGGCAACTTCAGATCTAGATAGAGTCCTATTGAATTTGTGAACATATATACAAATATACGAGTAAAGTAAAGTTCTAAGTGGCTCAAGGCTATCACTTGTATCTCACATGATTCTGGTGACACCAGCGATGCAATATCTGGGCTCCCAAATACACACATCCTCTCATATAGCAGCTGACACTCGACCTCAGGTTGGCCAACTTGAACCCATAACTAATTATGAAATTATAAAACTTGTACCCATGGGACTGGGGCAGGCTATAAAGCCTTATTAATATCCACCCTTGCGGTGTCGATTTGCAAGCTTCTCAGCTATAAAAGAGTGTCAGGTCTGTTGCCCCAATGACAATGTTAAAAGGCCCGTGTGGCGCAGGGTCCCCAATCGAGCTAGCGAGAAATTGATCCTGAGTGGCGGACGAGCTAAAGGCCCCGCATCGAAGACACCTGACGATCGTCCGTTTATTGATCCGGTCTTAGTAAAGTAATTGATAGTTGGATTCACCCTATCTTGTTTTAGTAACCTCCAGCAAAGAAATCGTTATAAATTGTCTAATAAACGGACACAGGATGGCTCTTCTGTTCACCCAATGCAGTGTGAAGTTAATTAAGGTGATGTATGGCCGCCATAGCCCGTTAACAAAGGAAGTGCGCGTCCTCTTAGTCATAATCTACCTGAAGTTGCGAATTATCTTGACATAATCTCTATTTTAAAGAAAATCTAGACGATCATATTTGAAATCATAATTATGTGATTTTCCGCCACTGGGTGCCACTACAGAAATGGTGCCGTGACCAGGATATCCAGCTACGTATTCGAAACAACGATGCGACTGGAGTATGATTTAAAAACAATTATATAAAACACAACGTAGAATTTTAGGGATTGTGATCAGGATTTAAGGGAAAATTTCAGGAAATACAGATAACGAGAGCAGTACACGAGACATAGGTTTGGTCTAATTTATTGATTTATTTTGTATCCTTACAGCGACATGGGGGAGCAGCACACGTTACTTGTTATTTTATGTGCATGAATTATAAGATATCCTCTATGTGCATGACCTATTGTATATTTACTACAATGTATGTCTGCTGTACTGGATTTTGGAGAAAGACAAGGATCTGGGGGAGTGAGGTCAGCGTCAACGAATACTTATACACGTGTACTATTACAGGATAAACTAGGACATCGAGGCAGTGACTGGTGGAGCCAGGAGAAAGAGAAGAAAGGATCACATACAATTAGTGTTGCAGGACCAAAATTTTATTAAATTTTATATTTGAGATTTCATAACTTAACTTGTTATAGTGTCGGGGTCACCTTAATAGCAATAAATTTGTTCAATTCATTAACTGAATTTTATAGTCTATTATAGAGCGTCATAATATTAAAGTTAAAGAAATAAAGAAATAATAAATAGAGTTGAATACTACTAGTAAATAAATTTAATACTAATAAATAATAATAAATAAATTTAATACTAATAATAAATAATAATAAATAAATATAATATTAATAATAAATAAATTTAATACTAATAATAAATAATAATAAATAAATTTAATACTAATAATAAATATTTGGTACATATAAGAAAGGGGATATAAGTGATGTCTTTGCGAAGGGGGAAACGTAACAGTCGTCGAGAGAAATCGAGTGAGACGGGAATAGAGACAATGGCGATAGGAAACGACATAAGAAATGCAGACAATGCGAGTCTGAAGTTAATCCTCGAAAAATTGGGCGAATTCGAGAAAAGGTTAGACCAGTTACAGACTAACAGGGCACGTGATGGCGAAGGTAGCGTAGCCTGTCCGGAAAGTAGTAAAGGGAACCGGAACTAACGCTGAGTTAGGTAGTCTAAGATCTGATAGCATTGCCTTAGCTAACTCGCCCAGTGTAGCTAGTGAGACGCGGAACGTATATGTAATACAACCTTCAGTAAGCAAGCCTAGTTTTGACGGGAGGTCATCCGCAAACCCTATTACGTTTTTAAAACGGTTAAGAAAGTATATTAGGGCAGTAAATGGATTAGATCGTGAGACAGAAATAGCCTTAGAATGTATTACGGGTCACGCACGTAAAGTTATGGACCTGTGTTCAAAAGACTGGGTCAGTTTTGCGGATTTCGAAGCTGACTTTAGACGTATCTATTGGGCGGAGCAAATTCAGGAGTCTGTGCGCCATAAGTTAATTAATAGGGTTTATACGGGCGAATCAGGAATTACAATGTCGGAACATTTCGCAGAACAAGCCGAATCCATGCAATCGCTAACAATAGCATTTGGGGAACGGGATTTAGTAAATTCCATAATGAGACACTATCCTTTGGACATTCAGAGGTTGTGGTTCACAAAAATCGAAGAACCTACAATTATGAATGGAGCGAAGTTTCTTAGAAGCATAGAGCAAAATATTATAGATAGGAACCATGTAGTAAGTAGGGTAATGACAAATGGAAGTTATAGGAGAGGTAATTACAGTGGGCAGCGTTCGAGATTACCAATTAGCGCTACAATTGCTGCAAACAATTGGCAAAATAGGCGTGGTTCAGCGAGAGGGCGAGGCTATCGTCAGAATAGGTTCGGATATAGGACGAGTTTTAATAATACGATGCCATCGACAAGCATGCCAAAAGATAATAAGGTCGTACCGTCTATTTCGTTTGTTAAGGAAGGAGAGAGCAAGGCACGAGACACCAGCGAGGTTGAAGGAAATAATGGTTCAAAAAACTGAACTTTCCTAGGCAGGTGGATCCCGAACACTTAATTGTCATTATAAAGCTGAAGGAAATCCGAGGCGACTATTTAGGGTAATGGAGAAACAGACAAAAGAGGATTGTCGATCTGTGGCAGCTAGCGTAGGAATTTTTATTAGGTAATCAGTTTGACAGTGTAACCGAGTGTGGAAAAGTCGGTGTTATATGCGAGTTCTGCACAACACGAAGGAGAGGTGTATATACTGTATTTCATGGGTTAAAGGAGTTTGAAAACGTGTTGGATTTTATTCATTGCCTAAATTACTTGAGGTTGGTGTAAGGTCACATGTTAGGTGTTTGCGAGCCTTAATTGATACTGGGAGTCAAATTAGCGGAATAATTAGAGAATTGTATGATTCAATACAAAGTGGACGAATGATGGCGATAGAGCATTTGAGGGTTAGGTCGCAAATTAAATTAAGCCCAGAATGCGAGATTTAACGGCTAGGTGAGGACGAGATTACTATCACTATAAACACAGTAATAAACCACGACTCACAAACAGGCAGATAGGGCCTTATAACAGTACAAACAATACAGCAGGTAGGAACTTTGTCTAAGACGGGTTGGGTATAAGTAACAAGCAAATAGAGCTATTGTTACCCGTGTCGGGTTAGCATCATAAAGTTTTTCGAACAGTTTGAGTTTTACCGACCGGTATAAACATGCCGTAAAGTTAATAGGTGAAACATCTTTTTGTTAAACATAGTTATCCGGTATCTACAGCATTTAGGGAGCAGATATAAAGGAAAATTATTATTTGCAGACTAATAGTAGCAGTTTAAGGATTGCGTGATTTAGGTATCAAATTGACGCATACATCTGTTAGGAATCCGCGACCAAATTCCACTGAAAGAGTGAACAAAGAATTAGGTAGAATATTCAGGACTTATTGTGACAAATCGCATCGTTCATGGGTAGATTTGCTGCCAAATATAGAAGACTGCTATAATAAAGTAATACATACCACAACGGGGTATGCACCGAACGAGATAGTGTGGGGTACAAGAGTTAGATTATCCACTGATTTTAAGATGGACGTAATTGACGATGGAGATTGCGAACAAGATACTGTAAAACAAATACGTTATAAAGCACGTCAAAATGCATCGAAAGCAGCGATCAGCAGGGAGCGTCACTATAGAAGAAATCATAAATTAATTCGTTTCGAAATAGGAGATATGGTAAAGTTGAAGACATTTGTGAAATCAGACGCCGATAAAAAAATTAACTAAGAAATTTATGCGACTGTATGAGGGACCGTATATCATAGGTGGGGTACCCTATGACAATGTCTATACATTGATAGACGCAGATACGAAGGAGATCAAAGGGAACTATAACGCGGTCCACTTGTTTCGATATTACAAAAACAATTAAATAATAAGAGAGGTAGATAAGTAAGGACAAAAGGAGTTAGGGCGTACAACTGCCGAAGCGATCGTGGAAAATCGAGACAGGTGCGAGTGAAAAAAATGGTTTTGTAGGAAATATATTTAGAAAACCACATAATAGTCGAAAGAGGGGAAGGAGTAGAGTTTTCAAAATATATTTGGGGGAGTGTGAGATGGTCAACATCCAAATATTTTTTTTGCTTTCTCAATTGAATAGTTAAAAGTTTCGCAAAACATTCCCACGATTTAAAAGAACAAAAAATAAAACCCCCATAAACTAAAGTAATAAATAAACGTCCCAAATAGTTTTTTTTACAATGACAAGAAACTTTACAACTGCAAGCAATTTCGCCTAAAATAACATGCATTTATCATCATAAATTTAACCAGATACAAAGAGTTTCGAGTTACACTTAAAACTAAAGAAATTGCTCGAATGGTCATAAATAAATCTAAAAGCTTTTTACTAGTATCGGGGTAAGGTGATCCGTAGCAAATAGGGACCTTCTTAGAAGTCGGTTGGGAATAAAAAAAAAGGGATTTATGCAAAGGATGGGACATTACAATAATATACCGATGTAAGAGGTCTAAGCCAATCACAGGACTTTAACGACATTCTTAATTCCAGATGACGATCTTATTGGGTGCGCCTGGGCAGGGAGGTGAAGCAGAGGGGAGAACAGAGGGTTCGAAGGCGGAGGGATGAAAATCAGACAGGCAGTCTGGTTTCGAGATCGCTAACGATCGGGTCTTAACTCGAAGCCAAAATCGCGTTATCTATTAATCCATTGGTGGTGTTGTTTTCTCTTTTTCAAAAGTAATTTTAGAAAAATAGTAAAGGTGTTAAATTATATTTGTGTTATATTAAATTCAGTGTTCTACAGATCCAGAGACTTGGTATTGTACTAAAATAAGTATTCAAAGGTTGTTAGGCCACATTGTAAATAAATTTGAGTAGAAAATATATTAGAAATGGTTTCAATCGATTTAACTCCAGTACTGAGAAACAATAGCCTAACAGAAGGCAGACATTTCTCCCAATTGTGTTAATATTCTTGTTTATTTTAATTTTAACGATAACAATTGTGTGTACGCGCTTAACGAGGGGTATTGTTAAAAGAATATATGACTTGTGTAACTTAAGGGAAAGAGAAACCAAATCAGTAGGTATTGTAGAAATAACCCAACAACCTTTGATAATATATTAAGCATGTGTGTTTTAGAATTAAGACGATCGTAGGAGTTTTTTCTTGTGTGTTGGTTTTCTCCTGCAACTTTAGAATGATCCAACTGAAACACTCTGCGCTTATCAAAATCATAAGGTCTATATCTGTTCCTTGAGCAAAATTTGCAGAACCATTGTTTAGAAAGTAAATATCTAATTGCCTAGATCTTGTGACGAGATGACCGTACCTATAAATCAGTTCATTTGCCTTTTAATTTGGAATACTCTTGATATTAGAATAAATTTAGTTAATTAAAAATTTAGTATTCCACTTTTATGTTTTATTCCTTAAATTTAAGACCTAGAACTTATAATGATGGAGACTATAGTTTAATCCAAATTACTTTAATGTTTTAATCAACCTATTCTATTGATTACGGACATACCTGTTTTGAAATAAGAAGGGTCTCCAATATTATAAGTTCATAACCTGAAAACTGATCACAAAACCTGAAATTAGAGACAATTCTGACAGAGCATTTATTAGATAAACTGATCTAAAGAAACATGGGCATTTACGTAAATTAATTGGTTTACTTACTTACTCAATCTAGAGAAGTTAGGAATTTATTGTTGAAAAGATAGTAGAGTCCTGGCATCATTAATTTGATTTGATTAGATTTTATTTGATCGTATTAGAGACCTGGGGAACGCTATTTTAGCCTTATTATTTGAATACAGTACTTAATTTTATAACTTACTTTGAGCTCTAGTCACTTGAGAATACATAGTAAGTTCATTACAAGAATTTGGGGGTTGATTACCGAATATATTGGTAAAAGAGGATATTATTCACTACATAATTATCTGAACGAGAAGGGGAGATCTACGAGCTACTTTGCAGAGTCGACGAGACGACAAAGGGAATGAGTAGGTATTTGGAAGTATCATACCTCTGGTTAATGAGTTTTTCAGAATAAGATGTTGATATTGGCAACTTCAGATCTAGATAGAGTCCTATTGAATTTGTGAACATATATACAAATATACGAGTAAAGTAAAGTTCTAAGTGGCTCAAGGCTATCACTTGTATCTCACATGATTCTGGTGACACCAGCGATGCAATATCTGGGCTCCCAAATACACACATCCTCTCATATAGCAGCTGACACTCGACCTCAGGTTGGCCAACTTGAACCCATAACTAATTATGAAATTATAAAACTTGTACCCATGGGACTGGGGCAGGCTATAAAGCCTTATTAATATCCACCCTTGCGGTGTCGATTTGCAAGCTTCTCAGCTATAAAAGAGTGTCAGGTCTGTTGCCCCAATGACAATGTTAAAAGGCCCGTGTGGCGCAGGGTCCCCAATCGAGCTAGCGAGAAATTGATCCTGAGTGGCGGACGAGCTAAAGGCCCCGCATCGAAGACACCTGACGATCGTCCGTTTATTGATCCGGTCTTAGTAAAGTAATTGATAGTTGGATTCACCCTATCTTGTTTTAGTAACCTCCAGCAAAGAAATCGTTATAAATTGTCTAATAAACGGACACAGGATGGCTCTTCTGTTCACCCAATGCAGTGTGAAGTTAATTAAGGTGATGTATGGCCGCCATAGCCCGTTAACAAAGGAAGTGCGCGTCCTCTTAGTCATAATCTACCTGAAGTTGCGAATTATCTTGACATAATCTCTATTTTAAAGAAAATCTAGACGATCATATTTGAAATCATAATTATGTGATTTTCCGCCACTGGGTGCCACTACAGTATTATGGTTGAGCTTTGCGATGGCCGACCCCCGCGTCAACTCGTGAACGGGTGTTGCCAGGGGGAACTGGTCTGCTTTATTCTGATTCGAATTTTATTTTTATTTTTGTTTTTAAACATTTCATTGTGGTAACTCGATCACAAACATAACATGTTTTATTTTATTATATTTGTTTCTTATATTTTATTTTATTTTGACTGTACACAATCTAGTGTATGTATAAAGTTAATAAATAGGCATGTTAGGCGACCAAGACTGTTTCATGAGTTTCTTTCGGCATTTCTTATCAGCAATGGTCGTTCCGAAATGCTAGTAGTTTGTAGCTTTGAGACATAATACGAGTATATTATGATTAAATAATTAGTTTTGGAATTGAAAAAGAGCCTTCTTTGAAGGCCAAGTTTCAATAAATAATTTTTGATTTTGATTTTAATTTTAATTTTGTTTTTTATCAATATTTGTTCTCTAAGTTGGCGTTACTGGTTGAGTTACATAATTATACTCGTAATACACATATTTTGTAAAGTGACGTCTTTGGATAAAAATGCAGCAATGGAGTTTGTTGGGCCACTTTAGCTATAAGTTTTTTGATGTCAACTCATTTATAATTAAGTAGGCTTATGCTATTTATAAGCCTATTTAAATAGAATATATTTATGTCTTTGTGGTGTGTAACATACGATTTTTGTCAATAAGGAAAACCTGTTTAGATAAGCTAACTAAATAGATTTTCCTCTGAATGGCCCACCTGGGCCCCTCGTTCAAAGATAAATGCAATTAATGGAAAAGTTACTGGAACAAGTCGAAACTTTTGGGTAGGAAATTATGTCGATAAGTCAAATATTTGTGTTAGATACCCATACAAAACATATACAATTCATACTGTACGTGCACAAAACAAAATACAATAGAATGTAAGAAAACAAAGTTGACGGGACGCCTGGCAGATGTAAAACATCTGAGCACGATAGCGTCATGCCGTTTGCCGTCACTGTATTTGAGTCGATTTTACTGTCAAGTTGTGCTAATAGATGTTTGACATCAAAAAACAAGATCAAAGATAAACGTTTGTCTTAAAGTGGTATAGCGACTAAAATCAGTTTCTCAATAGTTGGCCCTCTACTTACTCTCATCTATTGGTTATATAGTATACCTTATATAGTACATAATACCTCTATGTCCGTACACAATAGCTGGACAGCGTTATCAAGCAGCTTGGACAATGCTCTGTGCATGCAAACAGTGGCTTCCGACACGGAAATTGAACCTGCTATCCTTTTAGCCGTGTGCTTTACGGTGAATGAACTACGTTATTTACGCTTATTGGATTTGGGAAGGACTAGGCTTATATGGTGAATAACAACAGATCTTTTGTATTATTTCAACTTTGAATGATACATTTTGGAAGTTAAGTCTATGAAATTTTCCTATGAAATCCGAACTAATATTATAAATGCGAATGTAAGCTTGTTTGTTTGTTACCTCTTCACGCTTTGTCTACTGAACCAATCTTTCTGAAATTTCGCATACACATAGTTAGAAGTACTGAAAAGGACATACCTTTCATTTCGGCAAAAAGCACTGTTCCTGTGGGAAAATCACGCGGATGAAGCCGCGCGCAAAAGCTAGTGTTTTTTATAAAGATAACTTTAGTGCTTAAAAAAATGAGATTCCAAAAATACTGAGATAATATTTCGTAGAAAGAAGGTAGTCGGAGGATAAGAGGATTAGGAGTCATTAGAAACTTATTAAAAATAAATTTGAGTTTTTCTAAAAAATATTTAAATCTTTATTTGACCTTTCTTTCTAGACATTATTTGAAATTAGCTTTCGCCCGCGGCTTCGCCCGCGTGAATTTCCCACGGAAACAGTGCTTTTTCCCGGGATGAAAGGTACCCTATGTCTTTCTCCGTACTTCCAGCTATGTGTATGCGAAATCTCAGGAAGATTGGTTCAGTAGATGAAGCGTGAAGAGGTAGTAACAAACAAACAAACTCACTTTCGCATTTATAATATTAGTTAGGATTAGGATTTAATCTTTAGCATTTGATAATATGGTTTCTTAAAAAGAATTTACTTGCAGTACATTCTCAAGGAAACATACTCGTATTACCAGAAGGTACCTATATGTTTAAAAATTTACGTGCTCTAAAAGCCCAGTGAAAAAAAACGGTCGGAATTTCCGATAAAAGTGCTCAGCTGTACATGGTTCGACACGTACGGGATGTAAAATTAAATTTTATAAATAGGCCCTAGGTTAATTTTATACTCGTGTTGGTAGGGTGAATTTAAGCATAAAACCTTAAACTGTTACGTTATACAATAGTCTCATTTATATATAAACTAGATTTATATATAAACTAGACTAGATGCGCCCCGGGGCTTCGCTCCCATGGGAATTTCGGGATAAAAAGTACCCTATGTGCTATTCCCGGTATTTTTCTACCCGTATACCAAATTTAATCGAAATCCGTCGAGTAGATTTTGCGTGATTGAGTAACAAACATCCTCACAAACTCACAAATTCACAAACTCACATCCAAACTTTTGCATTTATAATATTAGTAGGATTTTTTTTATGATATTCGAATTTATAAAAGTCAACTTCTCATAACAATCATGTTGGCATTGATAGTTTGGCCTAAAAGATCCTCGATGTATAATTATAAAAAAACAGTGAAAAATTACTTTAGAATGTTCAACCCTGCATGGTCACAAGTAGCGTGAAAAAAGAGGTTTAAAAAGTGTGATGGAAGACTTTTTGTTCACATTTCATACTTCGCTCTCATAAACTTTAGCACTGGAATACGTAGTACTAGGATACTTCAGAACTAACGTACATTGTACTCGCATACTTTGACATTGGATACTTTAGAACTAACGTACCTACATAGACATTTAGTAGCGGTGTCAGATATTAGTAGGTATGGGTTGATATGTATTAAATAGACTTATATACATTGCCTTGTTATTAAAAAAATTGTGGAATTTACTAACAACAGCCATTATGAGATAAATCGCTAGCCTATACAATAATCTCTATACTAATCCTACAACGTCAAAATCAGATGCTGAAACAAGCAACAATTCCCCGAAATACCAATTAATTTAATAGTTTGTACAGACGGCTTTACCACGCTGCGATTATTGCTTAGTTCTTGATTGGTCGAGCAAAATCTAATTACAATATTATATACTAGCTGGTGCCCGCGACTTCGTCCGCGTAACTCATGGCTTGTCTTCATTCAAATGACGATAACTTATTTTTAATGAACCGATTTTAATGAAACAAAATGTTTTGCTGAGTTAAAACAAAGCAATTGAAGTGAAAGTTTTAAGTAAATCAGTTCAGTACTTTCGGAGATAAGCGTGATCATTCTATTATTCTTTTTAAGTGTCCCTCTATACATTTCAGTCAAAAATACTAAATGTACAGAGAAAATAATTTTACTATTTTATTATATGTATTATATGTATATCTACTAGTTAGAAGCAGTAATTGCTATTATTCAAATAAATCGAGTTAGATTTTTTTAAGTATTAATATGAACTCAAAACTAATAAATTAAGGTGATACATTTCGAGGTTGTAGATTTTTTGACGAAGCATGTTGCGGATATTTTCTGTAATCTTTTTGACGAAGCATGTTGCGGATATTTTTCTGTAATCTTTTTGACGAAGCATGTTGCGGATATTTTTCTGTAATCTTTTTGATGAATCATGTTGCGGAAATTTTTCTGTAATCTTTTTGACGAAGCATGTTGCGGATATTTTCTGTAATCTTTTTGACGAAGCATGTTGCGGATATTTTTCTGTGGACATTTTGATGAAGCATATTGCGGATATTTTTCTGTGGACATTTTGACGAAGCATGTTGCACAAAAAGGTATCCCCTTTTTGTGTATTTTAGCTATCAGTTTTCTATAATGAAAAAACAAAAATTCGAGGTTCTTATATTGGCGACACTGTAATTTTGACAGCTGTTAGTAATAGCGCAGAGACGTGTCTTTACTTTTTACCATCCTATATCTATACAACTTCCACATAAGCTTAGTAACATTACAAACTTTTTAAGACCAAAGTTTGACTAAAAGCATCTCCAGAGAAAAATGGGGAGATTTTTCCATAATCACCTCGCTGGATAGAAGGGATGCTGATCGTAATATGTGGGTGCGAAATTTTTATATTATAAAGCCTTTTTTATACTACTCACTATCTTCGGAATTTTGCCCTGTACGATACGCATGGGAAGAAATGAGATGATGCTACGAGTATTTTATAAATAGTTGGATTGCTAAGTATACAAAGGTATAAAATAAATAAATATATACAGACAAATCACACAGATTGAGTTAGCTCCAAATTAAGTTCAAGACATGTGTTATGGGATACTAACTCAACGATACTATAAACTTTATAATAATTATATGTATATTTAGGTAAACATCCAAGACTCAGACCAAACCGAAAAAGATCATTTTCCATCTTGACCTGACCGGAGATCGAACCCGGGACGGGACCTCCGTTATGGCAGCCCGACGGCATAATGACCGTTGGGTCGTCAACGTGTACACAGGAATAAACAATAAACAAATATCTTTAGGAAAAAATAGTCGAAAAGCTGTCCCATGGCTTAACAGCATTGTGGAAAGATGATAAAACTGGATAAATTCTTAGATGACATAAATAAACCCAAGAGGTATATCTATATTACCTAATCTACAAAATTTATCAGACAATTGGTAAACAAAGGCATGAGCAGGATGTCAACCTAGGACCTTTTGATCTTGTGGTCGAAAGGTTGTACATTCAAATATTTGGGACGGTATTTTGGGACGAATGCCTGTGCAAACGTCCCAAAATATCGCCATTGGTGACAAATCCAGTACCTCCACGAACACTGCGGAACTGTCAAACTTAGTTTAGTCTAGTTTGACATGTCAATGGCGTAAAGCTGCTAGTTTTGTGACTGTCTAAAATGGCCACGGGTCTATTCTAAGCTAGATACTCAAACAACCAGATTTTTTGAAAATAGTAGTGCTTATTTACAAACCTACTAATAACGAGAAGCACAACTATAGAAAAGCCGTGTACTTACTCTTAACTTGAAATTTCAGCAACTTTTTATAACAACTACAACCACTATTCAGTTAAGCGTGGCTTTCGAGTCTCACGACTCTAGGCTCTGTCTACCCCGCTTACGGAGTCCCCTTAGGATAAAGAAGTGATTCTAGTATGTATGTTTTATAACAAAAGTGTGGAAAAATCTAAACAAACAGAAACTGGCGAGAGCTGGTGCAAAACACCAAAAAATGGCGTCATCTCGTGTCGGAGGGCAAGATCCATTTCGAGTCGCTACGCAAGTAGTAGATACCTAAGTTAAAAGTAAAAACAAATATATATTTTTTTTTATTTGACTGATCGAACTTAAACCAAACACTTCCTGATTTGACTAAAGTTTTGAAGAAGGAGGAAAAGTATAAGAGCAACATTAAAAGTACAAATCTCATCAAAAGGGACAGCTTTGTTTCCTTCCACGAAATGTTAACTAAACTCATTCCATTTGTGATTCCAGGTCTGATGCCTTCTCAGAATTTGCTATTAAACGTGATATTTTCCCTTCCCAGAAGTTTCTGAGAAATACTTCAACCATTCCATGTCTCCATAGACAACACGCACGGAAGTCCGTGTCGCTTGAAGCATGTACAATTGTACACTTGTATTTGATTATTCATAGGATTAAGTAGTGCGTGGAAACGTTCTTAATCTGACGTAGTGGTACTAATCAAGTAGATATTATATTACCAATGGTACCTAATGGCCACCATTATAAAGTTTTTTTTTTTTTATTAAATATGGGTTTACTCTTGACCACAATCTTGCCCGAGGACAGAAATGAGGTCTACGGTGTATAGCGAGCTAAGTTAATAATAAATAATTTCCTTTTTATCGTGTGTGTAATTACTAACACTGGTGTCAGATTTTATTTAAGTCACCTAAGGCATCTGATATGAGTTTTACGACTACCGCCATCTAGTGGCAGTAGCCGTATACACACAAGTACACCAATGTGCAGGAGGTTTCCTCACGATGTTTTCCTTCAAATCAAATCATTTATTATAATATATAGTATAAGTGCTGGAGTCCTGTGCTAAGTAATAAAAACTTGTGTTACAGGTACTCCATACTTATAAAACTTAACTAAAATACATAAAATAAAATCTTAAAACTAGGTCACAGGTATAGTCGGCGACGTGAGGCGCGCTGTATCAGCAGGCAGCCGTCCGCGGAATTTCCGGAAAACGACTCCCTGCGGCCAGAAGTCCTCTTTCATGAACTTCTCCAGGTGATGAGTCGGCACTCTCACCACAAATGAATTGAAATTCACTTTATGGCGAGAGTTTCTTCACCGGAAACAGGTGGTGGTATATGAGAAAACTACCATACATAAGTCAGATTTGTCTACAATCTCTTGTGACACAGGTAGGATTTGAACCCGAGTCCTATCCGACCTCAGGCGAGTGTCACTTGGCCACCACCGCTTTAATATCTCTATGATCACAAACCGCTGTAATAATACTCTATGAACACCACGTTGCTCTTCCATCATCTTGGGAGGCCCTAGGTTCGATTCCCAGATATTTGTCAGTGGGATATGCTAGTTTCTGTGTTTATGTCCATTGGACCTACGACACAAGTTTAGGGCGGGCCGTTGAGTGTTGTCCATTTATTCTTCTTCTTCTTATTTAAGAGCCGCGCTCTTGTCGGTGGAGTATACGCCACACTTCTCTATTCTCGGCTTTACGTTTAAGGTCTTGATGCGTCCATTTATTATTCAAGTTTGATTGACTGATGCCCTAATATTCACAAGAATTGATGCAAAGATGTTTTCAACTCCTCCACCATATGTACTTACATCCTACTATTACCTATATGCTACTTCCCACTAACATCATATACGTGAAATTATATGAGTGGATTGATATTTGTTAGTTCTTTCAGTTTCACGTAGAAAATCCCCAGGATTATAAAGACATTTTTTTTAAAGTACTCTCAAATAGAAATTAGATAAGGTGAAAAAATTCCATGCGAGCAGGACTTGAACCCGCGACTAGGTCTTTATACGACCTTGCTTTTCAGGATGTGTAGGATTGAAATGCGATAGCTCAGTTGGAAGAGCAAGGTCGTATAAAGACCTATAATAGTCGCGGGTTCAAGTCCCTCTCGCGTGGAATTTTTTCACCTTATCTAATTTCTATTTGAGAGTGGATAGATATTGGTTAGTTCTATCTGAGATGCTCAAAAAATCCAAAAAAAATTTCTCAAAATTCCCACGGGAGCGTAGTTCCGCCAAGGCGCAACTGTTACATACATATTACATTATCATGCCTGTTTGAAGAAACAATCAAAAATTCAACATTCTCTTTATACGCGCTGTTCATGTCATCAGTGATATAGAAATCTTTAAAATCATTCAAAATTGCATTCGTAATTTTATTTTAGTAAGTACTTATGTAAATATATATTTAAACCTTGCACTTTATTTTTCTTGGGACATTGTTCGAAGTTACACCCCCGGGAACGTTTCAGAATAAAAAATGAAACTTCAGTAGTCTTACAGATAACTATATGTATAACAAACTTTCGCATAAATGCGATCCATTTATAATATTTAACTCGACTAAGCTCTATCTACCCGGCGATGGATAAAATGTATATTATTATTATATTATAAGTTAAAAATCCTCCTCACTATTATTTCAAAGATCATTACAATGGATTGAATAATCAGCACTCCATTATACATAATAACTTTAATGATAACCCAAACCATGGACAACTATTAGAAAGACTTTTTTTACTAGATTATGTTTTTTTTTTATTATTGTATTGACCGAAAAATTAATTTGTTTTAATTTAACATTAAGGTTAATCATAAAACCCCAATTAAAGCTCTTAATTTAATTTTGGCACCCTCAAGTGTCATTAAAAAACCGGGGAAAAAGTAGGAACGATAAATTTTCATAATAAAAACCGTCCACTTACCTGATAAACGACCCAAAATTCAGGCCATAAAGCGAACGGCCATGAAAAAAGTCCTTTCAAGTCACAAAGAGTTCTATATTTGAAAATTCGAAATCGGCTGAACTTCGAAACGCCCGCGACTCCCGCACACGCGTCCTCACCTCACCGCAGTTCGCTTTTCACTGAGAGGGTTCCTCTGAAAATTATCTGTTGCACTCACTCACTACGATTCATACATGCGCAACTTTCCGTCGACAGTATCTCGAATTTTCACATACATTACTCCTAATATAGACCACGTACGAAACCACGTGAATTTATTCCCGGTAATGTATACAATAATTAGGTTATAAACTTTTGTTAAACCGAAATATAACTGAAAAAAGCGGCCTTTGTTTAGAGATACGATTATATTTTTATTAGGGCTTATAAATCCGTTACTTGAAAAACACGTCCATCATAATCAATGTCTGAACTGGCAATCATATGATATAGGTACATTTACGATTTTTAGGTATTTTGAAGGATTTATTTCTTTTACATAGGGTGAAACTGCAAAGTTTGTTTCTGAAACTAGTTGGTCTTTTAGTTACAGCTATAATGTGATGCTTTGCGTGTACGGAACCCTCGGTGCGCGAGCTTGACTAGTCCGTGTTTGGTCCCCCTTTTAAATTACCTATATCCTTAAGACGATATGTATCCAATTTTAGACCTTATCACACTGTTTTAAGGACCGATGTGTGTAGTGTACATATAATTTTAAAATAAACCTAATTTCCGTGACTGTACTTATGTGAGTGAAAATGTGTATATGTTTGTTACTCAATTATGCAGAATCGACTGAACTATTAAGCATAACATAACAAAATCTAAATTGTAACAGCAATTAGTATTTGGTACACCAAGTAAACATTTCAGAAATAAAATATAAAAAAATGCTGAGTCCGCAATCGTTCGTACTCGCTGACGCCAAAATGTTTCTATGCTAATGAATTAATTAAAAACACCAGCTCACAAAAAGTACGATATGATTTTTTTTTCGTTCGTAAATCCCGAATTATTAACATTGGGCTGCTTGATCCCCAAAATACGGTAATTTTGGAAGTCTAAGCGAATGGGGCCCAACTGTTTAATTATGTTTATTCTAATTTAATTTCCGACACTCCGTATTCGTAGGATTCGTTGCCAACAACGATATAAAATACTAAAAGTGAAACGAAAACCGCACCACAAACAACTCTCAAATATATATTTTGTAGGTCAACATTTGTAGAAACATTACCTAGATCGCGTTTTATCTAGCCTATGTCACAGAATTAATATAAGTACTACGTACAGAAAGGAAACTCCCTGCCCCTCCCGCAATATGGCACCCCCCGGACCTCCCGCACTTCTCCCCCGTTCTTGTGGGGTTGTGAGACGTTCGACTATGAAAACGCACACATTGACGTGTTACTGACGTGTTCACGGATATACAGTTTCGTTTGAAGTAGTAGTAGGTATATTTGACGCGCCGTTTCTATGACGCGCCCGCCCTGTGCCTATGTGTCCTGCTGCCGAGCAAAGGCTTCCCTCTTTTTCTACCACTAGTCTCTCTTCATTATAAGTTCTGGCCATTCAGGTATGAATTTGTCTTGGTCGTCCTACCATCTCCTTCTCTGTTAACCTCTTCCCTTGCGGCCGTCCAGAACTACTTAAATCATAGGTTATATAATCCTAACTAATTGACCGAGCGAGCGAAGCGAGCGAGGGCTATAATTCAAGTTGGGGCGAAAACAACATTGTTTGTATGTATGTATATATATATGTAAGTATGTATGTATGTTTGTTCCGATAACTCTCGAACCGTTGAAGTAATTTCGATGATATTAAGAATACGTGTAGCAACTATCCATAGAATTTTTAAGTTCGTAGCGCAACAAAATCGGTTCAGCCGTTTTTGATATATTTTAAAATAATAATAGCGAGGTCTAAGTTCGCGGCGAACCACTAGTATTATAAATGCGAAAGTGAGTTTCTTGGTTTGCTTGTTTGTATGTTACCTCTTCACGCTTTATCTACTGAACCAATCTTCCTGAAATTTTGCATACACATAGCAGGAAGTAGGGAGAAGGATATTTCTTTCATCCCAGGAAAAAGCTCTGTTCCCGTGGGAATTTCACGCGGGCGAAAGCTAGTAATAATTTACAAACAATACAATATTATATTTTTTAAGCAAACGTTGTAAAAATAGAACATATGAAAGGATGGATTTTCTATCCAATATTAAAGCAGGAACTTTAACAGGAAAGTCGTCCATTTCTAACATAATAAATCAGTGACCAAATGGTCCTGATTCTAATTTATGCAAGCCGATTCACGTATTTCAAGAATGTCCCGAAATAAACGAATAGTCAGCTAAAATTTAATCCGGTCTAATATTCTAAAATAGTTCGATTTTAAATTTAAATTTCTTCGACAGTGTGAATATTTCCTATTGGAATATTTATAACGTTGTTGGAATAGAGTTATTTTTAGTGATTTAATATTCGATGAACATATGTGAATATTATATTTATTATATTTTATGAACATAGGTTGGATTTCGCGTTGAACAGCCGACACGGATTTAGAAAAGTAAAATAAAAATACAATTACAAAAAGTAGACTTGACATTAGTAATTCCAATATAACCTGAGTAGAATCTATTGTTTCTTTATAAAATAAATCAATCAGTTTATCGCTGTATTTTATTAAAAATTCGAATGTTGGCAGGATCGCCATGTAAGGATGAACGATTCATATACGCCAATACAATATTAACCTAATTATTTATCATAGCACGTCGGTGTGATGGCAGGTGGAATAGAGTATTGACGAAAAGTGTCAGCTACACCACGATTTTAGCGCCACCTAGTGTGCGCTGTCGTCAACAGCGAGGCGTGGTGAACGAAACGACCAAGAAAAGACGGCACTTTGTTACGAGCAGCGGAACGCGACGGTCGCAAGGAATGTGCTTGCTCATGCGCAGCCCCAGATATTTTTGTAGTTTCATAGCTAATATCAAATTATTTGGGTAATTGAATTCAGATAAATATTTAAATAATAATATTATTTAAGGAAATATATTTCATATTCTAAGGAATAAATGACTATCTATCTATCTTTATTTATTTCACCTGTAGTTTACAAAAGGTAGATCAAAGTAGGAGAAAGAAGTGTCAGGCGACCTGCAATGAGATGGGTGGACGATATAATCAAAGTAGCAGGTCGTACGTGGTTGAGAGATGAATAGGACAGAGATGGATGGCGGACAAAAAGAGAGGCCTGTTCTCAGCAGTGGACCTAAATGACGCAGATAATGATGTGACGGTGGCGTCGTCAGTCTAGGCGCGTTTCGCGCATCGACTACTATTTTTCTCATCTTAGTCGTATCCTCAGGGCTAAGGGTCATGACCACCAGTACTATGCTCTCCTGACCAGGGCCTTCCAGGCAACATGGATGGAGTTTCTTGCGCGTATTTGATTTTATCATGTCCGTCCATCTAGTCGGTGCTCTTCCTTGACACTTGTAAACAAGCAAATCAGTCGGCTTTGCGCTTTTACTAAAATTGTAAAAAAAAAATGCCTTCTCCATATAGTCGCGTTCCGAGCATCGCGCGTCATATTGGTACTTACAAAGATTTGCTTAGTCAACAAGCTAAGACGAAGAAGCAGTGGGCGGAAAGAAACTGAAATTATGAACCATCCAGTATTCTGATGTCTTGAATACACTCATAATACTAATGTATGTGCCGCACGTTTGTTTATTGTTTGCTCTGTGCCCAAAACAACAAAAGTGTTAACTTTGCGCGAGATGCAATCAAATTGATAGCAATCATAACATTCTCTAAAATCTTATAGTTTTTTTATAATTTCAAATATTTTATCGCGTTAGCAAAAATATTTGATAGTGAGAAATATTTGATTTTGATAAGATGATAAGAAGATTGATCTTATACATCTTATACATGTCATAGTCGACGATGGAGTGTAGCTAACCCTGTCATTTGTTAGGTCAACAAATTTCCTCGTGATTTCTTCGAGACGGACTTTATATTTAGCAATTGAAAATTCTAATTTGAACAAAAACTCAATGAGGGATTTTCCGACAACCAAAGTAAAAAAAAAATAGTTCCAGATGAATTCATAGGTGGCGCTTAGTAAAAGGTGAGACTATTCAAAAAGCAAAAATGCACGGGATTGGCATTTAAAAAATAAATAAAACCTAATAAAAAAAAACATCTAAAAAGTATCAATATTGTGATTTGTGCAACTGTCAAACTGTTGTGTGATCTTTTTTCTGCCTCTGGCTGACAAAAAAGAGCGCACAATATAGGTGTAGCCATTATTACAACTCGGCTTTCAATAAAGCTCCATCTGTTGGGATTTTATTATACTATTTTTTTTTCTGACAGCTAATTAAGCTGTCAGAAAAATCGCTCATTCAACGAAGTTGTATGTGTGAGCTAAGGAGCTTCAGAGTCCTATACCTACTGCTTGTGTCAGAAGGCAACAAAAAATTCGCGGATGCTACCTTTATTTGACTCTATTACAAATTATGTTGTCCACCGGGACCAACGATTTAAAAGTGCCTTTTGAAATTTTAAAACCATCTTCTGCCAAAACGTTTTATTAACCAAACAAAATTAATTACTTACTTAATACAGTTTTTTCCTTATAATACTTAATTGTAATAGAAAAATTAATTTGATATTTTTTCCAAAATTTGTACGTAAAATCTCTAAAAAGTCACTTCCCGTATTTTTCAACATCACACAACGGGGTAAACGGCACGGTCAGTAAAATGTAAAAAAAAAATTCCGTCATCACGTAGCTGGCCAGCGAGGTTTTTATTTCAATTTCGTATTATGAAGCTACAGTAAAAAAAAAAAATTAAGTGGAAATTTGTTACTGGACTGGCCGCGTTGGGTGTTGCAAAATTGTGATGCAACATTATTTAACCTGATCCACAACTGGTTTTTATGTTTTATTAGACACCAGAGTTAACCTATAACATTTTTATATCATACTAGAAAATATTGAAGATGGTAGTTGCCTGAAATTATATGTATTGACTACGCTGTTTTATAAGCTTACTCTATAGAGCCTCTCCCTCTCTCTCGGGATCTCTTCCCGCGCAGATTATACTCGTAAAAGTCAATCGAAGAAATTTCTCTACGCATAGGTGATGAGCAATATCTGAATCTCCATTCCTTCAGTAAGCCCACTATTCAGCTAAGCGGTGGCCTTCGAGTCTCACGACTTTTGGCTCTGTCTACCCCGTAAGGAATAAGGACAAGATTATATGATTCTTTATAAAGCCCACAAAGCCGAATTACTGTTGCAAAAAGAAAATTGAGTTACATTACAGATGACTCCATGAGGTATCCAATTAAAAAGTAATTAAATATGAATTTGAGTGGTCACAAAAACTGAAGAGAATTCCTTTTGTAGAGGATAATCATAATTAGGGAGGAACTTGAAACAAAGATATTTTTTAAGGAAAAGCTTTTGAATTTTATTTAAAAAGTTGTCAATAACTGTTTGACAGTGTGAAATATTCCAGTTTCAAAACGGTATAACTACACATGCACACACGTGTATGAATTACATGGATTCGAGGTCTCAACAAAAACATTTTTTTTTATTCTCACAAAATCTTCAAGATCTATGTTAGAGTTCGAAACTATGTAGGATTTTCAACTCTTTCTCTCTCTTTGTACGATTTTAAATACATATAATAAAACTGTAACTGGTCTGTGTCTGTACATAGAAGATAAGTATTTAAGGAAAATAACTATGAAGGGCCTTCATAGGGCAAATAAAAGCCACAACTGTTTTTTGTCTTTTTATCTGTGTTGTGTTAGGATAGTTCAGAAGTGAGCAGGAAATAATACCCAATATTAATACTTATCACTTTTTATTTTCCTTTTCCACAACCTCACGAGCTCTTCTCACGTTCAATGTCAGCCACAGAATGAATCCGCGTTATTCAAAAATAACCAGTTGTCAAACATAGCGTTCAGACCATAGAGGTTCATACAGTGATAGATTAATTATGGCAACATATAGATAAAACAAAAAAACACTAATATAAAAATGCTAACATTTGTATGCGGAAATTGGATGCGGTTTTCACTGTTGTATTACAGAAGTAATCTGGCTTAGGTTTCTCTTGATACGCCGCTTAGAACCTGAGATATTAACAATAGTGTAGTACACTTGGGCGAAGTCGCAGGCACAAGCTAGTTAATAAATAAACTTTGAAAAAAAAAACCGGCCAAGTGCGAGTCAAGTTCGAGCACGGAGGGTTCCGTACACGCAAAGCATCTCACATTATAGCTTTAACTAAAAGAAAAACTAGTTTGAAAAACAAACTTAACTTTGCAGTTCAATCCCTAAGATTCATACTGAATCCAGCGCAAAAATTAGTTTGTAACACTTCTTTACAGATTGCTACCTGAAATCGCAAAATATGCTGAAAATTCGCAACATTTTCGCAAATATCTCGTGATCGCGTTGATATTAATTCAATTTGATATTAATTTCAACTTGATACCTTTAAGCGTTAGTGAGAAAAAAAAGTTTGTCTGACAACCGGACAGACAGACAACAAAGTGATCTTATAAGGGTTCCGTTTTTACCTTTTGAGGTACGGAACCCTAAAAACAGAATTATCCATCATGATGCAGCCAAGAAATCACCCTCTGCTGGGACAACCGACGCGTATAATAATGCTAAACAGGAACTAGGGTTTACGGCCATGGCCTGCTTGCCTTTGCTGTGTCCCAAATATTTTTGGGTCGGCATTTTTATGCTCCGACATAACTGGAAATGGAACTTGGAAAAGTCAGACTTAGTATACTATTTACTAGTTGCGGCCGGAGGTTCGACTTTTGTGGGAATTTTGGGAATGAAAAGAAGCCTATGTGCTATTCGATGTTTAACTCTAGCAAAGTACGAAATTTCTTCAAAAGCGCCTAGTGATTAAGGCGGGATCAAGTAACAAACATCCATCCGTATCCATACTAATATTATAAATGCGAAAGTTTGGATGTGAGTTTGTGAGTTTGTGAGGATGTTTGTTACTCAATCACGCAAAATCTACTGGACGGATTTCGATGAAATTTAGTACAGAGGTAGATAATGACCTGGAATAGCACATAGGCTACTTTTTATCCCGGGAAAAAGCACTGTTCCCGTGGGAAATTCACGCGGGCGAAGCCGCGGGCAAAAGCTAGTATTTATATATATTTTTCTTTTCTTAGCCTCTAAAACTTGCATAAGCCTCTCGCGGTGATATAGAATTTTTTTTTACTGAAAATGTACTATTTCTTCGTAATGACGCAGACAAAGACGCAGGAAAAACATAGTTATTTTAATAAATACGAGTACCTACGTACATTTAAAAAGGTTTTCTTCTAACAACCCTATAAAAAATCTTGCCTCCAGGCGAAAAAATTTACGCATTATAAAATCCTAAGTCTACATGCAAATGTACGGAGGGACATGTTTGTCCTTACAAACGAGCCCTGGTCGTTTTACCCTTTTTGTGCCCTTTGGACCTAGTGCCACGAAAAGGTCGCGAAATTATCAAAGGACATATTCTAGTTTTCAATTAGCATCACTAAAATTTCATTCAAAATTCAAATTCAAAATTTCTTTATTTTTCTCCACACCTTCATATTTTATAATAGAGATTTGAAAACCTTTGAAGTTGTTTTTCTAAAAAAGAAAAGATGGTGTCCATTCTGCCAGCATTAAGCCATTATTGTGTTTCAATGTTTCTCCAATTGTAGCATCTTTTAAAATACTTGTAATAACTGGTTTAATCTACTATTGAAAAACCATTGAGAAACTATTATGCCTAAACGTTAGCTGAATTGACCCCAACCCTATTATTTGTCGCTGGTTTGTCGTCTTTCAATCGTGTCTGGTACAAGAGAGAGATGGTAGATGACACTTTACGAATCCGAAGAAATAACTTTGATGGGTTTTTTTTACTCTCTTGGTTGTGAGATAATTATAATTATCTCAAAGAACCATCATCTTGAAAAAATCTGTAAATTATTATTTACAAATTTTATTGAAGCATTTTTCTGATTTTTTATCGACACTGGCAAAAAACAAGACTATATTTAGAATACAAAAGAAAATTTCAAAATGTATTTTGAATCTTGAAAATTGAATAAAAGTAGCAACCAAACAAGATATAGGTTTGCTCCCTAAAATTAATTATCATTTAACAATGATAAACTTAACCAAATACAGTCGAAGTTACTAAACTTGGTCCTTTTTACAACTCAATCAATACTCAGTGAAAGTTTAGCAATTAACATCAAGTTTCGATCGCAAACACAAATTACTATAACCATTCAACCGTATCCGTTAACTTAAACCTTGGTACGCACAATCGTTTATTACTCACTATAAATCGTTCTAAGAAGTCATTTAATCGCTTTGTCAACATCCATTGCTTTCTTTATACGAATTGCTGTCACTAAGATTGGTATTAAAGCAGTAATGGATGAGATGTAAAGCGGTAATACCGACACATGTGATTAGTAGATTATTCTGTCCAAGAAGGGGTCGTATTTGGACATATTAACTGAAATTCCTTTCAGATTGCCCGGGCTGACCCATATCAGATTGGGCACTGTCATTATACATTGAACAATTTCGGGTAAGCTTTGTACCGTCGAGGGAGACGTACAAATTATACTATCATTAAAAACCTTACTTTAGTAAATGTTTAATGCGTTTTCGATGTTACCTATATGAGCAATCAATTGTTTAGTTTAGAAATGAAATGTTTGTTTTTAGACTTTCCCTTTACGTATACAGGTGATTTTAGATATGAATTTTAGTTTGTTCAACCAAAGAGTTTTTATTATATATGTTACTGTAAAAGCTCGAAATACGGTAAATCCTAAGATTTTTGAGTAAAACCTAAGATTTACCAACTCTAAATGGTAAAAGCCCGAACAGTTTTGCGATTCGCACTTTTACCACCATTTGCTTGGTAACTCTCAGGATTTACATTGAGGGCACGGTAAATGACTGATAGATAAGATTTAGGTTATTTTTTTATGACCGCTCGGAAAGACTTTGAGGGCGGAAAAGAAGGTAGGTTCAGGTTATTTTTTTTTTATGACCACCCGGAAAGACTTGAGGGAAGAATTACTCTTTGTTTAATTCCCAAAACCAACATTTACCAGCCGTCAGTGGTAAAACCTAGCATGTACAAAATTCTATTAGTAAAAGCCCGAAAAAATCGTCCCATTTTTATAAATGCTTACATTTACCAACTTATGTCGGTAAATACTAAGACTTGCTCCTAAATCTTAGAATTTACCGTAGTTCGAGCTTTTACAGTAACATATACATAGTATTTGATTAAATACACCATTTCGCCCTTGAATTTTATTATGTTAAATGTCTTCATAATTAACTTTTTCTTTTACTTTTATGATTGGTGGAGTGAAGAGCTGCTATATATATTTTAAGTTAATAAGTTAGTATAGAGACGAGTGGAAGAAAAAGGGAAAAAGGGAAGGGAAAACACCTATTGGCTGTTAAAAGAAAAGTTTGTATAGATATAAAAGAACGAAAAAATACAGAATGAACTTTCCAAAACCCGTGAAAATGAATGTAATTTTTCGTTCCATTTACAATGTTTTTTTTAAGCGACCAGTTACAGACTCTTCGCATTTTGGTTTAAAAAAAAATAGCTATGCAGAGCTGCTATGCACAATTTATATTTTAGTTTACTTATTACTACTACTAACTGCTACTCTCTTTGAATTTACCAAGCATCGTTCACATGGGTTCGGAAGAAATATTTTTCAACGTCATATTTTTATATTTTTTATCCTCACCGTACATTCCACGATAAATTATACTAATTAAGTAGAACAGCCTAAGCCTAAGAATAATTTGAATTACAAGCAGTAGGCCTGTGGTAAAATCACTTGATTTCCCCGTGGATGGGAAGCTGACGGATCCGACCCTCGTCTATGATATACGCTTTGGTTATTAAATTGATTGATCTGTACGATTTGAGTGAACGAATCCTTCGCCTTAAGATGTGATAGTTAATTAACCTAAATGACTTGACAGTCTATACGTTTGAGGATATGTTTCCTGTAAACATAGCGCCAGTTCTTAAAAAAACATGGAAAATTGCAGACTGTTTTATCAAAGCATCGAATTGGCTCTTGGCACGTTATTCGAATTTTTCTTTCGTGAAATTTTCGCAAGAGTGAAGTTCTAGAAAGAGGCTATAGTGTACGGTGAGACCGTACATAATTTTTGCTCACGCGGCGATCGCCACGGCTTGCGCGTATTAATTTAATGGGGGACTGGCCAAGGTATGAGGATTGTTAAAAATATGTAATTTTATGATAGAATACATATAATTAAACACATTATGCGACTTTTCAACGCGAGTTTATTCTCCTGAGCGGATTTATTAGAGTTCAAACTTTTAGGGAAAGTCCATTTTCTACGCGTGACGTCATATGAATGCACGATTAGTTACGGGCGTTTTGGTATCGCCCAAACATCGCTTTAAAATGTGAATTGTTTTTTGCTATATCTTGGGAAATACTTTGGTTATGGATGTGATTCTTTTACGTATAATTCTATTAATGTGAGATATTTCAAAGAAGCGTCAAAAAAAAAGTTGTCCGGTCCCCTATTGCACAATTTTTACTATCAGAGTGCATTCAAACCTACTACGGAAAGAAATAGCCAACGGCAAGTTGAACGTTAACTAAACAATATACGAACTGTGGCTATGTTTAGTGAATTTTCTTCAGGCACACCCTCTCTCTCTCAAAATCAAAGTCAAAGTAATTTTTTTTTATTGAAACTTGGCCTTCAAAGAAGGCTCGTTTTCACGTCGATAACTAATTATTTAATCATAATATAGTATGTCTCAAAGCTACAAACTACTAGCATTTCGGAAAGCTCTCAGCCGTAAGACGTCCTGCTGGACAAAGGCCTCCCCCAAGGATTCCTGGCACACCCAACAGCTAGTATAATAAGAAAATAGCTGATTGCAAATCCAACCTAAACGAAAAAACTCCGAAACATAATATATCCGTTAACCCAGATGGAAATGTAACTAAACAAAAAACAAGAGATGATTTCCTTTTTAATTATGCTCCACTCACACGCCGACGGTTAATAAGAGTCGCTCTAACGAACAGACAGACATACAAAGGTGCTGTAATAAACAAAAGCCTGGTATTCTCACAAAGGATGTCACAAGCATTCCACTTTTCCGACAACTTCGAGCTTTCACATATTAAAGACTTAAAAGACAGGGCATTAAGATACACTTTCGCTTGGTGTAAGATAAATAAGCGTGTTTTTTTTATTATCACTTGGAAAAATAACTTAGCGAGGATTTTTCGTTGAAAGCAACACTTAGTTTAAATTTTTTTTTAACTGTGATCTGATACCTAATAGTATCATAGTATAGTGGTAATTGTTTAACTAAAACTGGTTTATGTAACAATATATACTGCTAAATTTTATATATTCTAAAGTGAATGAATGAATAAATGAATAAAGACGAATAAAAATTAATGTAAATAATTACAATGTATAGGTCAATCACTGCTATGCAGTAATATTTTAAGAAATATCAAACTTTTAAAAATGCAGGTCAGTACGTCGTATGAAAATCGTTAATCCTCTGTAAAATTTGTTCAAGCTAGAAGCTTTGACTTACATGTTAATGGTAAAACTTTAAAATTTTCGACCTTACATGTTTTGAATAAGTTTCATATCTTGGGTTAGTCCACTATGAGATAATTCTATTACGGTTACAATTCTTAACAAAGCATTAAATAAAACATTTAATTAGCATTTAAACTTAATTATAGTAACTAATAGTTTTATCGAAAAAATAATCAGGTGGGTCGTTCGTAGAACTAAAAGTGATCTTTGTTGAAAACTTCAAAACTATTTAGACTAAACTATTTAGTCGTTTCGAAGCTTCGATACTAAAAACAGATACTCGGATTGACAGTATCACAGAATTTCCAAAAATCCTTTCTTAGTGCTTACTTGTTTGTTTGTTTGTTTGTAGTATCTTTATTGTACTAAGGGCACATATTTCATAGTAACATAAATAGGAAGGTAAATATACAATGGCGGACTTAACCCATGAAGGAATCTCTTCCAGTCAACCAGCGATAGATTGATAGGAATATTTACTCAATAAAAGGATAGAAGTAAGTACGTACAAACGGAAGAAAAGGGTAAAGAGAAATAATACATATATAATATAATAAAACATACAATATTTATAATACAATACATATGACTACTTAAGGGAAATTTAGAAAGAGAACAAATAAAAGACTAGCTTAAATTTTAGAAGTAATATGAGAAGATTTACTTACGCTCTTACACTTATGCTCTATAACCTTTCTGCATTTTAATTTTCTTTTCATGCAGCAGGTTTGTCTTTGCGTTAATATTCCAAGCAGTCAGTCAGTTACCGTCCAATTTTATATAAATAGCATAGAGCTAGTTTTTTTATTTTATTTTACTTAGTGACACAGACAGTTGAGGAAGCGGGTTGTCAGATACGGTTTTTGCCTATGTTTGTGAAAGACAGGTAATATCTTCTTTGAAGTTCATTTTTGTCAAGTTTGATATTTTTGATGTGTTTCAAAGAATTTGTGAACAATTTGTAGAAAAAATTTAATTTGGAGCACACAATTATGAATGTTTTTTGACAATCAAGTTTATATGTCTATTAAAGAATGAAATTTTTATTTCTGTCTATGATAAATAGTTTAGTATTCGAGTAGACTTACCCGTGAACTTCTACATATGTTTAAAAAAACTTCGTAATTCAGTGATTACACACGAAGACTTACAAAGTTATAAGTAATTTTCAAATTAAAGCTTTGTTTTTGTAATTTTGTGTTTTTCCAGAACGATTTTCAAAATAGACATTTGATTATCTTCTAGTAAATAAAGGTTAAACTCGAATAAATAAAGGTTCAACTCCAAATGACCCTGATAAATATAAATCAATCTTTTTGGAACGAATCAAAAGCCAATGAGGAAATACGTATTTAATTGTAAGCATCTTTGGGCTTACGACACATAAGCGTAGCAGCAATTTTTATAAATATATTTATATGAGTTATTGATAAGAGATGATAATAGATTTTGAAAAGCACTCTCCTTTTTAGAGACAAATAGGATCTAGGTAGATTTTTCACTCTTATAAAATCTGTAAGGCTGAGGCCACACTACAAAGAGCCTCGCTTAGTGAGGAACTCGCTTGACTGATCCTAGTGAACAGACGTATGGCATACTATCGCAGCGGCCACACTGCGAGCGAGCGCTTAGTGACTATCCAGGCTCTTAGCTAGGTGCATCCCTCGCAGCGTGGCCAGTGAGGGGTAAAAAACTAAATAACGCTTGGGTAAAAAAAAAGTCTACTCACGACTAAGGTCACTAAGACTAAGGTCTTTGACTAGTGTGTGTTGCCAGTAATGACATACGGAACAGAGACGTGGTCGCTTACTATGGGCCTCATAAGAAGGCTCAAGGTCACCCAAAGGGCGATGAAGCGCGCTATGCTCGGAGTTTCTCTGCGTGATCGAATCAGAAATGAGGAGATCCGTAGGAGAACTAAAGTAACCGACATAGCCCGCAGAATCGCGAAACTTAAGAGGCAGTGGGCGGGGCACATAGCTCGTAGAACAGATAGCCGTTGGGGCAGAAAAGTTCTCGAGTGGCGACCACGAACCGGAAAACGTAGTGTTGGCAGGCCTCCCACTCGGTGGACCGACGACCTGGTGAAGGTCGCGGGATGCGCAAGCGCATGGATGCGGGCAGCGCAGGACCGGTCGTTATGGAAATCCTTGGGGGAGGCCTTTGTCCAGCAGTGGACGTCTTTTCGGCTGAGAGAGAGAGAGAGAGAAAAAAAAAAGTAAAAAATAAAATACAAATGGATGTAACAAAGAAAACAAAAGAGTCAATATTTACTAACGCGTTCAGAAACAAGCAGTATCGGTCAATAAGGCTTTAGATCCGGAGATCTGGTTGTAGTAGGATTGTGTTTCATTCCTTATTCCCGGCGAGGGTGAGCTGTAACGGAATTTGTTTTCGATCTGCTTGTAAGAGATAAATGAGGTCCGCGTCGATCTTATCGAGACGTTAGAAGAAAACTAGTGGGCATTAAATATAGGTACCTATATGCATAAAACAATACAGATCTGATATTTAATGAGCACGTACCTACCTTTTTAATTTCTCAAATTTTTGGTCCTTGTTGTAAAGAACCTAGGTCACTCAAGTATTGTTTTGTAATAAAAATCAAGTAAGTAAACATATATAAAATGATTACTATTGATAAAAATATATTTCTAGTCGGTTAAAAAATTGACATAAGTTACGTATAGAGAAATCTAACTAGATATAAGCATAATATCTATGACTTTAACTGAGAGTTTCTTTATTCAAGTACTACTCTGGAACATAAATGTTGTAGTGAAATTAATACTCATATACAACAACATTATACTCTTATATCCAACAATGCCCTAAAACCATATAATAACAAAAAACTAAAGTTCATTTTTCACGAAATTATGAAACACAACGCAACAGCCCACGGCACATAATCTTTGCTAAGCTTAGTCACAGAATATATAATACTATGCCAGCCTAGTGTAGAATACAGTCCAACAAGGATAATTTGGCAAGTGGTAGGAAAGTGAACTAATGAATAAGCTATTAAAATTTCTTATTTCAGGCGCTACCCGTTATTAGTACTTTTTGCCGTTATTGGTACTTTTTGCTGTTAAGGCTAGACCCAAGGCTAATCAGAGGGGGAGAGGGGCGGTACGTAAGCTCCGCCTTAAAGCAGACATAATAAGGTTACTTTTCGAATTTTCTATAATTTGTGTTTTTGCTAGCGAGTTTTCGTCAGGCTATTAGGGTAATTATTTTAGAGGTTTTATTTTAATTATGATAAAACACTAAATATATTTTAAAAAAGCCGATATCGTTTTAAGTAATTGTAGTTTTTATTTATTTGGGGGAGGCCTTTGTCCAGCAGTGGACGTCTTTCGGCTGAGAGAGAGAGAGAGAGAGAGAGAGAGAGAGTCTTTATTTAATTCTTTAAAGAAATTTTACTGTTATCGCTTAAATTATGGTGACTTTCGACGATAAAGGAAAAAAAAAACAGGAATGTGTATTATTATTTTGTATCTAGTCTTATTTATTTTATTTGTAATTTGATTCGATATAATTCTAGTTTAGTATTTTTCTCTTTACGGGATATTTTTCCTGTTTAAGTACTTCTAACCTATGGTTCACACTTGACGTTTAAAGACAGTACGTTTTCTGAAAATCCTGATTGGGTATGTCGTTAAACCGTAGGTGGCGCTCTCACTTGCCTGCCAAATTATCCTTAACGTACTGTACAGTAAACTAAACTACAAATTCGGTTACCGGCAAGGACCTCACGACGATAATGGCGATGAATTTTAAATGAATTTGGTAGATTAATTTGCTGCAGACTATACTTCTTTGTCTCGCCTCTCTATTATAAAGTGAGGTAGTAAAAATCCCTTTATTACCGATCTAGGTACAAGAGTCCCTTAGACCAAATTTAAACAATGTCACGTGGGACAAAGCGAGCTAAGGGCCCTCCAACGACGAGCCTCCCTTTGTTTCAGCAGTCACTTCTTGCGCTTGGCGTAACTTATAAACTTTAATAAATATCTGCCCTCGGGCAAGATTGTGGTCAAGAGCAAACCTATCTTTTATAAAAAATATTTATTTATTTTATTTTATCTCAACGGAAAACTTACAGCTTGTAATTACAATTACAATAAATAAGGAAAAAGCCATTTAAAAGTTTTCACAAATAGACACAAACCAAATTCCAAAGTTTCTCAAATAAAATAAACGCACATATTCCGCATCAGCCAAAGAATCACACAAGTGTTAACAAGGAAGGATAACTAAATATTCAAAATAAGTAAAAATTTCTAATTTGGTGGAATTTGTTTTTATTATATAAATACTGGGCCTCGACACTTATAAAATTGAGTCATAATAGTGTCGCAAAATACGAGTATTTTCAATAGTCGTGCTTAAAAAGAAATGGTTTAGATACCTAGAGTGTTTTCAAGTAATATCATTAAAGATATATCGTTTGCAGAATTTGTAGTTTTCTTTTGGAACTTCAAACAAAGGTATGAAGATTTGTAAGTAGAAGTCGTACCGTAACAAGAAAAAAACAATAAATTCAACTTATAGGTTTAAACCTTTAATAATTGCGAAAGTTTGTGTGTGTAGGTATAAGTGCAGAAATTTTAAGGACGTAGGTATTGGAATTTTTGCGTCTTTAAATTTGGTACACGGAATGTAATCTGAAAAAGCACATTACACGTTTTTTATTACAAAATTTCAACAGGAGCAGAATTTCGGAACGCGGCGGGCAGAGCTAGTAACTCTAATAAAGTAAAAATGTGGAAACTATACACATGAAAAAATATAATATTTATGATTTTTTTCAGTTATAAGTAGTTATAGTAAAAGGACAAAATCTTGTACATTAAGCCACATAGTTCAAGCAGGAAGCTTCTCATAAACATACAAGATCGAACATGGCCGACCACCCCAGGCATCACTCAAAAATATTGTTATTAGAATATACATAGGAGGTACTTACATTGCGTTTTCAGAACAAATATCGAGAAATAAAGTATTAGTAAGTATAGTATCGTTGTAATGATTTTAATACGGATACTCACGCGTCTTGTTAGTCGGATTTGCCGACTAGTTTCGACTTCGGCAAACAAGACGCGTGCGTATCCGTATCAAAATCATTATGACTATTTCTCACGTTAGTTTTAATAAAATTATAGTATCGTTGTCTTACCATCCCATAACACAATTCTCGAATTTACTTTGGGGATAAGGATAACTCAATCTGTGTGATATATTCGTTTTATTTTTTTATTACTTTATACTTAATATTTTTTTTTATTACTTTCATTTTTTTTTCAACTATGAAAAATTGAGATCACCAAACCACTGAGCAGGCTACAGAGAATAAACCTACATAACAACTTTTTGGCAATGTTAATTAAGTGGTTTGCCATTGCCCTCTCCATTTCACACAGTAGCTGATTTTATCAACTAAAGTGCAGATTTTCTCACGATGTTTTCTACACAGTAACGGTAATTTGTTCTAATTTCATAAGAAAAACAATAGGTATACGTTGTGTTGGAATTTAATAAAAAATAAAACATTACATTTTAAATATATAGAGGAGTCATTTCTTTTTTTTTTTTCAGCTTTGCGTGTGATTTATTTCGAAAGCCAAGTAAAAGGTAAATAAAAAGATAAGTGGGATAAAAGAAAAAGTGAGTTTGTAGTCCACAAAGGAAATCAGCATGTAGACAATTACTTAACACAACATCCGCATCGTATGCAAATCAAACTGGCAAACACACCTAACATGGCTTACCTTAAGTAATTAGATAGTTAACTTACTACATGCAATATTGCTGATAGAATACGTGGAAATATTAATTGAACTTAATTAAAAATTTAGATAGGCGAGGGCTGATGATGGATAAAAATCGTTTTGTGGACGAGTTATAAACTCTGCTTTTCACTTCGATTGCGAGGAAATAAAACAGTAAACACACGAAAAAACAAGAGCTGTTTCCCGCCGCTTAATTTTTTTTACATCTTACGACATTGATATTAGGCTTCGGCTGCAGACCTACACAGCCTACTATTAAATTAATTTTGCAATAATAATTTTCTTATATTAATTAAATAATTTTAATATTAATTATGTCTTAAAAAACAAATAAGGCAAATTTCTCTCTCAGCCGAAAGACGTCCACTGCTGGACAAAGGCTAATAAGGCAAATAAATTAAAGTAAATATTATAAAATAACAAATTCTATCTATGAACTTCTTATTGTGTTTGGCTGTATGGCTTATTATCTTTGCCTTAATATAGATACATTTATGAGTAGATACATTAATGACCTTGTGCACAAAATTCGATTTTGTGCAGCCTATATCCTGCACAAATAAGCACTTTCTGAGCATGAGAAGTGAAAATAATATTTTTATCTCATGGAATGAGAATAGTCATTTTGCAGTTATTTGAGTGGCTAATGCCATTTTCCTAACTAATATTGTGAATAAGAAATTGAGTTTGTTTATATTTTTTTTGTTTATTGCCTCTTTATGCTTTATCTACTGAACCAATATTCCTGAACTTTTGCATACACATAGAAGTTCTAAGAATGACATAGAGTACCTTTTATCCCGGGAAAAGCACTGGTTCCCGTGGGAAATACATGCGGGTGAAGCCGCGGGCAAAAGTTAGTGACTTCATAAATGTTTATAACTTAAAAAGAATTATATAATTCATAGATTTTTCTCCACCGAACCCATGACATACTAAGCATGAAATTCAGACTTTCTAAACAGAGTGAAAAATGGAAAACCAAAAACTTTAAAACGGTATTACTAAATTGGCTAATCAAATCACCTCCCGATGGAAACCGACTGCAGCCGATCTCGTTCCCGGAACCGATTTATCACTCACTAAGTGAATTTAGTGCGAGTCGAGAATTCGAATCGAAACACGATATATCTCCGGATAGTTTTACCCACAGAGCGCATGGAGATGGTTGAAAGGCCATTTATAGCACATCGATTTATCTAATATGTACTCACATATAATGAAACTGTAACCACAGCTGTAACTGTATAGGTCCAGACACAGACTAGAGGTAGTATATGTGTCTGGAAATAGACTTTAGTTACTAAAAAATATACCTATTTTTTTTTTCTTAAACATCTCCTGAGTTGTGAAAAAATATATATAAGGGGAATATTATAATTAAGATAAATAAATAAATAAAGATATACGGACAAGTCACACAGATTGAGTTTGCCCCAAAGTAAGTTCGGGACTTGTGTTATGGGATACTAACTCAACGATACTATATTTTATGACAAATACATATATAGATAAACATCCAAGACCCAGGCCAATCTGAAAAAGATCATTTTCCATCTTGACCTGACCGGGGATCGAACCCGGGACCTCCGTTGTGGCAGTCTGGCGTGATAACCGTTAGGCCACGGAGGTCGTCATATAATAATATAATTAATAACAGTAAATTATGCGCGGACGAAGTCGCGGATAAGGGTGATGAAATTGGAAATTAGAGGTATATAAACGATTTTCAGGTAACCTTAACTTTATTTACGTTAAAGTGAATCCAATTTACATTTTGTCACAGTTTAATTCAATTTTTATTGCGTTATAAATATCGTTGACGTATTTACCTTAAATACAACTTAAATACTGTCATTTATAATTATTTACGACTGAGAAAGCTGAATGTCTTTTATTGCCTCTTAGGGCAAAGGGTCGCCGAGATCAGAGCCTCAGGGTCTAAAATGGACACTTTGATGAATCCGAATATGACCCATTTCTCATTTCCTAAATGTTTAAAAATGAACTTTATGTTACCACTAATAAGGTTCAATTTTGAATATTTAGACAATGAAAAATGGATCTTATTCTGATTCACCAGAGTGTCCGTTTTAACCCCTCTTAGCCCAGACATTTTTATTGTCGGCAATTACCAACTAAAGAAGACAAGTTGTATTAACTTATGTTGAATATTACGAAAAATAGAGTGATCTAGAAATTCGTTTGATGTCTCCAAATAATATTATTTCAAATGCGATGACAATATTTTTTCAATCTTATTTTTTGATAAAACGAGCTGCTTTTTTTTATTTTTTACAAAAACTTGTTTATTTTTTTTTAATAAGTTGAATAAATTTACATCACGAAGATGAATCATAAAATAATAATAATTTCAAAATCGATATACAGATTAACTTATTAAGTTATAATAACTTTATGAATTCAACTACATTTTTATAATAAAAAAACCGGCCGTGCGAGTCAAACTCGCGCACCGAGGGTTCTTTCTATACACGTAAAGCATCTCACATTATAGCTCTACCTAAAAAAACAACTAATTTCAAAAACAAACTTATCTTTGCAGTTCGATCCCTAGGATTCATACTGCATCGAACGCAAAAATAAGTTTGTAACGCTTTTTTTATAATTCTAAAAACGTATTTACAACTTTCAGATTTATTCCTGTATAAGTACTGTTAGACCTTGCTTTTTGCCAAATTTCATAATTTTAGGTCAACGGGAAGTACCTACCCCATAGGTTTTGATTACTGTCTGAAATCGCAAAATATTCAAAAATTCGCAACATTTACGGTGATAATTATCTCCTGATCGCGTTGACGTATAATTTTGATTATTTTTTTGATGAAAGGGACAATGGATCCGAGTATTCGATATTTACTCGTATTTTAACTTACCTTTAAGCGTTCCTAAAAAAAAGGTTGACAGACAGACGGACAACAAAGTGATCTTACAAGGGTTCCGTTTTTGCTTTCTGAGGTTCGGATCCTTAAAAACAGTAAATTACTTCTCTGTAGGATTTCTTTTAACATGGCTGTCAAATAATAATAAATTGTTATTAAACCTTGTCCTACACAGATTTTGCAGGTAGAAGCCGAGTTAATCCGTAAATCTAGATTAAGGCTACTTTTATTCTTGCCGAAGGAAAAGCGAGCCCGCAAGAGACAGCTTAAAACAAATAAAATGACACGAATCCTGTATAGAGAAAATATAGTGATAGAAGAACAGTTTTTTACGTCTTCGAAAGAAATAAAAAAAAAATCTTTTGTACACATGACGCAATGCCATCATAATGAGGTACGTTTAAAACTTTTTTTTTGTTTAGACTTGTTGTGATTTATTTTATCGGAGAAACGAATTCTGTTTTATGCCGTGGGTATCACCATAGGCCGTGGGACATAAAGGTACATTAGCCATAGACCATGTAAATCTGTAAAGCACGTTACATCATAGGTTAAGTTGCTTACCTTAGCCCATGATGTAAGGCTAAGTTGCTTAACTTAGCCCATGATGCTTAACGTAGCCCATGATGTAAGGCTAAGTTGCTTACCTTAGCCAATGATGTAAGGCTAAGTTGCTTACCTTAGCCCATGATGTAAGGCTAAGTTGCTAAACTTAGCCCATGATGTAAGACTAAGTTGCTTACCTTAGCCCATGATGCTTAACGTAGCCCATGATGTAAGGCTAAGTTGCTTACCTTAGCCCATGATTTAAGACTAAGTTGCTTAACTTAGCCCATTATGTAACGTGAACACTGTAGGGACGTTGGCCCATATTGGTAATTGACAGTTGTCAAGCTAAGCATGATACGATCGTAATAAAATAGATAAAAAACACTAAATAACTGGATTTAGGTTTATTGAAAATGTTATATATCATATACCATAACCATATTTAATAACATAACCATATTTTATTACAAACGAGTGCAATCACTAGCAACATATAAATATTGTCAAATTGTACTTCTATGTTTTTTTATTTAGTTAAATTTTATTTTTAGCTAATTTATTTTTATTGACAGAAAGTAACCTGTAACTATTTAGAAATTTATCAATTATTATAACCTATTACATACCCTGACGCATATAACCTCACATTTTTGTCAACATGTCGGACGGCGAAAGGGAAGAGCAATATCACGAAGTAAGTTAGGAGGCGTAACTTTGTGCAGTCAAACGCAGCTCACTTTTTCTCCGCTAAACTAGCACCGCGCTTTGTGAAATGTAAAGTTGTCAGGAAGCATTCGGATGTTGTTTACGACCTTCAGGAGATAGAAACCGGTAAAGTTGGAAAATATCATGTCAAGGACATAATAAAAGTCTCACAAGGTGTGTCCCCTAGCTAGCAACTTTCTTATCTTGAACTTTGTTATTTTGGATTGGTATAACCAATTAGAGGCCTCATTTTTTACATATGACATGACTCACATGTGAAATTTTTTTGTCAAGCGTTTTCATGAAAACCAATTTCTTTTGTAACTACACACTCTAGGCGCCAGAGTAAACATAAGGATATGGATTAATACTCCTTAATTTTTGAGAAAAAAAGGAAAATAAGTTTTTTCCCTTATACAATGTCAGCCCAACGGCTATACATTTTAAACTTCAATTTATGTGAGAGCTCTCCATTTGTTTAAAGACTTTATTAGGTTTACAATTTAATTACTAACTAGTAAATTATGTAGGAATGCTAGATTACATATATTTTAATTAAATCTCAAATAGTTTTTCTTATTATACATAAGTAAGAACTATATTACTTTAGATAATTCTTTATTATTAGTATGCTACTTGCGATTATCTCATTAGAAATCCAAGTATGATTTTTTTAATGCAGGGGAATTGCAGCGGTCTGGCCAGACGCTGTATTCCTGACACTCAACATAAATTGAGTTAGTTTTAGAACTCTAGAACATACATTTTAGTTTAATATATGAAATAGCATGAGTTAGTTTCATATATAGCTGATAGTTTTATATTTAAAAATATATTGCCGTAGGATAGGTGAATGTTTTGTCCGGTTACCCCGGCTGTTTCGGCTAAGTACGACTTAACCTCTTTGCCGAAAAGGGGGGTATTGTAGTGATAACTACAGAATTATTTTGAACTTCTAACTGGTCAACTTTGCATGTCATATTTTAGGTGAAATAGTTGATATATTGGGATACTATTCCTGTGGCGTATTACCTGCATGATAGGCTCTCGACTCACCACAATAGCAGGCATTCAAATCCATTAGTCTCCAGACAAATTGAATGGGAAAGTGACACACCGGTACACAAATTTCATATGTTGTTTTTACAATACTTATTAAGAAAACAGGGAGACCCGCACATTGTAACAGTTCAAATATGAACATGTTATTTCTTCTCAAATATTTACATGATAAAAGGAGAGAAATTGAACTAACCTTGTCATCTTCAGGAGGTTTTGAACTGAGTCTGTAAACTGTAGTTTTGTTGCATATTACTAGTTATTTGGTAAATTTAATTATTGAAAACGGCAGCGTATTGTTGGCTCTATAAATTGTAAACAAAGAAAATAATGTCATTTTGACAACGTCAAGTAATGACACCGAAGGAATAAACGTTCCGATTGCAATGATATTATTATTAGTACGCAAAGAACTGAGGGCTTAAAATAATTGTGAAGTTCGTTAGTTAAAGAATAAATATTAGCTTATTATAATAATTTTAAACATGCGAAGGGTAAATATAGGATTTATTTTTAATAGGTAACTATTCGCTGTCAAGTGTATAGGCCACTTGAATTATAGATCTAGTGTCTATGATAGAAAATTTGCTCTATGGTAGAAGTTCCGTTGATATTTGCACCTGTTGTTAAATTAGGAGGTAGATTCACCCGGAAGAGTGGCGTGATTAAACTGACTGCCCAATAGTAGCACAGGGATGTCACGTGATATTTTGTCCAAAGCTGGAGGGAAACGAATCATTGCCAGTATAGGAATTATTTTGCCATTATTGATTTTTCTGTTCGTTTGATTGTAACATTTTGGGGTACGGAAAATGGATGAATAGTGAAATTAATCTTGATAATAGAGGAAAAGAAGATAAGGATATGATCGGCAACGAGCTGAACTGTTTGGTTTATGTCGATTATAAAGAAAGTAGAAAATAATTATTAATTAAGCTAGACTATAGCACAAGTAATTGCGTGGAAATAGTTATTTTGTAAGAATTATGTATAAAATCATGCTATTATAAGGTATATTTTACATTAACTATTTATATTGTTATTTCGGTGGATATAGGGTTCGGGAGAATAGAATTATTATAGTTGCAATACAGGAAGTAAGGTAGGGGGAGCTTGGAATTCATGGAAGATTCGAGATTTTTACACACATAGACAAGAGGCAGTTGCATAAAACTGATAGGAAGGGACATTCGAGGCTTTTTCATCTGCGGTCTTCGGGGGGACGACGTTGTGCAGCCGGGCGCCAACCTCACCTCTGTAAGCCGGCATCATTGAAGAAGTTTATTTTAACTCAAGATAGAAGTAGTCTGCAAGAAAAGTGTTTGGGCGCAAGGTTTCTTCATGAGGCTTAGGAACGCATATTTCCCCGCGAATCTTTTGAGAAAAATACGTTATTGCGAGCTTGAAATGGTAAAATTAAGTTCGGTTTTAACGTATATAGTTTAATTTGAAGAATTCACAAAATAAGTAGATTTCCCCAGTAAATTTAATTAAATATTAGAGTAGTTGAGCATTAGCTGCGATTTGACGAGAATATGGGTTTTGCCTGATATCTGCGAAAGTGGATAGAGGGTAGAATTCGTTTCTTGTTCAAATAGATATTTTGATTTGTTTCTTTAAGGGCTATTTGTAAGAACCTTGCGGGGTAGGTCCTGGAGCTTGGCTTTGCAACGTGTCAAGTGGGCTTCTGTTAAGAGAATGCCTAGTTTAGTTGCTTAGTTGAATGAAAGCGCTTTCATTGAGCCCAGAGCCGACGGTCCGAAAGGCGCAGAGATCTAATCTCACTGGACGATTTGGAAGACCGCCTCATATAACTAAACCTCGGTTAGGGCATAAACCTGTTCCCTCCCAATCAGGTTTATCACGTTGGGCTGTTAGAAAGTAGGATAACGGGTTGCCCACTCGGCGTTTTAGAAGCTAGGGGTTTTAACTAAATGTTGGCCCAAAAACCAAGAGTAGGACACGTTTGTAGGTTGATAGGCAGGTAAATTTCTATTAGGGAAGGGAGAAGCTCTCCCGAAGTCTCGTAGCTAGCTGATAGGAGGGTATTCCTTACACCGGGGATACCTAATTAGGGACCCATCTCATTGCACTATGAAATGGTTTAAAATTCTGTAGTTGTCAGGGACTTAGGGACCGATAGGGACAAGAATAGGCCTTAATTTCACATACATATAGGTAGGGGGTGTTAAAAATGGCTGGTAGGAAATGGCGCCATTTTTAGGAATTAAAACACAAAATAAAACAAAATGGTCAAATAACACAAATAATTAGTCGGTTTATCATTTATCAAAATGGAGGTATCAAAAGTGTGAATTGAAGGTTCCTAGGAATCTTATAATTATAGGGCTATTTATAAAACCTAACCAATATCGGAAAATAAGTAATTGACTAAGGAAAATTTGGAAAGTGAAAGTTCTTAGTTGTGCTAATTATGTGTTGAAGTGACTATAGATTCGGTGAGTTTCCAATTAACTTTATCATTATTTACAAATACTGAATGTTGTGGGTAATGGAACGTTTCCAACCCCTTTTCCTACTTATTTGACTCAATTTAGTCATGTACTTAATGGATGTTGACTTTACTTGTCTATATATTTGAGTAAATACCTAATAATTGGTCCAATCTAGTGAATAAGATCATACTCTAATCCTTTGTACCGGCATTGGTCAAATTCCTTATTGAGAAAGTTAAATTTATTAGTAAAACTATATTCCTTAAAGATGGGAGTCTATACATTTATAAAACTTACAAATAAACTACAAAAGTTTGATTCTAGTTGTGTTCAGTGTCTGCTCGAATCTAGATACAAGGCAGTTACCGCCTGTGTGCTATGTCAAAAGATATTTTAGTACACTATCAAAGGATATTGAGTAGTTGCTACCACTCACTGGAATATCTGCAAATAACTTCTAAATATTCATAAAGAAATTGATTTATTAAGGATGATTCCTTTGGTTGAGTGCAAATAATTTCTATTATTGAGTGAATATAGACAAATTCACTAATAATGGTGATAAGTACTGAATCAATCTAAAATACAATGGATCTCAGATTTAAGGATGTAATTCTAACCTGAAAATTATATAAACAAAAGACAAGTCAAGTTACATCAGTTTGAGTAATGCTAATTCTCTTCTGCACACTTAACTTACCTATTACCACCTGTTGGTAAACCCACATTATAACTCTAACATAATTAAAGTATGAGTACATCACCACTATCCCTATTATTAATTAATTTTAATAACTTACTCTCCTTCAGAGATCAGATTTATCAGTATCCCATTAATGAATTGTAAGGTTGAATTCATATATGATATATAGTTAATCATTTAGATTTTAACATAAAAATAAAAGATCTCAGCTGATCACAATATATGGAATAAATCCATAATTGTGAAAACTGATAAATCACTTGGAGACATTTTGTCTCTCCTCTCGGTTTTATTTAATTATACAAAGACAGACAGACTAAACTATGTTCAGACCTTAGTTATTCATTATTTATATTGAAATCAAGAATATAATAGCTGAGCATCTGGAGGAAATCCGTCCAAGTTTGGAGACGAGGATTACTGTAACATGCGGACGGAGGGGCATGTTTCCATAAGCCAGATCTAGCTAATAAAGCTGAGAATTATCAATTTTGTAGCAATATTTGCATTTTCCATACTTACATATTTTTACCGACCTTAAGAAATACATACTCACTCATATAAACATTTCTAGCGGGGCCTGGTCCATACTAGACCCAACTATAAGCTGAGAGATTCTATTAAAGCAAATAAAACCATCATCGGTACCATTGGTCATATACCTTATACTCACCTATCTAAGTTAAGCGTTAGGAACACACATATGTTAGTAGATATCTTTCAAAGTTGCGGTATTTCAAAAGCTGGAAAACCTCATAGCTCACCTTATAATTAATAATTCAATAATTAGTAGTGTTAAGTGTATATTTAAGACAAACCAATAGTATAAGTTAGCCAAGTAAGATTTAGTTTTAATTTCTATAGATAGTCCTTAGCATTATCTGTAATTCCTGTAATGTATATAAGGTTGGTTAAGACACAGACAGTACATAGTAGTAAGACATTTAATCCAGGTTATAATAATAGGCTCCCGACATAGCACTTCGAAAAGATCCAAGGTTCATTGCGGAATACAATCAGGGAACTACACTAGGAGATCACAGCACAACTCATAATATTACGAGAACTAATATGTAAACACACACTTAGGTTATTCTCAAGCTAGGTTAAAGATAAATCAAATAAGAGTAGATATTGAGTAGGTTAGAATAGTTACTTCTGGGTGACGTAACCAGGGATTTAACCATTCTTGGAGACGTTGACTAGAGGGTTTGTCACATCTGGTTGGTGCAGTGACCAGGATATTTACTTCAGGTAGTACTTTTGACCAGGATTTAAATTAAAATAAAATAAACAGTTAGTAAACACTTTGGTTTTGGTTACATGTTGGTTCTTGGTATTGTGAGGTAGAATGGCCACCAGCGTGAGAGAGCGTTGGGGGCCACATCTGTTGTGGTGAGAGTTGATAGAATACTATGTTGAGGAAGTCTTCGTAACCATAAAATTATGTGTCTTCTTGAGTAAGGCAGAATCCTTTCATTACGTATCTATAAAATCCAACGTTAGTGTGTCGTTAATCCTTTAAGATTGCCTTATCGTAGTCGAAGTAAATGATTTTTCTAATAGAGTAGAATAGTTATTGTATACTGATTAATAAAATCATTTGTTTATTCACACAACATAATTGACAAAGCGAGAATGAAATCACTGCGTTATAAGAGACAGGACTCCCATTCAAAAAAGTGTCCGATACAGATGTCAAAACGAAGGTACCGACCGATAGAGATGCACTTATGCGAGGAACTGCAGGTACGAATGAGATGGAAATAGTCGACCATCAAATCGCTACTCCGTTTCATAGATCAATTTTTTCCTATGAAGTTGCGACCACCTAATTGACATTTCAATAGTTGACAGTCGCGTTCTTAATTATGTCAAAAATTTTGTTAGGGCAAAATTGATTATACCATTCAGCCTATTCAATATGAGATGATTAATAAAAAAAAAAAGGAATAAATAAATAGAAGTAATTTAGATTAAATTACCATCCGTTATAAGTAAATAAAGGAAAATATAATAAATCTATTTGTAATTTTTACTCAGCCTAAACAAAATAGAAGTTTCATTTCGAGTTAGCGCCATCTAACTATCAGGGGTCGTATTAAATTCCATGTAAAAGTCTTAGTGTATTAGGTATTAGTTCAGCCGTAGTTTATAGATGGCGAGAAAAAAAAAAGATAGATTGAGTCGTCCTTAACTTACCGTTGCACTTGATAGATGTCGCTACCGGTAAAGTCTCAGGCTTAAGAGTGTTAAATTGGCGAAGAGATAAATGCATACATTTTAAAATTGGTTAGTTGGTAGAGAACGGATTTTATTTATGCTACTGAGATTTATTGTCCTTTTAAGAATTTATGTACGGCTAGGTGTAATCTTTTATTGGAAACAAGGAATAGATTTATGTATTTATTTGTTAAAAGAGAAAAAAGAAAGATAGGCTTACCTTGTAATTTGATTACAAATATATAGGGCGATAGACAGCGGTGATAGTTAGGGAAATGTTAGGAAGAGAATAAATAACTTAACTATGTGGGCTAACTTAAATTTTGGCTTTACAAGTAAACGAACCAACCTAAAATTTTAAATTTAAATGTGTCTACATTGAAACAGACTTCATGGTAGAAATACTTACCTAGTTAATTTTAATATCAGACAATAAACAAAAGAGGGAAGTTAGTTTGTAGGATGTTATAATTGTAAAATATCATCACTAATGATTCAGCGGGTCTGGTAGTCTTGGGTTATGGCTTGTTTACATAAATAAATATTGACCAGTCTGTGAATAAAGCTAAAATTGATAGTGGGAGGAAAAATGAAACAACTCACTATTATTTAATGATTAAAGGGTCGTTTATTAGGATATAGCTTACCATAGTCTACATGGTACTATTCAATCTTTGATACTATTACGACTGTTTACTTTTCCGAATTCTAGTATTAGTGCTTTGCATGCGTTCATATTCTATCAGGAGATCTGTGAAGGTCTGTTGTCGCTATATTCTTGGGTTATGTATTTTTCATACAGTTGGCAGACGGCTGAAGTAGTATTGTATATCCAAGCAGGGTTTCACATTTCCGAATCTTGACTTTAGTAAGTAGGGAAGAATCTAAAACAGAAAAATATAGGGAGATTAGCGTTTTGTCTAAGAAATAAACCTTTTAGCAAAATTTTCTTTAGTAGGTTATAATTGTCATTGTGAATATATTGCTTGAAGGTTTAAATGTTCAATTGAAGTTATCACAAAATTGCGAGAATGGTTAGATATATGGGAATTTTCTATTCAGTGGGGTTGGTCATTGCGTAAATAAAAATAAAACGAGTAGATACCTTAAAGATTTTTCGCCAAAGAAAAATAAACTGAGGTTGAAAGTAGGATTAATGGTAGATGAGAAACCATCTCACGATTGTAAATCACATAGATACATCTCACGCTAGACTTATGTTTCTTAAATATATGCCTAAATTAGTGCCTACCTTGATATTTATATAATATTTTAATGATTTTTCCTTAGTTAAGTTAATTTCGTCTGAACCTTGACATGTCGTGCTAATGACATTTGCAGATGACATAAGGGACGCGACATAGACGAAATCATAGAGTTATCGACGACGCTAATCGATAGTCGAGAGGACATAGATTAAATCGGATATTTGTTGCAATTCAATTATTCAGCAGGGATAATTCTGTAGTTCAAGTTAACGTTACTAAGGTTTATAGTTGTTCCATAATTGGGGATTTACTATGTAAGTTTAGTTATGGTAATGCTGAATTTGGGTTACTAAAATTGAGGTCATAGAGAAATAAAGATAGATTTTAAAGATATCTAGGTAGACGGTTTAATGCGTATTAATTTATCTGGCGGAAAATTTGAGTTATTTTATTTAAGTTGTTCTTTTGGGTGAATCGAAGCGTGAGAGTTTTATTCACTCAATTTAGACAGATTATTATTTTCTTTTGTCATTATGATATATATATCTGGGGTTGTGCGTCTATAGATAAATAAATAAATAGTTATATAAGTAATTAAATATTTAAATAAATAAATAATTAAATAAATAAATAAGTAATTAAATAAATAAATAATTAAATATTTAAATAAATAAATAATTAAATAATTAAATAAGTAATTAAATAAATAAATAATTAAATATTTAAATAAATAAATAATTAGATAAATAAATAAATAATTAAATAAATAATTAAATATTTAAATAAATAAATAATTAAATAAATAATTAAATATTTAAATAAATAAATAATTACATAAATAAATAAATAATTAAATAAATAATCAAATAATTAGATAAATAAAAAAAAAAAAAATAAAAAAAAAAAAAAAAGAATAAAAAAAATTGTAAGTTTTAATATATTAAACGAAAACATAAAAATACTCTAGTAGTTGGAAGTTTGGTTGTGTGTCATCCAGATGTTGGGTAACATAGAACCAAGGTAATAGATTTGGTGCGATATTGTTTAGATCTGACCTTACAAAAAAAAAAGAACTCAAGAACCTCAAAGAACAGCAACATGGGTAAACCAATTCGTACTCGTCGCGTACCGAAACGTTATGAACCAGTAGAAGATCAAGGGAATTCAGAGGAAATTCAAAATAATTCTGATCAGCCGGAGAATTTAAACCCTAGAGAATCTCTACCGACTGAAGAACGTAGACAAGCAGTTAGGACCGTAAGAAGGACAAGGATAACACGTTCACGAGAACTTCTGTCCATACGGCGGATGCTAAACCGTACATTAGGCGTACTAAATAACAAGATAAATGTATTAAGCGGAGAAGTTAAGAAGACTCAGACGTCTATTCGGGATATAACTAAGGGGGAGAAGGAAGCGCCTGAAGACGGGATTACGTTTGAGAATGAGGTAGAAATGGAGAGTAGTCCCGTACACGAAGATGTATCTAGGAAGTCCAATTTAGTTGAAGATAAGCAGAAATATATAATTTGTAACGTTAAAAACATTAACTTGGAAAAACCGAAATTTGGGGAAACATCGATGCATCCAGTAACCTTCATTGAGGATCTTGAAACTTATTTAAAAAAGGCCGGTAAATCGGACAACGAAATGGATTTAATACTGGAGTGTCTAATTGGTAATGCCAGAGATTGGGCGCGTATTTATAAAGGAAGATGGAGCGGGTTAGATGATTTCAAGTCAGACTTTCTAAAAGCGTACTGGGGCGAAAATGAACAAAATGATTTGAGGCGAAAAATAGTGCAAGGGGTATGGAACAAAACGGAGACGCCCACTATGGTGGATCATTTCTTGAGATTAACTGGCAAAGCGCAGATGTTAAGTTATAACATTCCCGAAAAGCAATTAATATGTGACATCATGCGACATTATCCTAAGTTTATTCAGCAAGTTTGGGCGACTAGCAAGATAGAGACTATAATAGAAGCGGCCGAATTCTTAAGAAGCATGGATGACATACAGAAGCAAGAGGTCCCGAACACTACCGCGTCTAAAAATTTCAAGGAGTGGGAAAAGAGGAAGAAAGGATACCAGCAAAATTATAGGCAGTGGCAGCGACCAAAAGAAGCTGAAGTACAAGTAGTTAATTTAGTAGATAAGACAAATGTAAATAGTAGTGAAGCGTTAAACTAAAGGAAGCTGAGACTTTAGTCTCCGGATCAGCTTCAGCCACAGGGGACCCAAATTACAATATGATGATTAGGATGAACTGGGTTCCAGGTAAACCGTTAGGACGTAACAGGGCTGGAATTAGAGCACCTATAAGCTTAGATTTTAGAAATAGTAATAATAAAGAAGGGATAGGGTATAGTACGCCAGAGATCTTAGTTCCAAACGTTCCTAGCCAAATAGTAGATACATTAAAATTAAAGATAGAACAACAAATGGAAGATGATGACAATATTGTAAGCGCCGTTTTTGACGAGGAAGCTGCGAATAAAGTAGATACACCCATATTTAAGTCCGAGTTATTAGTTCAAATTTTTGATGAAAACGTTGTAGCTTTATTAGATACAGGTAGCGATATAACATGTATTTCGGGCGAGTTTTGGGATAGTTTGAAAGTAAAAAGACCAACGATTCCTACTATGCCTATAAAATCATTCTTTATTAAAACCGCAGTAGGTCAGAAAAGTGTGGAAATAAAGAAAATTGCTTTAGTTACCTTAGGAATAGGACCCTTTCAGCGAGATTTAACGGTTTTGACTGTGCCAGGTCTTAGTGCTAACTTAATATTGGGGTTTGATTGGATGAAAGAAAACCAGGCTTCCATAAAGCTTAATAGAGAGGAAGAAGGGGTAGAAATTATTATAGGAAATGAAAAGAAATTGTTTAAATTTTTCAAGGGGGAAAACATTCATAGTACGGATAGTTCGTTAGTGCAATTTGATGTAAGGACCGTAGTGGAAGAAAATGTAGATAGAAATATTCAGGAATTAATATGCAAATTGAAATTAGATAAAAATAAACAAGAAGCCTTAGGGGAGGTTTTAATGAGACATAAATGTTTATTTACGTCCAAATTGGGGAGAGCAAATTGTTATGAACACATTATTACCATGGAACCTCATTCACCGGTAGTAAAGAGAACGTATCCAATACCATATGCATATAGAGACAAAGTAGAGGCTAAGTTAATAGAAATGCTAGAGCAAGGGATTATTAGTCGAACTTCCACACCATATTGTAGTCCGTTGACTTTTACATTAAAAAGAGATGGGTCTATACGTGTGTTGTTAGACGCTAGAGAGATAAATAAGCATATGATATCGGAAACTGAGAAACCACCGTTACAATTAGATGTTCTAAATTCATTTCAAGGGGCGAAATTCATTAGTATAGTAGATTTAAATAATGCCTATTTTCAAATTCCTATATCAGATTCTAGTAAGAAGTATACAGGATTCTCATTTAATGGAAAATCTTATGTCTATAATGTTTTACCTCAAGGTTTAAAAACGTCAGTAGGAAGTTTTAGTAGAGCAATGGATTTTATTCTAGGACACGAAGTCAGGGAATTTTGCGTAAATTATTTAGATGATCTAGCCATTATAACAACTGGAACATTATCACAACATTTAGAACATTTAGATATAATATTAGGAAAATTATCTAAGGCAGGCTTAACTTGTAACTTAAGTAAAATGCGAATTTTTGAGTACTGAAGTAAAGATGTTAGGATATATCATTTCGACTAAAGGAATTCGTACGGATCCAGAAAAGGTTAAATCTATACAATTATTTCCGGTACCAAAGAAATTGAAACAAGTTAGGGCGTTCTTAGGTCTCTGTAATTTTTATCGCAAATTTATACCTAATTATAGTTTCCATACTAAACCTTTATGTGAGTTGTTAAAAAAGGATAAAAAATGGGAATGGGGGCAAATAGAACAGTTAGCTTTTGAAAAAGTAAAGGCGCTTTTTATTGAAACCGTAGAATTGAATCATCCAGATTTTACCAAACCTTATTATTTACAAACTGACAGTTCTGGAATAGGATTAGCTGGGTATTTGTATCAGTTGGATAGTCACGGGGAAGTAAAAATTTTAGGATTTCACAGTAAACTATTAAGGGGGGCTCAATTAAATTGGACAGTTACAGAACAAGAATTCTATTCCATAATTTGTTGTTTAGAGAAGTTTGAAACTTATTTACGGGGAGCCAAAGTAATAATACGTACAGATCATAAAGCTTTAACATTTGTAAAGAATAGTAAATTATATAATGCTCGAGTGACTAGATGGATTAATTACCTAGAACAGTTTCAATATGAAGTTCAGCTTGTTAAGGGTAGAGAAAATGTAGTAGCAGACATATTATCTAGATATCAACCAGAAGGGGAATTATTACAGGAGGATAAAACCAACTCGCCTAGAATATTTTATACCGAAAATAGAACTAACAAAGATTTACTTGTAAAATTAAAGAATTTGGCTAAGTTTCAACAGGACGATACAGAGATAGGCGGAATAATTAGGAAATTGAATAGTGGGGTTGTGCTTAATAGTAGGTCAAGTCAAATATTGAAGAGGTGTTCGCTACTAGATGGATTAGTATATTATTCTCCGGGGGAAGGGAAATAAAAGAGTGTTATTCTTACCAGAACTGCTTAGAGAAGAGGTTATTTGGCAGGTCCATTTCGAAATGGGTCATCAAGGGGCATTTAAAATTATTAAATATATTAGAGATAGGTTTTTTCTGGAAAGGATTAACTAAACAGGTCAAACGGTTATTAAAGGGGTGTCATGATTGTCAGGTCACGAAGAGTGATACAGCTAAGTATGTAGGTCCTTGTCGTTCGATTATAACTGAGAACGTAGGAGACATTGTTATGGCAGATCTGTATGGGCCGTTGCCATCGGGAAAGTTTGGTATGAATTATATTTTAGTCGTTCAAGATTCTTTTAGCAAGTTTGTAAAGTTTTATGATCTTAGGAAGGCAACTGCTATTTCGGTATTAACAAAAAGTAAGAAATTTCTTTCGTGTAATAAAACCCAAAGCTATAATGACCGATAACGGGTCACAATTTGCTAGTAAATTATGGAAAGAAACTATGAGAAGGGAAGGAGTAAGGGTTATTTACACCACAGTTAGAAATCCTAGGCCTAACACAACTGAAAGAGTAAATAAGGAACTAGGTCGTTTGTTTCGAACTTATTGTAGGACAAATCATAAGAGCTGGGTTGAAATGTTACCCAAACTAGAAATATTATATAACAACACTTATCACGAAAGTACTGGTTTTACTCCTTGTGAGATTTTATATAGAGAGTCCACTAGTTTATCTTTTGATAGTAACATACCAATTAATTTAGAATCTCCACCTGTTGATGTAATCAAAGAAAAGGTCCGCGAAAATTTAAAGAAAGCTGGTCAATTACGTCAAAACAAATTCAATGAGCGATATCGAATTATTCAGTTTCAGATAGGAGACCTTGTTAAGATAAGGAAGCTAAACAAGTCAGATGCTAAATTAAAAATAACAAAAAAGTTCGAACCGTTGTATGAGGGGCCTTATGTGGTTGGAGCTTGTCCTTTTAAAAATGTATATTTACTAATAGATCCTAAAACTGGCAAGGAACGAGGAAGGTTTAACGCTATACACTTGTCTAGATATTATAAATGTTAAATTTTAAGTTGTAATTATTTTGATAGAAACAAAAAAACTTTGTTATGTAAATTGAGAGTAAACTTAGTTTTAAGTTGGTTAATAAACGATGATGGGGTAATTTTGTATAGAGCTTGTTGGGCACGGGAAAAGCCTATCTGAGCTTACAGTAATAACGACTCTATTATCAGAATTATTCCAATAAGGAACACGAATTCTCGAAAGGGATAATTTATCCTTTAAATTTAGATTATCAATCTATGAAAGTTGAACTTACTATTAACCAAAATAACCAAATGGTTATTCTAATTCTTGAGTCACTCGTAAGGTCAGATAGAGGGGAGTGTTGGCGGCTTTTCTATCGGGGGGGGGGGTTAATTAATAATAACTAAGTATGTATAGAATAACGGTTGTGTTTTTCTTAAATATAGGTAATTTTGTATTTTCTAAGGTTGAGTGGCTAGAGGTTTTCCAATATCAAAAGGGGTAGGAATAGTAGGTTATAGAAATTAATACGTAAATTTACAAAACAATAGAAAAAAATCCATAATAGGTCAACGAAGTTTACGAATTATGGGGCTGACAGTGTGACTGGTTGTTAGTTAGGTAGCTTAATTTAAGATTGAAGTGGAATATTGCCATGATTTGTGAATTTATAAGTCTTAAAGGATAAGTAACACTGAAGGAGATAAGGGGTATACATGTGCAATGCGAATATTGGCGTACGAATAAAGATGCATTGCGTAAAAGATGCGTAGAGACAGGGAGCTTAGTGTAAAGTTTAGTTCTTAGCATAAACGTATGTAAGCGTAATGTTGTATTATTACAATGGGTTGCAATTAGCGTAGCTTGTCATATGGTGACAGTCGACGTAATTTTTCTTCATTAATTAAATTCTAATTCATCTAACGATATTTTTGAAAGATTTTGTATTCAGATTAAAGCTATGGTATAATCTTAGGTGGCGGGAAAGTAGTTTTAGAAGTAGTTAGAAAAAAATATAGATTTCAGGTTATAACATATGTGAAGTCTGAATGCAAACGTATTATTGTCCCAAGAGATAAGCCCCGCACACTTAAACAAACTTGAATTTTGGACAGTGGGATTTTTGGTGTTAGGATAGAGAAAAAAATATATATACAAACGCGGTTGGCGGTTGTAATGTCCCTGTGTGAAACATCTGTCTAAAGTTCATACTCCACAAGAAGCTAACAAAGCTATGACTTAATTCGGCAACTACACACTCTCCGAGGTTTATATTGGGGTTATTCAAGAGTTTTAAGTGAGCTCTTGGATATATAGGGACATTGTTAATTCCTCACTACTTTCCGACAGAGTAGGTGACCTGGCGGAGAGAAGGAGGGATACTGTTTTGTGATAGAGTACTACAGACGGATACGTTTCGCATTCGTTAGCTTTTCATAAGGTTAGAAAAGGGCCTATGCGTCTGAGTAGTTCCATTATGGTTTATGGCCTCACAACCCATATCTTGCATATTACAGTGTAACTCTAGTGTTGGTATTGCATAAGTCGTAATTGACAAGAGAAATAAAAAAATACTTATAGCTCGCTTAATAATTTCTGGTATAGCCTTGGTTTAAACACACTCTACAATCTAAATTACATTTACACTAGGGCACACCCAACATTCTTAGATTTTGGGAATATAATATGAGTAAAATTAAATGAAAAAAATGATAATAGTAATAAAAGGAGAGAAAATATTTGAGAATTTGAGGAAGAAAATTCTACTCCGGATCCAACACGTAGTATTGTCACCTATGAAGAATTTTGGGGTCGAGCTGTAACAGTTCAAATATGAACATGTTATTTCTTCTCAAATATTTACATGATAAAAGGAGAGAAATTGAACTAACCTTGTCATCTTCAGGAGGTTTTGAACTGAGTCTGTAAACTGTAGTTTTGTTGCATATTACTAGTTATTTGGTAAATTTAATTATTGAAAACGGCAGCGTATTGTTGGCTCTATAAATTGTAAACAAAGAAAATAATGTCATTTTGACAACGTCAAGTAATGACACCGAAGGAATAAACGTTCCGATTGCAATGATATTATTATTAGTACGCAAAGAACTGAGGGCTTAAAATAATTGTGAAGTTCGTTAGTTAAAGAATAAATATTAGCTTATTATAATAATTTTAAACATGCGAAGGGTAAATATAGGATTTATTTTTAATAGGTAACTATTCGCTGTCAAGTGTATAGGCCACTTGAATTATAGATCTAGTGTCTATGATAGAAAATTTGCTCTATGGTAGAAGTTCCGTTGATATTTGCACCTGTTGTTAAATTAGGAGGTAGATTCACCCGGAAGAGTGGCGTGATTAAATTGACTGCCCAATAGTAGCACAGGGATGTCACGTGATATTTTGTCCAAAGCTGGAGGGAAACGAATCATTGCCAGTATAGGAATTATTTTGCCATTATTGATTTTTCTGTTCGTTTGATTGTAACATTTTGGGGTACGGAAAATGGATGAATAGTGAAATTAATCTTGATAATAGAGGAAAAGAAGATAAGGATATGATCGGCAACGAGCTGAACTGTTTGGTTTATGTCGATTATAAAGAAAGTAGAAAATAATTATTAATTAAGCTAGACTATAGCACAAGTAATTGCGTGGAAATAGTTTATTTTGTAAGAATTATGTATAAAATCATGCTATTATAAGGTATATTTTACATTAACTATTTATATTGTTATTTCGGTGGATATAGGGTTCGGGAGAATAGAATTATTATAGTTGCAATACAGGAAGTAAGGTAGGGGGAGCTTGGAATTCATGGAAGATTCGAGATTTTTACACACACATAGACAAGAGGCAGTTGCATAAAACTGATAGGAAGGGACATTCGAGGCTTTTTCATCTGCGGTCTTCGGGGGGACGACGTTGTGCAGCCGGGCGCCAACCTCACCTCTGTAAGCCGGCATCATTGAAGAAGTTTATTTTAACTCAAGATAGAAGTAGTCTGCAAGAAAAGTGTTTGGGCGCAAGGTTTCTTCATGAGGCTTAGGAACGCATATTTCCCCGCGAATCTTTTGAGAAAAATACGTTATTGCGAGCTTGAAATGGTAAAATTAAGTTCGGTTTTAACGTATATAGTTTAATTTGAAGAATTCACAAAAATAAGTAGATTTCCCCAGTAAATTTAATTAAATATTAGAGTAGTTGAGCATTAGCTGCGATTTGACGAGAATATGGGTTTTGCCTGATATCTGCGAAAGTGGATAGAGGGTAGAATTCGTTTCTTGTTCAAATAGATATTTTGATTTGTTTCTTTAAGGGCTATTTGTAAGAACCTTGCGGGTAGGTCCTGGAGCTTGGCTTTGCAACGTGTCAAGTGGGCTTCTGTTAAGAGAATGCCTAGTTTAGTTGCTTAGTTGAATGAAAGCGCTTTCATTGAGCCCAGAGCCGACGGTCCGAAAGGCGCAGAGATCTAATCTCACTGGACGATTTGGAAGACCGCCTCATATAACTAAACCTCGGTTAGGGCATAAACCTGTTCCCTCCCAATCAGGTTTATCACGTTGGGCTGTTAGAAAGTAGGATAACGGGTTGCCCACTCGGCGTTTTAGAAGCTAGGGGTTTTAACTAAATGTTGGCCCAAAAACCAAGAGTAGGACACGTTTGTAGGTTGATAGGCAGGTAAATTTCTATTAGGGAAGGGAGAAGCTCTCCCGAAGTCTCGTAGCTAGCTGATAGGAGGGTATTCCTTACACCGGGGATACCTAATTAGGGGACCCATCTCATTGCACTATGAAATGGTTTAAAATTCTGTAGTTGTCAGGGACTTAGGGACCGATAGGGACAAGAATAGGCCTTAATTTCACATACATATAGGTAGGGGGTGTTAAAAATGGCTGGTAGGAAATGGCGCCATTTTTAGGAATTAAAACACAAAATAAAACAAAATGGTCAAATAACACAAATAATTAGTCGGTTTATCATTTATCAAAATGGAGGTATCAAAAGTGTGAATAGAAGGTTCCCAGGAATCTTATAATTATAGGGCTATTTATAAAACCTAACCAATATCGGAAAATAAGTAATTGACTAAGGAAAATTGGAAAGTGAAAGTTCTTAGTTGTGCTAATTATGTGTTGAAGTGACTATAGATTCGGTGAGTTTCCAATTAACTTTATCATTATTTACAAATACTGAATGTTGTGGGTAATGGAACGTTTCCAACCCCTTTTTCCTACTTATTTGACTCAATTTAGTCATGTACTTAATGGATGTTGACTTTACTTGTCTATATATTTGAGTAAATACCTAATAATTGTTCCAATCTAGTGAATAAGATCATACTCTAATCCTTTGTACCGGCATTGGTCAAATTCCTTGTTGAGAAAGTTAAATTTATTAGTAAAACTATATTCCTTAAAGATGGGAGTCTATACATTTATAAAACTTACAAATAAACTACAAAAGTTTGATTCTAGTTGTGTTCAGTGTCTGCTCGAATCTAGATACAAGGCAGTTACCGCCTGTGTGCTATGTCAAAAGATATTTTAGTACACTATCAAAGGATATTGAGTAGTTGCTACCACTCACTGGAATATCTGCAAATAACTTCTAAATATTCATAAAGAAATTGATTTATTAAGGATGATTCCTTTGGTTGAGTGCAAATAATTTCTATTATTGAGTGAATATAGACAAATTCACTAATAATGGTGATAAGTACTGAATCAATCTAAAATACAATGGATCTCAGATTTAAGGATGTAATTCTAACCTGAAAATTATATAAACAAAAGACAAGTCAAGTTACATCAGTTTGAGTAATGCTAATTCTCTTCTGCACACTTAACTTACCTATTACCACCTGTTGGTAAACCCACATTATAACTCTAACATAATTAAAGTATGAGTACATCACCACTATCCCTATTATTAATTAATTTTAATAACTTACTCTCCTTCAGAGATCAGATTTATCAGTATCCCATTAATGAATTGTAAGGTTGAATTCATATATGATATATAGTTAATCATTTAGATTTTAACATAAAATAAAAAGATTCAGCTGATCACAATATATGGAATAAATCCATAATTGTGAAAACTGATAAATCACTTGGAGACATTTTGTCTCTCCTCTCGGTTTTATTTAATTATACAAAGACAGACAGACTAAACTATGTTCAGACCTTAGTTATTCATTATTTATATTGAAATCAAGAATATAATAGCTGAGCATCTGGAGGAAATCCGTCCAAGTTTGGAGACGAGGATTACTGTAACATGCGGACGGAGGGGCATGTTTCCATAAGCCAGATCTAGCTAATAAAGCTGAGAATTATCAATTTTGTAGCAATATTTGCATTTTCCATACTTACATATTTTTACCGACCTTAAGAAATACATACTTACTCATATAAACATTTCTAGCGGGGCCTGGTCCATACTAGACCCAACTATAAGCTGAGAGATTCTATTAAAGCAAATAAAACCATCATCGGTACCATTGGTCATATACCTTATACTCACCTATCTAAGTTAAGCGTTAGGAACACACATATGTTAGTAGATATCTTTCAAAGTTGCGGTATTTCAAAAGCTGGAAAACCTCATAGCTCACCTTATAATTAATAATTCAATAATTAGTAGTGTTAAGTGTATATTTAAGACAAACCAATAGTATAAGTTAGCCAAGTAAGATTTAGTTTTAATTTCTATAGATAGTCCTTAGCATTATCTGTAATTCCTGTAATGTATATAAGGTTGGTTAAGACACAGACAGTACATAGTAGTAAGACATTTAATCCAGGTTATAATAATAGGCTCCCGACATAGCACTTCGAAAAGATCCAAGGTTCATTGCGGAATACAATCAGGGAACTACACTAGGAGATCACAGCACAACTCATAATATTACGAGAACTAATATGTAAACACACACTTAGGTTATTCTCAAGCTAGGTTAAAGATAAATCAAATAAGAGTAGATATTGAGTAGGTTAGAATAGTTACTTCTGGGTGACGTAACCAGGGATTTAACCATTCTTGGAGACGTTGACTAGAGGGTTTGTTACAACATCAAAACGTTCTTTGAGTCACGCCGAAACCATTGGTAGCAATAACTCGACGCGATTTTGTGTACTTACGGAATTATATTGAAAACTAAACATTCATAACAAAACATTCCACGATTAGATTAGACTGTCAACTGAGATCTACAGAGTTGGACGTCTGACATTGACAGCTGGTGACACACGTTCCGTCTCAGTTCCTAACAAACCTTTCTTATCATAAACAAATAAGAAATCATGGCTGGATTGTTGTAGAATTTTGATTATTCTCCTTTAATATCGTCGACTTAGATTATTATAATATTCAACGAATAAATACCTTATTTAAACATTAGTTCTTTTAAAGAATATTAAAAAGTTGGTTTGATGTGCGTTCGAATTAAGCAAAACGGAGCGCGACAAAATGGAATGTCAAATCGAGTCGAGTCGATTCGCTCTTCCTGGGTAGGCGCCACGACTAACATGGCTTGAGCAAAATCATTAAATTTTTGGGGTTTTTTTTCACTTTCGCCGCCCTCGGCTTCCCGTCATGGGACTATAGTTTAACCTTTAGCTTTAAAATCCGCGATACGCGCAAGGACACAGGGGATATTCGCCGCCACGAAGTCGTCGGGAACATGAGCTGTTGAGGTCCACGTGCCTGCCCGGCCATATGAATCGACGCTTCCTGGAGTGTCCCCCCATCGCCAGAGGGTGCGGTTTCCCCGGACCGTGGACCGCAGGCCACGGCGCAGGCCCCGTCGTCGGCGACCCCAAGGCGCAACACACGGATCCTAACCTTATTTCCAAAGGCCGCATCGCCGCCCCCGATCCGATGTCCCTGTAGTGGCTCAGCGCAAATCTCGGAAGGTCCAGCCAGCGTCTACTATCTCGCATACAACGGAGCGTCGCAGGAGCGCCGTGCCTCTTTGATGACGCGACCAGCACCAGTGCTCGAACCCAACGGATCGTAATGGTGAACGGGACAACGTTCTAAGTGCGCACAGACGTTTTGTGTACGGACCTGGCCAGGTACCCTATATTTGGTTTATGTTAATTTTAACTTTTAGTTGCGGCAAAGACTTATCAGATTTTGGTATTAGTATAACATGTGCCCGCCCTCAGCGGCTAGTGTGTTTATGGAATAAAATGCTATATTCTATCCCAACCATATTGTATTAATGATATCACCCTGCCCATGACTCCCAGGACCTAAGGCTTACTAGACAAGAGGTCCTTGTACTTCAAAAGTACGAGGCTCTATCCTGAGCATTACATCCGGCTCTCTCTAAAGTAAGTGTTCGTGTATAATCGCACTGCGCAGGGATATTGCCCGTCTTCGCTTCAAATAGTTGAAGACCCCTGCGCACACCACCGCCCAACATACACTTTTTATTTTTTTTTATTTTTTATACACGACAAGTTAAAATATCCTTGTACTTAAGTTTGTCTAAGATTAGTTTTTACTCTGTGTAATTTGCCACAGTCTATCTAAAAAAGATAAGTACCTACACTACCGTAATCCTCGCTCCGTGAAAATGAAACCTTGTATTTTTCGACCTGCAAAATTAATTTTTGCGCCAAAACAAGCGGCAGATTAAAAAACAACAAGTTTTTAGTCGCACTCTCTACGCTTTTGACGAGATGTCACTTCGATTTGACAAGGTAATATTTACATATAATAGAATTCATGTTCAATTAATTAAATGCTGGCCTTAAAAACAATATTAAAAAGTGAAATAAATAGTTTTCAAGCAAGTCAGTGTTAGAGTTTACTCGTGTGTCATTTGACTATTTATTTATTAAGTATATTTGTTAATATCAAACGTTACTCAAATGTTTATAGGTAATCTAGGTTACTCCAGTCATATGTATCGTCTTTATACTTTAGTGTGTTAAGTGTGTACTAGTATTGACTAACCAAAAAGTAAGTTTCGAACACGCCTTTTCAATAAAAACAAGTATGTTAGTCTGACTGTTTACCACTCACAGCGTTCCAATAGCATAAACAACTTCCGACACACCTCGTTCAGTGAGGATTAAATCGTATATATTTTTCCCGGCAGGCTGGGCCGGCCCTACCATACCATAGGAGCGGCTGCTTCAGGCGCCAAGACCCAGGGGGCGCCACAGAGATCAAGATTTCCTCGCTTTTCAATATTTTGTTTGCGTATCATCTTATTTGTTGATTTGATTAAGCTTATTGACCTTATTCATTGTTAACATAATGTGTATCTCAATTAATTTATAATAACCTACTTAATTTTGTTTTATTTTTGTGTGTGAACTGCGTTCCTCATCCTCATGGTACCGAGGAACGCAGATCACGATCAAGCATGCCTGTTTTCAATGGACAAAATTGGTCGATTAAACCAAATCATTACAACTGGTAAAAAAGGCAGACTTTTAACACTTCGGGATGAATGGAAATTAAAAGTATGGCATGGGTGCACAAACTGTTTAACTAAGTCAGGCAGTGGTGTTGTCGAAACCTTTACAGTTTATGCTTGTACGTAAAACTGTTATGTAATACCTATTTAGCGGCAAACAAAGGGGCGCTGAAATTTGATCTCACTCGGTCGTAAAATTTGTCTAGGGCCGGCACTGCTGCCAGGATTAATTTGTAATGAAGCACACGGAAGCCTGCATCTGATTTTAAATGTAAATTTTAAGCTCGTATAATAGGGAGAATGAATTGAAAAGCCTCTTAGATCTTGTTTACGTTTATAAATAAACTAGCGCTCCGCCCCGGTTTCGCTCGGGAGGTACATACATAAATTATAGCCTATGTCACTCAAGTATAATGTAGCTTTCTATTGGTGTAAGATTTGTCGAAATCGGTTTAGTAGTTCCGAAGATTACCCCCTACATACAAACTCACTGACTTCCAAACACTTCCAAGAGAAAGTGTTTGGAAGTTTGTGAGTTTGTGAAAAACTACTTAATTGTAACAAATATGATATTATTGTAACAAATATATACGGACAAATCACATAAACTCCATTTATTCTTACCAGTCCTATCATGTAAACAATCTTACCATGTCTTTTTATGATTTTACAACAATATAAATTAAAATAGACTTTTTAGGAAATTACTTTCGGGTTAATAAATGTTTTACTTTAGAATGTTTAGGTTTCAACTAATATTTGATTTATTTTCAACAAAATTCAACAAAAAGTACTGTGAAGATTGTTTACATGATAGGACTGGTAAGAATAAATGGATTTTAGATTGTTCTAGCCGCAAAGTAAGTTCGAGACTTGTGTTTTAGGATAGAAATTCAACAATAATTCCCGAGGACGTGAAGTGATAGTTACTTTTGAAAATGATTAACTATGCAGCGGCCACCCCTAACTTATACAGGTAATCTCTCTAAACTGCATGGAGCTTGAAATTATATACCTAACACTTACAAAGAGGATTCACCAGGGTTATTTTCATTATAATGTATTTTTAGTGCTACAACTAAATCTTAATCCTAGGTTAAACAAGTAAAAAATTTCAATCAAAGAAGCTAACATACTCAAAATTCAAATAGGTACTATTACTTCGAAATTCGATTCTAATTTAAATTTTCGAAATCGTGTTTCTGTAAACGCATCCATACTAATATTATATTAGTAATATTAGTATATTAGTATGGAGTATGAGTTTGTGAATTTGTGAGTTTGTGAGTCTGTGAGTTTGTGGGGATGTTTGTTACTCAATTACGCAAAATCTACTGGACGGATTTCGATGAAATTTGGTACAGAGTTAGATAATGACCTGGAATAGCACATAGGCTACTTTTTATCCCGGAAAAAATGGTTCCCGTGGGCATGGGATACCAATTATAGTAACGCCATCTATTATTTGACAAAATAGACGTCATGTCAAAATGACGTTACATCAAAGTGACGTTACGTCAAAGTGACGTTACGACAGCCTCCCCACTACTTCCATATAAAATGGGCCGTTGCACCGGGCGGCCGGCAGTATGCCCGGATACGTCGAGGTGTGCGGACCGCTGCTGAGTGCACGGACTAATGGCACTCTGCTCAAACTTCTATATATTATGTGTGTGAAGGAACATCAGTGAGTTGGTTGTGATGTACATTGCGTGCGGAGGCGGGGCGCGCAACATAGCCGTATAAGGTACACTACATTTTTTCCATTACATCTAATTTGTCATTAGGTGGCGCTTTAATTAAATACTTGCCTTTAGTTCTCACGGCCTGCCACGAGATGGTATTTTACCGCGGACAAGTTCTTTCAATATTTTTTCGCGAAGAAAGTTCTTTCGAGTAATATTTTTATAAATGTTTATGTATACCATATAGTGTAGCGAAAACAGTAGCGCCACAGAATAGTAAGTAGTACTAACGTACATATCGGCCACTCACCGCCCCGCACTCATTTCAAATACAGCACCCCACCCCGCCCAGCACTTCGCTGTAGACATCACTGACACGGTTTAGGCGCGATTGGTCCAAAGTTCCAAAAAATGTCCAATTCGCGGTTGGTCTAAAAATAAACAATGTTTCCGAAATTGTAATTTTTTTGAGTGGTAAACTTTGTATATTGAAAAGCTAAGATCATATAGAATAGTTTTAAGTAATCTGTGGTAGTAGGTTTAGGTAATTTTTTTAAAGGAAAGACAGACCTTGAGGTCCGAAACGATGTTAGGTTCAGGTTATTTTTTTATTACTGCCCGGAAAGGCTTGAAGGTAGAAAATAAATTAGGTTCAGGTTACTCTTTATGCCCACCCGGAAAGACTGAGGGCAGAAAAGAAATTAGGTTCAGGTTATTTTTTTATATTACCGCCTGGAAAGACTTGAAGGCAGAAAATAAGTTAGGTTCAGGTTACTTTTTATGACCTATTGGCACGTTTTTTTATTATTTTATATCTTTATAAATATATCTATATAGCGCGGTCGGTAACGATAAAATTTTCGCGCCATTTTGATTGAAAATCACGACACACACGCAAGCAGCCTTACTAAATTTCATACACACATATTATTATATGCGAGTGTATAAACGGCATTTGCCTATGAATTTTTAATTTTGCCTATTTGCTATTTTACCAATTTTTTAACTCGCTCCATCGCGTCGTGAATAAAGTGCTAACTCGCGTTCAAGCAACAGTTTCATAGGGGCGGGATAATGATTAATCCTTTTTTGCCGCAGGCGAAGCCGCGGGTAACAGCTAGTACTTTAATAAGCGCAATAAGGCAACAATTAATTAATTAAATATTATTTTTTCACTTTACGCGAATGCAAATTCTCTTACGGGTAGAGCAGAACCTGGAACACACACAGGTTCTTTATCCCAATTTCCCACGGGAGCAGAGACCCGGGGCGCACATTGTCTGTCATATAAGTATCTACTTGATATGCTTATCAAGAAATTCATCAGTCTCTAAGGTTCCAAGTCATTTTAATTTTCTTCGCAACATTGATTGGCAGTTTGGCAGCACATTATCGACATTTTGTGATGTAAATTATTTCTTGAATTACTAATATAAGATGTTTATTACATAGAAAATTGTTAATAAATTATTTTGGGGCCATTCATATTAAAATCAGTCGACAGACACAATTAACTTTCCTTCATCCGGATAATTTATCATGTCCGATCCGTTATACGCAATGCAGTAGTGGCTTGCAAATTACTCTGTGGTTATTGTTCTTTTTGTAGAACCTCGCAGTTTCATTCTGATAGTTAGTGGTTTGGAGATAATGTCAGTCACAAGGAATCTAGAATCTTCTAGCGAACCATAGAAGTAGGAAGGGATGTGCGGCAGAGTATGCAAGCCGACCGTGCCACTAGCGGGGGTGCATGGAAGTAATTAGTACTTACGTACAACAGTAATTATTACTTCTATGCTGGGGTGTCGGTCTGAGGGATGCAGAAGTCAGTGCTGCGGAATGGCGTTTTTGCATATATAAGAAATCAGATTGACGTCTTCTTTCAAACTATTTTTTTTTTGTGTGTAGATGGTGAGCTTCGAGCAACAAGGACTTCCGCGCGCGGAGTCCGTGTTGCTCTATGATGGTGAGAGCGGCCAATTCCTTAATATAGTTCTAGAAGGGGGCGCGCGCTTCCTACTTTTATGCAGCGAACATACTAATCTTTTAATATCTTTTCCAAATTCAAGCATTGGGATTGATTGATATTTTTTCCTGGTGTGGTATTCTATTACCTTTTCTTTTCCGCAATCTTTGTGTAGGCAGCATGTACCACCCACGCAAAACTGTCGATGTCATCCCTCCGTCTTTTTCGAAGTTACGCTTACGCCTACGCTGACTATTCATCCAATAATAAATTTAACTAGCGACTAGCCCTTGCCTTGTGTGCCGTTAAATCGAATTTCGTTTCTTTTTTTAGCATATAAATATATCTTTATCTTGATTGTGATGTGAGGGTTTTAGTTTATTTTTTGATATAAGCCAATGTGTACATTGGAGTCCAAAGCGTCGCGTAAAGTGCGCTTCGAAAAGAGTTTCCTCACACATACTCAAATTATATGGAGTGAGCTCCCATGACTTAGTTTTCCCTAGAGGCTACAACTACAACATACATGTAGTTCTTCCACAAGGGCGTGAAAAGTTTTATTCAGGGTCAGCAACCCACATGTGACACGCCTGGACTACTATGTACCAATTATAACACAGGCGTCCATAGGCAGCGGTGACCGCTTTCCATCTGGTAAGCCACTAATCCGTTTGCCTACTAGTAGTTTAAAAAAAACCAAGCATACTTAACATGTAGGATACTTTTTATTCCAAAAATTGTCCAAAGATGCAAATAGTTCTAAATATTTGTTTGGCCATAGTCCAGGGGACGTTAGGACTTCAGTCCACAAACGTTAATCATATAGACGTTGAAATATATGTTTCAGAACTGGAACTGTCGCCGTTCATATTACTATATCTTGCATATACGTGACTGGAATTCGGTTGATTTTAGAGAAAAATGAACTTGCAGCTTGAAGAAATGTAACTTGACCATTATTTCAAGTTATAATGGGAATAGTTAAGTAATAGAACCAGCATGGAAACAGAAAATCTATCTAAAACTTCAAGGAAAAATGATTAAGTGAAATTTTAATAGTACTTACACAAATGTTTTTGCCGAAAAAAGACTTAACGAGACAAAGACTTAAATAAAACAAATTAATGTCTAAATTAATTTTCTTCCATTTTAATTATTCCAAGAGACTTCAGTTTTTTTACCATCTTGATTTTTTTTTGTAATAAGTATAAAAATACAAGTGAAATTAAAATGAGTGCCAGCAAAAACAGAAACTTAATTTTATGACGTCATTTCATTATTTTGCTTATTAAGATTTGGCAACCGCACAATTTCGGTAAATAAAAAAAAGTTGTTATTTTCTGCTGCGTACCAATTTTCCGAAGGCTAATGTAATTGGCTGCCTTAGGGCAGAAATAAGGTTAATTGGGTACAATTAAAAAATGTTGTCGGCTCTAAAATATTGTTACACAATTTAAAAAATCTCCTAGATAAGACCTGTTGAAAAGTATAAATTAGCAAAGAAGAAAGAGATTCGTACACTTTACTGATTTATATATTTCAACAGGCCTAAGTGTTTTTTATTTTTATTTTATTTATTTAGGCACATCAACAATATAAACACAGACATTTACATTAACCATAATAAAATCTTAAACTAGTGTTTATATTTTTTTTTTTTTGAGCATATCAGATGCAATTAGTACTATATACGTCGTAGACCTGGTCGCGGGTTCAAGTCCTGCTCGCATGGAATTTTTTTTACCATATCTAATTTCTATATGAAAGTACTTTAGTGTTTACATTAATAACAGACATGCACAACATTGTATTTAGATTACTATTAACAAGCTAATTATTAAAAAATAAAAAACACGACTGACAACTTGTGCTTGGTCTAAGGCCGAGCTCCGTCTCGTGAGCAAAGAGAGTGATAAGGCTCAAGGCCTAGCCCTTCGTATACATGAATGACCTTATCATTTCATCTCAAACCCCCAGTAACTAGCAGAGGCCGAAGACCGAGGGGCGAGCTGCGTACATGAAGCCGAGAGGAAAGGCGAGGCAAACACCTAGTGTGCTGTGCAGGACAATTTTACTTTTGCAGTTTCGAATGTTGAAGAAAGATTTTGGAGGTAGGCAAAAAGTCATCTACGTAGAAGAGTTGTCGGTTTAGACTAGGTGAAGGCTCTTCTCGCTTTAGCTCTTTGCTATGAAGCCGCAACTCTCAAGGCCCCGGGTCTTCGGACTCGCTTCGCCTCTCGGCTTCATATACGGAACTCGGCCATCGGTCTCGCGGGCCAAGGCGAATCGGCTTTCGGCCTCAGTATCTCGGCTGGTTACTGGGGCTTTAAGATGAAATCGGAAGATCGTATATACGAAAGGCTCTGCCTTCGGCCTCGCCCCGCTTTTTGCTCACGAGACGGGGCACGGCTTTCGGCCTAGCCTGGACGCAGCTCGGTCGGCTGGGGGCCCCTGGTTTACTGGAAGTTTGAAATGAAATATAAAAGTCGGCCATGTATACAGAGGGCTCGGCCTTAGGCTTGGTCAAACATGAGAAGGTCATCCATGTATACGAAGGACTCGGCCTACGGCCTCACTCTTTCTTTAATCACGAGATGGAGCTCGGCTTTCGGCCTAGCCTGGACGCAGCTCGGGCTGTGGCATTGCGGGCGCAAGCTTTGACCTCCGGGCCCCTGGTTTACTGGTGACGACGCGCCAAAGTGGACCTGGGGTACTACAATCGTTTAATCGTCGGGGGGGGGGGGGGGACGGGAGGCCATAGAAAACCCTGGGCGACGTTAATAGCCGTTTGAAATGAAATCATAAGGTCGTCCATGTATACAACAAAAGACTCTGCCTTCGGCTTAGCCTGGACGCAGCTCGTGCTGTGGCCTTGCTTGCGCGGCTTGGGTCCCTGGTTTACTGAAGGTTTGAGATGAAATATAAAAGTCATCCATGTATACAAAGGGCTCGGCCTTAGGCCTCGTCCTGCACTTTGTTCACGAGACGGCGCGGCGGGGGAAGGGAAGCTAAACCTTCGATTTAAACGCAGCTGCAGCAACACCGGGAAATATACCAAAATGAACCTGGAAGTAGACCTGGGGTGCTGCCTGCAGAGAGTAAATATATAATTATATAAGAGGAGGTGGGGGGAGGTGCTCGACTGAATGTCATTGAGAGGCGACGACCACAGCCGGTGGTAGTTTGGTAGTTTAGACGAAGCTCGGCCTACAGCCTCACCCCTTGTAATAATGTAACATATTCGTGTAACATTTCGATTTTAAGCCAGTGATCTTGCAATAGCCGATAGTAGTGTTGCCGATCGGTAGTCAGACTACTATAGTAGAGGGTGACCGTGGTACCCCAAGCTGCTTTTAAATCAAGGGCTGCCATCCACGCAAGCGAGGCCGAAAGCCGAGCTCGGGCTTGTGAGCGGGGCTAGGCCGAAGGCCGGGCCCTTTGTGTACATGGACGATCTAACGATGTTGATCTTACTATCTATCTTATACAACTGAAAGTACATACAAACATATAAGTTATATATATATTTGAAATTGCCTTTCAAAGCCCTTAAATTTGATACTACACTCGATAACATTGATCAAATTTATTTTTTTCGGTCAGCTGTTTATCGCGTATATAATCCGCCATTTTGTTTTTATGATGACGTCACATAGCCTATGTCACTCGGACGAATGCAAGGAATCCAACAATACCTCTCACATCAAAATCTGTTTAGCCGTTCAGGACTTATGGTGGAATAAAGAAACTTACATACATACATACATACATACATACATGAACGCTGAAAACATAACACTTCTTTTTTGGTCAGTCGTGTAAAAAATGTATTTCAAAATCAAAATTAACTTTAAATAATAAGTAATCTTTTTAGTTTATTTCGATTGAGCACTATTACTTATTGAACTTTCGATATATACAGAATAGCCGACGTAGGTATATTATTTAGTTTTAAGGAAAATAGATACCACCAGTTAAAACGCTACACACATTAACCCGAACGGCCACATCCCTAAACGGCCATTTCGTTCGAATGACCACTAAAGTGGCAGTATCTTATACCTAAAATAAAACAAGCTCTGTCTGATTGGGCAGCTTATTTTAATGACAATTTAAAGGATGAAACAGATACCAAAAGCTCAGCAAGCTAATTATTCAAAAAATAAAAAAACATGACTGACAACTCACAGCCTATATCACTCGGAGGAATGCAAGGAATCTACAAATACCTCTCACATCTAAATCTATTCAGCCGTTCAGGACTTATGTAGGAATAAAGAAACTTACATACATGAACCCTGAAAACATAACACTCCTTTTATGATCATACATACATAGAATCACGTCTTTATCCCTTACGGGGTAGACATAGCCAAGAGTGGCTATGTCTACCCCGAAACGAAAACTCGAAGGCCACGCTTAGCTAAATAGTGGGCTCTCTGATGGACTGGAGATTCAGGTATAATGACAGGTTGCTAGCCCATCGCCTAGGAGTGGAGGAATCCCCAGTTTAAAGCCCTTTCCCTCGATTGACTTTTACAATCTGCGCGGGAAGAGAAGCATCTGGCACATTCTATGTTTTTTCTTTGCTCCCAGACCTGCATAGAAGCAGTTTTTTGATCAGTCGTGTAAAAAACACGTACACATTTAAATAATGTTCTAACGATCTCATTATTATGTGGAAAAACAAAAGATGATACTTATAAAAAAGTATCATTTCCAGTTTTTTACACGACTGACCAAAAAAGAAGTGTTATGTTTTCAGCGTTCATGTATGTATGTATGTATGTAAGTTTCTTTATTCCACCATAAGTCCTGAACGGCTAAACAGATTTTGATGTGAGAGGTATTGTTGGATTCCTTGCATTCGTCCGAGTGACATAGGCTATGTGACGTCATCATAAAAACAAAATGGCGGATTATATACGCGATAAACAGCTGACCGAAAAAAATAAATTTGATCAATGTTATCGAGTGTAGTATCAAATTTAAGGGCTTTGAAAGGCAATTTCAAATATATATATAACTTATATGTTTGTATGTACTTTCAGTTGTATAAGATAGATAGTAAGATCAACATCGTTAGATCGTCCATGTACACAAAGGGCCCGGCCTTCGGCCTAGCCCCGCTCTTTGCTCACAAGCCCGAGCTCGGCTTTCGGCCTCGCTTGCGTGGATGGCAGCCCTTGATTTAAAAGCAGCTTGGGGTACCACGGTCACCCTCTACTATAGTAGTCTGACTACCGATCGGCAACACTACTATCGGCTATTGCAAGATCACTGGCTTAAAATCGAAATGTTACACGAATATGTTACATTATTACAAGGGGTGAGGCTGTAGGCCGAGCTTCGTCTAAACTACCAAACTACCACCGGCTGTGGTCGTCGCCTCTCAATGACATTCAGTCGAGCACCTCCCCCCACCTCCTCTTATATAATTATATATTTACTCTCTGCAGGCAGCACCCCAGGTCTACTTCCAGGTTCATTTTGGTATATTTCCCGGTGTTGCTGCAGCTGCGTTTAAATCGAAGGTTTAGCTTCCCTTCCCCCGCCGCGCCGTCTCGTGAACAAAGTGCAGGACGAGGCCTAAGGCCGAGCCCTTTGTATACATGGATGACTTTTATATTTCATCTCAAACCTTCAGTAAACCAGGGACCCAAGCCGCGCAAGCAAGGCCACAGCACGAGCTGCGTCCAGGCTAAGCCGAAGGCAGAGTCTTTTGTTGTATACATGGACGACCTTATGATTTCATTTCAAACGGCTATTAACGTCGCCCAGGGTTTTCTATGGCCTCCCGTCCCCCCCCCCCCCCGACGATTAAACGATTGTAGTACCCCAGGTCCACTTTGGCGCGTCGTCACCAGTAAACCAGGGGCCCGGAGGTCAAAGCTTGCGCCCGCAATGCCACAGCCCGAGCTGCGTCCAGGCTAGGCCGAAAGCCGAGCTCCATCTCGTGATTAAAGAAAGAGTGAGGCCGTAGGCCGAGTCCTTCGTATACATGGATGACCTTCTCATGTTTGACCAAGCCTAAGGCCGAGCCCTCTGTATACATGGCCGACTTTTATATTTCATTTCAAACTTCCAGTAAACCAGGGGCCCCCAGCCGACCGAGCTGCGTCCAGGCTAGGCCGAAAGCCGTGCCCCGTCTCGTGAGCAAAAAGCGGGGCGAGGCCGAAGGCAGAGCCTTTCGTATATACGATCTTCCGATTTCATCTTAAAGCCCCAGTAACCAGCCGAGATACTGAGGCCGAAAGCCGATTCGCCTTGGCCCGCGAGACCGATGGCCGAGTTCCGTATATGAAGCCGAGAGGCGAAGCGAGTCCGAAGACCCGGGGCCTTGAGAGTTGCGGCTTCATAGCAAAGAGCTAAAGCGAGAAGAGCCTTCACCTAGTCTAAACCGACAACTCTTCTACGTAGATGACTTTTTGCCTACCTCCAAAATCTTTCTTCAACATTCGAAACTGCAAAAGTAAAATTGTCCTGCACAGCACACTAGGTGTTTGCCTCGCCTTTCCTCTCGGCTTCATGTACGCAGCTCGCCCCTCGGTCTTCGGCCTCTGCTAGTTACTGGGGGTTTGAGATGAAATGATAAGGTCATTCATGTATACGAAGGGCTAGGCCTTGAGCCTTATCACTCTCTTTGCTCACGAGACGGAGCTCGGCCTTCGACCAAGCACAAGTTGTCAGTCGTGTTTTTTATTTTTTAATAATTAGCTTGTTTTAATTCCATCCCCTCTGGTTTCCCAAACTCAGTTCACAGCCTGCCAATTTAGCTTAAGCTCTGACTTACTTGCCGTAAAATACAGCGGCCAATTAACTTACTTATTTTGTATTAATTAAGGGAAATGGAATTAAATCCATAAAAGAAATATAGCGCATTACACATGTTGTACTCTGGTGTAATTAGTTTAAAATTACTTTTTAGAGTTCCGTACTTCAAAAGGAAAACCCTTATCACTTTATTATCCGTCTGCCTGTGTGACTGTGTCAAAAAGTTAGAAGAAAAAAATTAAAGAACGATTTTTATTTCTAAGTCTGTGGACTGACTGCTTGTAAGTAATGTAACGTAATGTTGCTTTTTCTTATTAATTGTTTACTTACAAAATATAAAATTTAATATTTACAACTTTGGTACCTACGATATTAAGCTATACAATAAGCAATCATTGAGCGTGTCGTATCGCCTAAACTTTGATCATTCGTTATTGATTATTCAAAACAAGGACGATATACAGTAATTTGTAAAAGTGATGCAGTTCCTCTGCGAAATTTATTAATTTATTGCAAAACTTTATCTTTCTTCCAACATTGAAATAAATTAATAGAACTGACTGGTTAGTGTCGTTGGGTTTATGGAGTGAACACTTTTAATTTGTTTTATTGCTAAAAATTCTGAATCATATCATGTAAGAGATTGTTTCTTATTGTGTAGGTACTTATTGGTAATATTATTAGTTTCTTTATTTACAAAATTTTGAAAAAGAAGGCAATGTCCCATTTACTGTCTTTTACATGGAAATAATCTATTGATCTGATGCTGAATAAAAATAAGTGTACAGCGACTGGATTGAAAATTAAAATTAAATTCGGGGTGTGTGTGTAAGATCCTTAAAACATCAGAATCCTACTTCTATTTGAGTAAATTATTCTAAATACTGTGGCTAAACCACTGTAATAAAGCCTCGTTTCTTTCAAAAGTGAAATAACACTTAAGCTTCTCAGTCATGTAAATTAAACTGAGCGAGAAAGAGCGAATATATGTATACTTACTGCGCGTAGTTGGGCAACTGGATGAAATGATGCCATAATGGAAGGACTTATCACCCGTCGTCGTCTTGTGCTTGCACTGGCGTATCATGAGAATGAAGAATGAGGCAACACTGCCGAACGTAAACAAACCCGCTCAGCTTAAATTTGTATTAAAAATATTAAAACAATGTATTTAGGCGTAAAAACTGTTTACAAATAGAGTTTTAATAGTGATTAATAAGTGACAGTGTTATCTCGAACATTAATGTCCTAATAGAAGTAATTTAAAGAAAATCAAATACAAGTTCAGTTGTGTTTCGCGCCAATTGATAAACATTACAACGACTGTGGTTCAAGAATTATTTATTTAATTCAAGAGATGTGCGGGAATTCGCAGAAGTGCATTTACAACCTAATTTTAGTACCCATTAAGAAGAATTAAATAAGGTATTTTTATTCATCATCTGTTATTTATATTTTGAATTTGAAATTCAAAAGTGACGCCACGCCACGTTACAAGGAGCTTAGAAATACCAAGGAGCTAACAAACCAAACATTCATCCATAGTCGAACTGTCATCTCATCACGGTCATAGTGTTGTGCCACTGTTGCCGACTACGTGGAGCGTATCTGAGTCTATGCTACAGCGCTTACTTTGCACAAAATTTGAAATCGGATCTGACCTTGCATGACCTGCCTTAACATTCTTACAACATTTTTGGAATATGAAATGTTATTATTTTGATTATGGTACGGCTTCAAACACAAATGAATATACCTACCACATAATTGATTTTGCATGCATACAATAGGTAATAATTACAATAATTAAGTGCATCTCACGAGAAATATTTCATCAATAAACAGCTATGGCGCTCTGTACAGCCTGCAAGAAGAAAATTCCCGATAGACGATTTTTAGTATGTTCTGTATGTGAAAAACATTATGACCTGAAATGTGCGAACGTTTCGGAGCAAAGATTCTATAGCACTCTAACTCCGGATCATAAACGAAAGTGGCGATGCACAGGATGCATCCAAAAAATGCCTTCAAACTGTAAAAAATCTCCAGCCGCGAATAAAGATAAATTAAATGTAAATATAGAAACCAAAGCCGAAACATCCAATATTACATTGCGACAAAAACAAAGAAAATGTCCAAATGACTCATTAGATGATACACTTTTTGATAATTCAAGTTTACTGGGAGATACTGTAAACGAAAATACGCAACATAATATAATACCAATAGAAACAGTTACCTTAGAAATATTGACCAAGCTATTAGAACAAAATAAACTATCGTTACTAACAGATATAAAAGAAATAATTAGACAAGAAGTATCTCAAGCGATTACAGAATTAACTACAAAATGCAATAATCTATATGCGAAGCATGATTCAATGAACGAAAATATTATAAAAGTTAATGAAAAAATACAAAACCTAGAAATAGAAACTGCAAAACTACAAAAAGAAATGGAAAATCTTAAGTTAAATTACAACAAAATACCAGAAATGACAAATTACTATAAAGAAGACAACAAATGTAAGAAAATTGTATTACATGGACTTCAAGAACGCCATGGAGAAACTAAAATGGAAACACATGATCGTATTATACACTTTTTTCAAAATGTAATAAATACCAACTTGGTAGGCTATGTCGAAGATCTATATCGAATTGGTCGGTATGGAAAAACTAGTAGTAGACCTCTAGTTATTGAACTACTAAGCAAAGGAATAACCAACCACATAATTCAACATGCATCGTTCTTTCACAAAACAGGATTGTCTGTAACAAAATTCCTTAATAAAGAAGAAATAAAACAAAAAAACGAGTTAAAGATAATTCTACAGGAATCACGAAGAAATGGACATCATGCTGTAATAAAAAATAACAAACTATATATAAATGGACAAGAATATAATGAAAAACAAGAAAAAATCCTACAGTGTTCTTATGTTAATTCAATAGACGATAAGATAAATTATAGTAATTACAAAATGCTGAATCCGTCAATAGAAAAGATAAACTCAAGTAAAGATATATCATTCCAACAGCAATGCCCCAAGGAGCCTAATAAAAAAATTTCAAAAAACTAATTAAAAACTCTACAGAAACTAAAAATTTATCAATAACTTTTCAAAACATTCAAAGTATAGGAAATAAAGTACATTTAATTGAGCCATTGCTATTGGAAAAAGATATTGAAATACTTATGCTTTCAGAAATATGGCGAAATCAAAATTTTGTGAACTCAATAGATATACCCGGTTATCATTTTACTTCTTTATTCTGTAGAGTAGAAAAGGATGGTGGTGGAGTAGGTATACTTTTAAAAGACAACTTACTATATAAAGAGAGAAGAGATATTGTAAATTTATCTGTAGAGGGTATATTAGAAATTTGTGCTATAGAATTATCTAATATAAACACTATTATAATAGGACTACACAGGTTAGACCATAATATCTCTATATTCTATGAACAAATGACAAAATTATTAGATAAATTAAGAGCAAAAAACAAAAATGTAATAATTGGTGGTGATTTCAATATTAATGTCAATAATGACAATAACGACACAAGTTCCCTACTTAATTTTATGAAATCTTATAACTTTAAACAAATGATTAAACAAGAGACACGAATAACAAAAAAATCTGCTACCTGTATTGATCTTATATTTGTTAATAACGTTAATAATATTTCAAATGTTACTGTAGAAGATTATGGTCTATCTGATCATAAAAGCACTAATATAAGACTAAAATCAAAAGCTGAAAGTTTTGAGCCAACCTCTTATAAAGTAATGAAGAGATCATTCAAACATAATAACATGTTAGCCTTCAAAGAGTCAATAAAAGATATTAGATGGGATCATATAATAAATAAGGATAGTACATTAAATAATAACTACAAAGCATTCCATGATTTAATCCTTTCTAAATTAGATGAGCATATCCCTATTCAAAACATAAAAATAAAAAATACTGTTAAAAGAACATGGCTCACAAAGGGCTTAAAGAAATCCTGTAAGCATAAAAGGACTCTCAGAACATTATTAAATGAAACAAATAGCCCTACAATTAGAAATTATTTAAAATCCTATAGTAAAATACTAAAGAAATGTGTAAACAAATCAAAGAGAAATGAATACGTAAGACAGATGAAAGAAAGTGATAACAAAGTAAAGACAATGTGGAAAATAATAAATACTAAAACAGGAAAATTAACAAAACGTAAAATAAAAAATATGAAAAATTAAATTAAATAATAAAATAATTGATGATCCCATTATAATATCAAACACATTCAACAAACACTTTACGAATATTAGTACAGAACATTACATACAAAGTAACAGCAGTAATGGTTGTCCTGTTATTAATCCACCAACAGCAACTATGTTCTTAAGCCCAGTTAATGAAAACGAAATAAACAAAATAATTAAATCTGTTAAAAATAAACATAGTTATGGCTTAGATGGAATACCCCCGACACTCATGAAATTTTGTGCTGAAGAATTCACCCTACCTCTTACACTTTTAATAAATCAAAGTTTCAATGAAGGAACATTTCCAGATTTGCTTAAGATATCCCTTATCAAACCAGTTCATAAAAAAGACGACCCCATGAATCCTAATAATTATAGACCCATTGCTCTCCTATCCACATTCTCCAAAGTTTTTGAAAAAGCCATGAGTAATCGATTATATACATACCTTGAAAAATATAATATCCTTTGACCACAGGCAAAATGCTTTTAGAAAATCCAAATCTACCACCCAAGCAGTATATAACTATATACAAACAGCTCTGCAACATATCGATAGCAAACATCATGCAATTGGCCTACTAATAGATATGACTAAAGCATATGACACTGTATCACACAAAATATTATTAACCAAATTATACGGATCTGGTGTTCGTGGCCCAGCATACAATTGGTTTAAGTCATACTTACATAACAGAAAACAAATAGTCCAAATAACTCATCTTAATAACACCAATAACACCTTAGAATCAATTAATTCCGAAGAAGAAACATTATCTTGCTCGATTCCCCAGGGCAGTGTACTAGGTTGTATTCTGTTCATTTTGTACATAAACGATTTGCCTAAAAATCTAGATGAAGAAAACACTTTATCTGTTCTTTTCGCTGATGATTTATCGATATTAATAAGACATGAAAACACAAATAACTCTGATATAAAAACCATTATAAAAAATAAACTACAAACAACAAAATCTTGGCTGAATAAACATAATCTCGAAATTAACTATAATAAGACTAAAATAATGCAGTTTTCATCCCACCACAAAATACCACTAGATACAAACACCCAATTTCAAAATACACAATTAGAAACAGTAACTTCCTTTAATTTATTAGGAATATGGATAGATTCACATGTAAATTGGAAATGTCATATTGATCATTTAAAAGCCAAACTCAGTAAATTTACGTATGCTCTCTACCAAATTAAACACGCTACTAATAATGAAACCGCATTGTCTGCCTACTATGCATATGCATACTCATGGTTAAGGTATGGCGTGATGTTATGGGGTAATAGTAGCAGCGCACATGATCTCTTCATATTACAGAAAAAATGTGTAAGAATACTAGCTCAAATAAGTAATACTGAAAGCTGTAGACCATTTTACAAAAAGTTTGAATTGTTAACACTTCCTTCTATATATATACAGGATATTTGCATATTTGTTCATAATAATAAACATTTATTTACACAGATAAAAGATACACATAATTATAATACAAGAAATAAAGAAAGATTTTGCATACCAACTTCACGAATAGAAATGTTACATAAAAGTCCATATCATATGGCAGTAAAAATTTACAATAAATTACCTCTTAACATTAAGAACGAGAATAAAAAAATATTATTTCAAAAGAAATTAAAGAAATTTTTACTATCAAATACTTACTACTCTGTAAATGAGTATTTGGAATTAGATAGTGCTTAAGTACCTATTGTATGTAAAAATGTAGTTTATAATTCTTAAGATGTAGGTCAATGTAGGTATATATATATATAACTTTTGGTACCTACAAGATGTTCCAATATTTGCTGTACCCGAAAGGGTTGATAAGAAGGACTTGATTTTTTTTAATTTGTAACAACTATGTATTATGTACCTTATCATGCAATAAAGATTTTGAGTTTTGAGTTTGAGTTTATCTCAAACTAGTAATAGGTACTACGCGTTAATTTTTCCTAGTGTAAACGAGCCTGTAAGTTGCCGTCTCCATACAGATAGTTCAAAGTGTCCATGTTCCTTACTTTTCTCATTATCATAATTTTAAGGTTGTCATGTCGCCTAGCAAGTCGGCAAAGAGTTTATTATTTCAAAAAGTTTGCTTTCAATTTATTCAGAAGCTATAAAATGCTTTGTTTTAGAATTATGCTGTGAAATGTTTTAGAAAGTTCAATTGGTTCATTGAATTTTTGATATTTTTGATAAGTTTGCGAATTATTTTTAAAAACCAAATGTGATAGTTATAGTTAATTATATAAAATACTAGCTTTTGCCCGTGGCTTCGCCCGCGTCAAGTTGATAAAATGAATCTTTTTGTGTTCCAAGCAGTTACATAAATATGACACATTACCCGAATCGAATGATAGGATAGCATGGAAAAAAATCGTTTTGGCTTCTATTAGCCCTTTAAACACCTCCAAGTTTTTCTTCTTAAATACTCCTATGTACAGTTTCTTTATATGTATTGATTGAAGATGTTTTTATTATATGTATTGATTAATATCTCAGATTCTAAGAGACAGATTAAAATGAAACCTACGCCAGATTTTAAGTCGGATATTCAACAATACTACAGTGAAAACCGCATCAAATTTGGCCCAGGAGTTTTAGCGTGATGCGCGTACAAACATACAGACAGAAAGACAGACAGACAGACAAAAATCCTAAAAAAATCGTTTTGGCTTCTATTGGCCCTTCCTAGTTTTTTCTTAAATATCGTTTTCAAATTTCAAATTAATAAAAGGTGGCTAGGCTAAAATGGAATTGTGCAGATGTGCGGGTCACGTATGTCTTATGCATACCGAAAGATAGGTTCACTACTACCTGGGTCCCAGTTGATGGGTACAGAAAGCGAGGGAGGCCTAAAACTAGCGTCGGGGATGTTCGCCGAAGCACAAGTTGATGGCTTTGATGCCATATTGAGAAAGAGGGTGGCCTCCCTGATGCGCAGAGTGCGTGACAGCGGCAACAGTCTGTATTGTAACTGAACGCATCTGTCAATTGTCACTTTGACAACTAACCTCCTGTCACTTGCTAAAATCACCACTTGTATGTAGCTACGTTGTCGATCTCTGATATTAATATTAATTTATCATATTTTAAAGTAAAACTCGTGTATGTTTATACAAGAAATAAACCTCCGAAGACACATTACTGGGTTTGATTTATTAAACAATACAGTCTCCTGAGGGTTATTGCAGGCTTGGTACAGGGTCCCTTTTTGGCACACTGGACCAGTCTGCATATAAATCCGAAGAAAAAAACATACTTGTAATTTATTTAAGCACTAACATTATTTTTAAGTTCATTTTTACTAACACATATGGATGTTTGTCTAAAATAAAGAAATTGAATTGAATTGAAAAACTAGATGGTCGTACGAACTCACAGTAAAAAGAAAGTAGATGAAAAGACTGCTCTTTTATCTTTTCTTTTTTTTATCCCCAGTGGGGAGGTTTTTGCCCAGCAGTGGGATATGCTTTAACTGGAAAAAAAAGTAGTATTTTTTAATTGTTATCTGAATATGTGTCAGGAAACCGACCTAAATACAAATTTAGCAGCAAAGCAGACTATTAAATATTTCTACTCTAAATCCACGTCGAATATCGCATTCTGTGGCCTAATTTCTAAACTCAATATAAAGCTATAACTTTTTCCCTCGGATTTGCTCACGTGAATTTCTTTTTCACCCGTTTTATCCCCTTCGGGGTGGTATTTCCAAAACTCCTTTCTTAGTGCTTACTAAAGAACCTCTGTAATTCAAGTATCTACGTTAAGCAGTTTCGTATCTATGTTGATATACCAATAAGTCATAAAGTTACCAAATATAATCTATAGTTAGCACGTCCAAAAATAGAAAAACAAAAAACTTTATTAGTATGAATAGTACCAACAAATACTTTTACACTTATTAAATAGATCATTTTTAAACATAAGAACCAAATAACCAATGTATTAGCATCAAGTATCTATCTATCTACCAATAATATACATCCTACGCTCATCTATCATAGGAAGTTAAATTATACGGTGTCACCGGGTCTTATAGAGTTACCCCCACTCATAATGACAGGGTGTGATATTAATATACACACAGCTTAAATTAAGATTGATTTGGCTTAATAACTACGGGTTTGATCATTTCAATTATTGAATACTTAATTGAATACGAAATAAGCCCAAATTAGACTTACCTACTTAACCTACCTATACTTACCTTACCTTCGTTTTCAACTATGTAATTATTCTTCTATTTGTGAGGACCTGTAATTGGCTTCTTTAGTTCTTAAGTTATAACCTATTGTAGTTTAAATGGCTGTTGGTCTTCCTAATAAATAAAATAAAATAAAATAAAATAAAATTATAAAACCGAATAAAGACCTTATAGTGGTAATTAGCGTTTAAAATGTCCGCCCATGGTCAAAACGGTTCCGGGTTCAAATCCTATTGAGGTAAACTAATGAGTTTGTAAAGGAACTAATTTGATTTATAATTATGGTAGTTTTCATAGGCTGCAACTTGTTTCTACACAACTTGAAAGATGAGTGAAGAGCATAAAGTTGGATTTCTTTTTTTATGTAGAGGAAGCGATTTAGATAAAGATTTTCTATGTAGAGTAAGCAGAAATTGCTTGTCTCTGCCTACCGCCACTGGAAAAACTCCTATCGTAAATAAAATATTTGTATGTGATAATTAGCTATTGGCTCTCCCTCTATCAAGAAGCTCAGGTAATTAATGTCCGTCAACTGTTCATCCTGAACACTGTTCTCAAACAGCACCATGAGCATAAGGCTAGCCCGTCTTCCTCTCGATCTCGTCGCCCACTCCCAACCCAATGACTTACTCCTTTCAATAGTCAACAACTACTTACATGGTCTTGACTATGATGATACAGAAAACCTCATCCAACCCATTGTCTAAACCTATATTTTATCTTTATCTATTTAAGTAGTATTATTTATCCACATTATAATTACAATCTAATATCACCATCTCTCATTTTAATATTGCATATATAACTTTTGATATACCTTCACTAGCACGAATGCACGCCTCTATTCTACCTACTTCTTTTTCTCCGTTTTTTTTTGTTTAAATATTTTAATAGGAAAATACATTTTATTAATTTATCACTGGGTCACACCTTTATGGGGAGAGGCTGGTGTTCTGAGATACAAGCCCTGCTTATTTCAGTCACCAGTCTCTCACAATCTTATATAATTTTTTATACTAAATTGCAATATTTTTTTTATTTTAAAAACCAATTGTAAGACTGTGGAGAAAATAAAGAAATTTTGAATTTTTAAGCTATTGGCTAAGAAATTCTTGTTCAAGTAAAATCTAATCATCAAAGAAAGCATTCGCTATGACTTAACTACTATCTAGCATATTTATATATCATAGACAATTAATAGGATAAACAAAACAACCGAAGTAAACGTTAACAACTGTAATAATCACAACAACTCATTGAATTTTGAACAACAATATTGACACAGCGAAACCGGGGCCGCACAAAAGAAAAACTAATATTTGTTGCCTTTCAATACAAAGTTGGCTACCTCGAAAACACAATTCCATTTAAATTACACTTTCAGTGAGCAATAACAAAACGCAAACAACCAAAATCAGCATTCATATTCGGAGTCAGCAGAATTATACCTGAACGCAATGAGTAAAGATACTGATGGAAATACTAGGTTTTGCCCGGAGGTACCCTCGCGAGGGAATATTGTAATGACACGCTGTATAAAATGAAATACCTAAATAAAATTAAAATAAATTTGGATTTGTAAAGATCTTGACATTTTAAGACCTTGATGTTACACGAATTGGATATTTCAAAACTTTTACTTTTTACATTAAACGCTACTGGTACGGTACAACCGAACTTGCTAACTTTGTTTTTACTATAGGTATTTTAGCTACCTTGTATAGTATAAAATATATAAATAAATACCTATATACAGACAAATCACACAGATTGAGCTAGCCCCAAAGTTCGAGAGTTGTGTTATGGGTATGGTGATACTAACTCAACAATACTATATTTTTACAAAAAATACATATATAGATAAACGTCCAAGACCCAGGTCAATCTAAAATAGGTCATTTTCCATCTTGACCTGAACGGGGATACTACTTCTACTACTACCACTACTATATACTACTACTATAATATTGTAAATCCAAATATTATTTATATTATTCGTATTAGGTACTTTGACTCGTCTTCATAAAGAGCTACCTTCTCCCATTTGTATTTACTCACACCATGATCTTGTATTTATTTACTTCCCAGAGTTATTTATTATTTCGCAGTCAACAGAACTGTTGTTCGTGACAGACAGACAATTAAAGGACAAAGGGTTCTAATTGTCCAATTTAGATAGAGAATACTAAAATCAGCCGCTTTTGTGGGCCTTTGAGAGGCGGAAATGACTGTTGACTGTTTTATGTGCGTGTTATTCTTGATGAGCTTTGACAACGCGAAATTAGCGATAATGCAGGGTAAGCAATCTTTGGTATGGCGAGACTGGGATGGGTGACCGCCACTTTAATGTAACATGTGCTTTTTGGCAGTATTCGTTATGGTTATTGTAGTGCAAGTTAAATATGGAAGGAATTTTAAGTTGTAAAATTTATATTTTTATTTCTTTTTTAGAAAACTGTGCAAATGCGAGAGACTCATTTACTGAAGGTTTTATTAAATCTGCAAACTTGTAGGTATACGTATTTAAAAAAAAAATAATTTACTGTGTGTTTTGTGCATTAAAAATTTACTTAAATGTTTCCGTTTACTAGGTATTTGTTTGGTATACCGTTATTAGTACTTTTTGCTGTTAACCACATTTCAAGAATAGTAGTATTTTTCAATTATATTGATTAACAAATTGGTTTTTTTAGCTCCATTTCATATCAATACCTATTTATCAATTCTAGATTAATTGATCCAAGCTTTCCTGAGAAATCATTATACATAAAATAATGCTTTTCTTTTTAGAGGATTCTCTTTTTAAGAACACAACCCTAAAAAGCAAAAAAGGCAGATCCAGTTAGTGTAAAACCGGAAAAAAATAACCGTCTCGATCGGCTATCACTCGTGATCCCGTGATCGGCCTGCAGTGGCAACACTAGGCAATACTAGTAAATCCTAACTAGGCAAATTGACATGGACCCCGATTTGTGGGCGTCGAGGATTTCCCGCGCTCCTGACGGCCATTTTTGCATTCGTTCTCGTTTAAAAACATGAATTCTGTTGTAGTGTATTTTAGTGGAGAAGTGGTTGATGAAATTATGTCGAGACTGTAAAATAGTCTGGAAATATTTAAGTTATAGACAGTGTTATTAGTACCAATGCCAAGGGCTGTATTTTGTCAAGACCAATTCTCAAAAATTTATGTGAGTATACTTGGATGCTTGGTATATCAACGCAGAGACGAAACCGCTGAACATAGAGACTTAAATTCAGACGGCTCCTTTAATAATTATAACGTAAGTAGGTATAATAATATTTTTCACTTAAAAACATGTTTCTGCCATTTCAGTAATGCAAACCTCTTGTCCTTATTTCCTGCTTCATTAATAAATTGTTTGTCTTCATTAATTTATCTATAGGATATTGATTGGATATTCAGACAATACCTACTGTTCTTTATTCTACTTACATTGAAAAATATTTTTTTTTTTGGTGTTTCTTGTCGATTTAAGCCTGTCGTGCGCACTAATTTCTTGGTTTTCCAACTTGTTATCGAAACTTTGTAAAGTATATATTGCCATGTTATGTTGTAAAACTGTTTTGTGTGCCAATAAATAAAATAAGTAAGTAGAATTTTAGAAAATAAAATAAAAAAATAAAATAAAATAATTTATTTAGGTAAATTGTTTTACATAAATCTACAGGTGTTAAAGCCTACTTTTAAGTTATAATATACTTGTGCCAGTAGGCTCCGTTCTTCCATATCTTTTTAGTATTTACCTTATCTACCTAGTCTAGTTTATAATTAAGAAATTCCACCCCTATTTATATGAAAGAGAAGCGAATGGCAAAAGGTATAAGTAGGTACTAAAGAAGTATTAAATACTTAGTTCAAACAAGGCTTCAGACAAAGTAAATATTATCAGCAATAAAGGAAAACATTTATCAGCAATTGCCCTTAGGAAATAAATAAACAGAAATACGTAAGGCTAAACAAGAGTTTAGGCAGATATTTGTTAACTAATAAGGAAAGGTCCAAAATACTCTGAACGAAGGCTGACTGATGGGTTGACATTTATTTCCAAAATACATCATTCCATTGTTGGCTTCCTTTATGAAGAAAGATAAAATATTTCCTCAAGCGAAGCGGTATTGTCGGAAAATGTCGCGGGGGGGGCCCAAGGTTTGCCGCAGGGTGTGGCTTATAGTATGCGATGTAGCGTTTGAGAGCAACCTAAGGCAGGTGCTTCCATGCTATTTTGGGAGCGAAAGCATAGAATGTGCCTATTGCTTCTCTTCCCGCGCAGATTGTAAAAAAATGAATTTTAAACTGGAGATTAGATAGGCTAGCAACCTGTCACTATATTTTTATTTTGTTATTTATTTAAAAACTTTGTTGCACAAATTATGTAGAAATGGTGGACGCCACTTTACTATATCTGAATCTCCATTTCTTCGAGTCTCTCGGCCTTCAAGTCTGACGACTCTGTCTAGCCCGTAAGTCTTAAAGACGTGATACTGTTTAGCTGTATCTGTACCTAAGGCAGGTTTTTGGCAGCCAAGTTGTAGGTTTTATTGTGATTAGTGAGGATAGGATAAGATTTCTAATAATACTAATTGCTCACTATTAAAAATAGGTTAGAATACATACCTACTTGAACTCTGAAAAATACGTGAGTTATAATGTGGTTTTTATATTATATCTTGACTTGAACAAGTATGTTGACTGACGCTTGCTTGTTTATCATATGAGATTCTTTTTTGTAATCTTTTGAGCTCTCAGTAATTAAAATTGGGAACTCTCCCTCTTTTCAGGTTGGATGCTATCTTTTTCCGCTACCTCTTCTGAGTTGCAACTAATCACGGTTTCCATTCGCAAACCCTCAACAAAGCGAACGACGTCAGTGAATTGACGGATATTTACTTTGCAAATTTTAGTATTCACACACTGAGGTACCGTTGCTAAGGTATCTAATATCGTAAAAAAAATATAGTAAAAAATATTCATTTACTCATATTTATACATATATGTGGGAATAATTAATTAAGTTTATTTTTAATTTTCTGTTTCCTTTTGAAGATAGTAATTTTGCATGGCAACTCCAAGTGTCAAAGCTAGTTGTTAATGTCATTGTCAGATGTCAATGTCAGTGGTGGTTAGAAAAGATTTTGTTGAAAGGATGTTCTTGTTTTTGGTCGTGAATAAAAAATAAAGATTAGTGAGTGTTTGCATCGAATTGAGCCCCATCCCACATATATGTATATATAACTCAAAGGCGACTGACTGAGTGTCTGACTGACATAGTGATCTATCAACGCACAGCCCAAACCTCTGGACGGATCGGGCTGAAATTTGGCATGCAGGTAGATGTTATGACGTAGGCATCCGCTAAGAAAGGATTAACGCGAGCGAAGCCGCGGGCGCCAGCTAGTAAACCTATAAGTGCAATATGAATACAATAGAGGCAATTTATGATCCGAAACTGGCGCGATTGTGACGAGGCGAGAGTGCAAAAAGAGTGAATAAGATATTTATAGAAGGAAATGTACCTAAATATCAACAGTTGCTTCAGTGTAAAACTCACTACTTAAAAAGTGTCAGTAAAACTTAACTTTGATCACCTCAGCGATTTTAACAGACATCTTTTACTAAATTTGAAGAATAATTTATGGTTATAGGTATATAGTAATAAAATAATTTCTTCATCTCATGTTAGTTTTAATGATATAATCATGGTATGAGGGTATGAGTTTGATTCAAATACTTTTAAGATGTATCTCAGTTTTAGTCAAACAAGCATTGTTATAAGTATTTTCCAAATAAATTTATTTTTAAAACACATTACAATACTTGCGGAATAACAAAGTAAATACACTTTATTTCGTACTAGCTTTCGCCCGCGGCTTCGCCCGCGTGAATTCCCCACAGGAACCGTGCCTTTTCCCGGGATGAAAGGTACCCTATGTCCTTCTCCGTACTTATATGTGTATGCGAAATTCCAGGAAGATTGGTTCAATAGATGAAGCGTGAAGAGGTAACAAACAAACAAATAAACAAACCAACAAACAAACAAACAAACTCTATAACAATACTCAGTCAATTCAGTCAGTCAGGCTATGCAGACAAAGAGACAGACAGTGATTCCAGTAATGAGTACTAAGTCATCATTTCATTTAGTAAAATACCGACAAGAGTACACTTAAAACTCGCAAAGATTGGGCCTAATCTTTCCACAGGAACGCCAAAAGGAAACTTTTCAATCGGATTTAACTCGGTTCCTTATCTAATCGTAAACTTCTGCCAAAATTTCAAACGCTCTGAAAACTCGATCGGAATTTTCGGCTATCGACGATTCGGCGAAAAAATATTCCAAATGGTTTTGGAGACAAGTGTTAGCGACACGCGATACCGATATGCTTCGAAAACTTTTTTTAAACTCACTGTGAGTTACAAGTTGTGTAGTCAAATATTATTATGTATGCATTTTTTTGTTTCTTATGAGTTAAGCCCCAACTGGCACTCATCGTAATATATTTGGCTCCAAAATACAAACTTTTTTGTTATAATTTATTATTGATTTAAAATATTTATTGGCATGGCTTGGCAGTAAAATTGACTTGAATGCCGTGACGGAAAATGACATGATGTGTCGTCATCCGATCGACTGCGACTAGTCTTCCCTTTTTTATTTCCATTTGACCCTCTCACCCTTTTGACACAACGATCATCTTTCGATGTCATTTAGGCCTGGCCAGTCATAAAGTTAAAAAGAAAATATTAAAGAATTTATTTTTCTAGTCTTTGTATGTTTAAGGCCAGGTCCAACCCCACATTCGAAATAATTGTAATTTTTCATGAAGAAATTTACCTAATTAGAGTTTAATTACGAAGTGGAAAAATAATATAGGATTTAGATTATGATCTCTATTAAGGTTGCAATCGTGTACTTTTTAATAAAAAAACATATTTTCGGCTTAATTAATTCATAAAGGCACCGAAAATTTAGAAAATATTTCAGCTTTCAAGTCATGAAACTTAAAATTTTCAGCGATAACATATAAATATTTTTATATAATTAGTTCATATATATGCTATATTAAAGTTTTAATCGAGCACTTTTGTCAAATATCATTAAAAATATTAGTTTTAAACTAATATTTTTAATGATATTTGAGAAATAGTTGCTAAATCGGTACAAAATCTGTTCGATCCTGCCAACGAAAGTAGAACATTGTGTTGTGCAAAAAACTATCTTATTGCAACGCGCACACGCCGCGGTTAAGCGCATATGAATTTTGTTTTTTGCAGCTCAGGTTGGACCTCGTCTTAAGTGCAGATCAGATTTTTTTTTAACTTATATATGGTATATCTTCAGCTCAGATTTCGAGTTTATTTAGAAATAAAAAGTTTTTATCCCAAAATTTCCACGAAAGCTGCGCTCCAGGGCAAAACTACTGTAAAAATAAGATAATCGATATGATGCGCTGTGCTTTTGCAAAAGTTTTGCCGCTCCGGATTCCAGCCTCGTTTTTGTTTCGGGAGCTTTTCACATGAAAGTTTAAAGCTGAAGTTGACTAAATAAAAGCGTTGCGGTGTTTCAGTCTATCGTTGGCTTAATCCAAATCCACTAGAATTTAATAAATAGGTATTTTGGATGAAAGTTTTTCTTTCGTAAAACAATACTTAATTGGGCTTTTAATGCTTGTCTATATTTAGTAATGGGGTTTTATTTCTTCAATTAAATACGGAGTTACGGACATGAAATGTGTTTAACGAAGTGCCTGCTTTCATTATATTGTGTACTATAGAGTTATGTAATATTTTTAAATCCAAATGATCGTTATGTCGCAAAATGTTCACACAGGCGGAAATAGTAATTTAATTACCAGCGTACACGCTATCCTTTACTTGAATTTTTGAGTTCTCGTTTTTATCACATCATTTTTTTTCTCGTTCATACACTAAACAACACAATAATTTATTATATTTAATGACATCAGTCCTTATCTTAATGTCAATTGACCTTTGACATATTACAATACAGGGCGTACTTAAATGTCATGGAATGAATTTCCGATAAGCGTTTTAAATTATACAGTAAAATCCATTCAATACGACCTCCTCGTAAGAGTCGGCCTCTACCTAAATGAAATGTTAAATTTTAAGTTATATAATATTATATTTAAGCTACAAACTACACTTTGGACGCCGAAAGAAACTCTTTTTGTGCATACCAGGCTAAGGGAGAGTTTTGAATAGCAATAAAATTTTATTTAACAAAGCGAAATTCTATTGCTTTTTAAAACAAATCTCCGAAGCTCACAACTTTACTAGATCTTTACTAGGTAATCTTTAGGATGACCATAGACACTTATTAGACTAATCATGGATAAACCCTTTAAAGCAAACAAACAATAAACCTAGGGACTAAATTCTCTACCACCATAAATAGTAACACCATTTATCTCCGGTTATTACCCGCGACACAAGTTTTATTATAGTTCAGTCACAGATGAAGTATTAATGTACCATACAGATGATTTGCTCTCGTAGAAAAGACATAGGTACAATGCATAGGTAACATTGGTATTGGTACACTCACCTTAGTACGGTCTGCAGAAAAAACTTTTTGCTCACCGTCTAGTAACTTAGTAAAGTGAAGTTTTTATTATTATTAAAGATTTAAGTGCGTTTGACCTCAATCTTGCCTGATGGGAAGCAAAGTTACGTGTATCACAAAATGGCGCTGGCCCAAATACAAAATCGAGCGTCCATAATCCGTTGGCCGTGTCCCTGACTTGACACATAACAGTAATGGGTAGCTCACCTAAGGCAGCCCAGGACGTCCTAAATCCTCCAATTTAGCTATCATAGTACCAGTATTGTATGGAAATTACACCTCGTGGGGTTCGATGGTCATCGTACCTAAATTTCAAAGTGACCCCTGGTTAAGTCCAGTGTACCAGCATTCCATTTGTATAATCAGTCGTAATTACTTTCATATTCATAACAGACGCTGTCATGTTGATAAAAATATTTATCCTGTCTTTGGGTGAGTCTAGAGTTTTAAACGTAATTTTGTCAATCAGTTTTACAATTGATGCGATATCTCTCTCTATACTATCTGTGGCATTATTATTTCTGAAAATAGGACCAGTTTTTCATGTTTAAATATAAAACTTTATTTTTATCTATTCAGGGAGTAAAACAAATATATTTTTATTTTTTTCTACTTCGGTACCTACTCGTATATCTATTGTTTTTGTGATTCTGAAAAGTTAAATTCAGATTTTTTTTCACCGATACGAATATGTTGCCTTGCTAACCATCTTGTCGTTTTGACCTTATAAAGATTACCTTATAGACCTTTGCTATCTATTTTAGGTTTTTGCCTCTCGGCTTGTCGCCGCGACCCGTTTTACAGAAAAGATTACACGTATTTTGAGGAGTTCGATGCTTTTTATAAACTGCATTCTGATGCCAATGGTGTAGCCTGGAATACTGCATTTTTTGCATGTGAAAAAGAAGGCTCCCAACTTTTCTACCCCAAGGCCCCAGAAGAATGGAAAGTTGTTAAAAATCTTATGGAATCAAATGGTCTTGCAATTGAAAACTTTACTGACATATACGTAGGAATTAAAAATGAGGGAATCGAAGAGTTCATTACTATTGATGGTGAGATATAAGATTATTTTAAAGGTGTTATAAGCACTATATTTTGAGATTTTCTTACAAAAGTCTTGAAAGAATGCAATCCTATCAAGTTTGGTAGTTCGTTTAATTTGCCTGAACAAGAACTTTGTCTTAAGACATTTTAAAATAAACACATGTTTCGTAAATGTTATATATTAATGTAAAAAATCAAGATGTACTTTTATTTTATCTATTCAGAACATAATTTTGTGGCTCAGTAAAACTGCAGTAGGTATTTTCTAGGTCTCGCTACACCGTCGCCTTTGTTGAATGATGGCAATCTCAAAACCGGTGATTTATGCACAACAATGGATATAGAAAATGGATCACTCAACGTTGATCTTTGTACCAGCATGGATATTTTAGCCAAACCATACGTTTGCAAAAAAGTTGAAGACGTGTCTTGTCCGACAATTGACAAAGGTGAGATGCATGTTAAAAAAATTCAGGTGTGCTGACACGAATGACAATGGAATATTATTATGTATTTGAAAATGGCAATTATCATCATCTTCTTCACCTTTTACCATTTTTATATGAGTTTGGAACTAAATGTCTTTTTTTATTTATTGCCAGTCATAATCTCAGTCACTTGTAATAAACTTGTAGTGTGGTAATCCTTTTATTATTTTAATGACTGAATGAGAAGGTAGAAAATTTTTAACCTCATTTCTATTTATGCTCTTTTGATTAGCAAAGACTTATTCGATGAGAATCTTGATCCGTGATTTAAATGATTTCATATAATAAGAGGACTGCCATAAAATATATCAGTAGGTAGTACAAGTTTTTGAAAAGGGTTTTTGCATACACTTACTTCAGATTTGGATTGTGTCAATGAATCTACCTACGTGTTATTGATAATTTCTTTTATAAGTAGATCTCCTTCCTCTTTTATAGTTGTTTTATTTTATTTCGTTTTTTTTTTTTCGTTTTTTTTTAATAAATGATAATAGGAAATTTTTATTATTGATTTCAGGGTACAATTACGTCAAAGAAACTAAAAAATGTTACAAAGTGAACAAAGTTAGTCACTCTTGGTACGAAGCATTAAGTACTTGTGTGATGGAAGGTGGACTGTTAGCCAACATTGAAAGCGAAATGGAAGCCAAAATTCCAATTTTATTGAAACTCACCAATGATAACAACCTTTACCATGTTGGATTTAGAAAAATACCCCCCAGTGCAGAATACTATAACTTGAAAGGTACCAATTTTATTTTATTTTACCACTTATCACTTTTTTTGTTGCCGACATGTAGGAATCGCTCACGTGAATTTTTTACTCATCTCGTCCCCACAGAGGCTGTTGGTCACTCTTGCTATATACTTATATAAAGAAGCTCTCTACAAAATTTAAGGTTTTTACGCTCAGTGGTTTTGACTACGTTGATAATAAGTCTGTCAGCGTCCAAAAAATGACAAATATTAGTTATTTTTTTATTTAATAATTTATATACATTTTATTTTTAGGTCACAATATAAAAGATGCCTATGAGAATTATTACAATGAAGACGAAAAATTAGATTGCGGTACAATTTGGAATTACGGAAATTCGCTTTACCTGAAAACAGTTGAATGTTTTGAAATGAGACCATTTGTATGTGAAATGGAGATTACTAAATGATTCTACCAAACAAATAACAACATAAAATATATACTTCTTTAAACTTTATAATAATTAATATGCCAACTAAATGGAAAACATCATAATAAAAAAAAAATTGTGTGTCCTTTTGTCGAAGTTACTTAGCCCTCAACATCAGTCCCTGAAAAACAAAGTGCTCAGGTTTTCACTTCAAAATTCGTTCACTCTTGACAGAGTGGTCGTGATTAAGGATCGGTCTTCTCGGACTTGGCCGCTGCTCTTGCGATGGCTCTCCATTTATTTATATAAGTAGCGTTTCTAAAACATTATGTTGCCAGACACTGCACTGTGTTGCACTTCAAAAATATGACTTATATAAGACGGTTTAGGTATGTTAAGCGGGATGGCAAAATTTTACCTACACAGATTTTGGTACATATCGAATTTAATCGAAATACGTCAAACATACAAACATCCATTCTTTACAACTTTCACATTTACAATATTAATGATAAAAATATAATAATAACTTTTTGTTTTGTAGTACATTAACACGGGAACACAGAGCATCTTGGAAGTGCCCTCTATGTATAAGCAAACAACCCAGAACGGATAATACCAATACACCAGTCCGTGAAGTGACGGATGGTGTGACGCAGCGTCGTGGAGCCGCGGTTGTCAGTCCACAAGAGCAACCGGGCGTTAGCTCCATGAATGTAACTCATCCGTCTAATCTCAATACCACTGCTTTTAATGAAACTATGGATGTTGACGTCGCAGACGTACAAATGTTATTTTTTGAGCTACGACAATTTAGGGAAGAGTACAGAGAGGATAGGGCTATCAACCGGGCCCATATGAAAATGATGTCCGAGTCGTTGGACAGGATTAATATTAGGTTGGATAACAATGACAAAAAAATTGAGCAGCTGCAGGCACGCGTCGACCATCTCGAGGGATATAGTTAAGGAACAACAGGCCAAGGAATGCGGCGGCGCCGTGTCTAGCGCTTTGGAACAATCATTGCTGGGATCTATATCTGATTTAAAATCTGAAATCAACGACCGGGATCAAGACCTGTTGCTGAACGATGTGGAAATCACTTGCGTTACTGAGCAGCCAGGAGAGAGCCTACCCCATATTGCTATCACTCTCGCTGACAAGTTGGGAGTCAAGTTAGTCGACGAGGACTTAGTCAGTGTATCACGAGTGGGTCCTCTTTCTGTACAGTCAGACGCCATTGTTACGGGACCGCGTCCTCGACCGATCGTGGTACGGCTGGCACGCCGGGCGCTAAGGGACCAGCTTATCCAGGCGGCGCGAGTCCGCCGCGGAGCCACGACCGACGGGACCGGACTGCCTAACCCTCCTCGCCGTTTCTATATCAACGAAAGGTTAACTAAAACTAATCGGCAACTGTTCCGTCGTGCTCGGGAACTGGCCGCCCAATACAGGTGGCGATATGTCTGGACGCGGGACGGTCGTATATCGTCGCTTGCCTCTCTAACCGACGTATCTGACATTTTTTTCGACACTGAGTTATCTACACCATCTTAATCAATTTTGAAAGACGAATCGATCTGTCTAATCGACGTATCGTATGTTTCAATGTCAGTTACGTCAGTTAGAGAGGCAAGCGACGATATATGTCCGACAACATCATTCCCCCGATTCACCCCGACTCCGTCTGCGCAGTGAAAATGACATTTTGCGTGTTTTTGGTTGTGGTACTGTTGGTCCGTCTAAGGCACAGTAAACTTAAATGCATAATAAGGATACAATTAGGATTGCGTACTTCTGGCAAAGATATAAAAATATGTATACTACATTTTGCTTATGTATTTTTAGATTCTGCATTTTTGATTTATGTCAATGATTATTGTCACTTGTGTGTATGTCACTTGTCAGTTGTGTCCTTTATAATTTTAGTAATATATTATTTATATATAGTATATCGTGTTAATTTTATTACTTGCATAGTTTCATTAATGTATAGTATTACTACAACATATGTGGTACTGCAAAACTTGCCAATGTATTGTTTGTCTGTGAAATATAATTTAAACCAGCTATTTACAGTTTTTCATAAGCGCTTTCGATATTTTTAACAAATAAATCTCTTTGTATGATCAAAACAAAACACATATTCTCAGACTCGATAGTTAGTATTCTGTATTGTTACTGTGTTTTGTTAATAGTTATATTTTTTTGCCATTTAAAGCATAGGTTATTTGTACTATCATTGCGTCATTTAGCTGCCTTGATTTTCACTGTTACCCTTCCTCGAATGACTAATAGTATATTAATGACTGATGCTTGTTCTTCTGTAATGGTCACGGTGTGTGTTGCAGTAGATCTTAGGAAATATGATATGAAATATGGACGGGATCGATTTTTTCATTTTACTTTGCCTAAAGGTTGATATTTTAAGCCCATACCTACACAAATTTAATCACGTCATATTTTTTACATTCGTGCGTTTTGTACACTACTTTTTTCTATGCTGTGGAAGTCAAACTCAATAATATAATTCACTTTTACTTGTTATTGAAGTACTTTTATATTTTGTCTTTGTAATGGCGCCAATAAAACAATATTTTAAACTCGGTCTTTTTAACGCTGGTTCATTAAACACCAAAACAAGATGACTTCCTGGTTGCTATGTCCCGCTTTCAAGCTGACATTGTTGCGATCAACGAAACCTGGCTGCGGTCGGGTCGAGAGACCGGCGCGCCCGCCCGCCCGGCTATCGCCTGCACGCGCTGCCGCGGCCTCGCATATGAAGGACGGTCGGGGTGGTGGGGTTGGTTTCTACGTGAAACGTGGTCTTCGCGTTCGCATCGTTAAGCACCCTGACGCTGATATTGAACAGATGTGGTTGTCTACTCGTGTTAATGGATATACCATCGCAGTTGGAACGGCATATAGATCGCAATGGGTAGATGCTGATAAATTCATTGACGCGTTAACTGAATCTACTATATATTTCTCGGATCACGATTATGTTGTATTTCTTGGAGATATTAACATGAATATGTTGAATTTAGCTGAAACTAACACACTGAAATTTAATAATTATTTGCAATATACAGGTCTTAAACAAGTTGTCACTGTGTAACGTTGCGTTTTATTTGTTCTTTTGAGAAGAAAACAGAAAGTACTATTTTGTTTGAATTAGGTCATCTTTTGAAACCACTAGTGCCATCTGTTGTGCAGGTTGGAAATTAATATTGAAGATGTTTTGACATCTAGCATTATAGAGGTCGCTGTCCTTTGATGATATAGAATATATTTTGAGATTTCTCTTGATTTTATTATTTAATAACCGGAATAAGTAAATATTCTATTCCTAGTCATGTGTTATCCTTTATTTCAATAAAAGGTTTTAAATAAAACTCATCGAATTATAATTTTTATTGTTTGGCTGAACAACTAGGTGTTAATTGTCATAGATTTGACGTTTAAAAAAAATAAAAGGGACGCGATCGCAATTTGATGAAAATGGTCGGGTGACCTCAGCCGGCATAAGCACATTATATTGTCTCGTTTCGTCGCCAGGGTAAAAATGAAGGATAAACCTTTCATAAAAATGGTACATACAATGCACTAACAGGTAAGGCTTGGATAAAACGCTAGTTGTGGTTTTATTTCTGATGTTTGAACATCCCGTGAAGGAATCCATTGTCTTTTTTTTCTTGTGCTGATTTTCTGTACAATTCGTTTCAGCCAGCCAAATTGCAGATGGAATAGAGGCCAACCTGAGTATTTATGTGAACGGTTGGATGGATTGCTTGCGTTACGCAGATTTAGTAAGTATTTTGAAATGATATATGCATCGCGCACATGGCCGACTTTGTTCGTGCCTTTGTTCAGAAATTTATGAAATATCTTATTCCAGGAACCGATCGTCACTGGTAGGCTGGGTTCATGGATGGGGAGTGTGTCGTAGATGGTTTTGATCAACACGAGATACTCGTAAGTTGTTTTTTTATCTAGTTGAAGACATGTGTTGGCCACATGGTTTGCAATCTTATAAATGAATAAAATCCATCTCTTTTCTTTTCAGATGGGATTTAAAAGTTAAGATTTAAAATTTAAAAATTAAACTAAATTAAACTGATTTAGAATTAAACGGATTTAGAATTTCTACTTAAATAGTTCTTACTATTGGAAATCTATAAATACTTAACTCAGTTCTTAATGTTTAAAGTTTTGATATTTCATCACTGCTTGAATAGTTTTTACTATACAGTAGTCTCCTTTAAATAAACATCTTTTGAGGTTTAAATATTTGCCCAAATAGTATAGGGGTGATTAGTTTGGTCAATCACAACGGTTGGAGAACCTGTCGGCGTGGAGAGTTCAAGATATACCTGCAGGATCACCAGGAGACCGTGGTTGCGGCAACAGGAAACGTTTAATCTACGGAATCTTTGGTTAGATCCAAAAAGAGGTACCAAAATTCATCTTATCTTGCTACGTCGAAGCTGGGGAATCAACCTTTGCTGTCCCTTGTATTTGTTACTACACAAAATTGGTAGTTAATCATTTTGAGGAGCTTTAATAAACCACGCGAACCGAATATACTCTCACGACCCTTTATATTTGGAAATTATTATGTTCTCTCTGACTCGGTCATCCTTACACACAAGAGTTTTGCTCATAATAAATAAGGTTATCTAAGAGTTTACATATTTTAAATATTGTACCATCCGTGTCCTCCTAGAGTCATGTTTAAGAGTATAACTGTGCAATATTGTAATGATATCTAAATAATCAATAAATTCTGAGTACCTACCGAGTACAGACAATTTTATTTTATTTCCATTTAGCTAGTCCGGTTCCAGTTTTTTAACAAATATCTGAAAGACTCTTAACATAACATAACATACCATAAAACACTAAAATTACCCATAAATACCTTTCAACTGAGCCCACACATTTCACTTCCCATTCAGAAAAACTTATTGATGTAGTCTGCACAAATGCTCCCGTACGTGAGGTTTCCGTCACAAATATTACTGGTTGTGTGGATGGGCATGCTATGATTAATGTTGAGTTTTTACTGAAAAACCCAAGGTACCCCCTAAATATATATATCACCGACCATTAAAAACAATAGACATAGATAAATTCAATAGCGATCTGTTATCAACTGATTGGGATGCTTTATTAAATATAACTGATGTTGAGATTATGGTGAATAAGTTTAATAAATTGGTCCTAGCGATCTTTGACAAGCACGCACCTATCAAAAAAACTAAAATTACATATAAAAATTGTCTCTGGGTGACGGACACTTGTAGGTTCATGATAGATTTGCGAGAACAAGCTCATAAAAAATATCGTAAAGTACTAAATCTGAAGTTGATAAAAATATTATATTGATCTTAAAAATTTGGTAAAGTAAGTATTGCTAATGAAAAGACTGCATATTTTAATCACCATATCAACTCTCAAATAAACAATAGTAAGAAGTTTTGGAAGAATCTAAAGGAAAAATTCTCTTAGATCCTAGTGAGGTGACTCCGTGTCAAAATCTTTCGATAATCCAGATGACATAAATAATCATTTTCCTTAATATTCCCAATACTAATGTGCCTAATTTATCTAATTTGACATACTATGATTTAATCGATTTAATAATTCTGTTTTTCAATTAAAACCTGTCTCTGAAGACGATGTAGCAAAAATTATAATGTCTATCAAATCTCAGATGCCGTTGGGACATGACGGCATTAGTCGAGACATGATCCTATTGACTCTCCCATCTACATTGAGTGTTATAACGAAGATTATTAATTTATCACTGCTTTCGAAACTTCCACCACAGTGGAGGGAGGCCGTTGTTATTTCCTGATTCCCAAAACCAATAATCCAACTAGCTTCTCAGAACTTAGGCCCATTAGTTTATTACCATACCTCTCCAAGGTTTTGGAAAAGGCTGTACACATACAGCTTTCAAATTATATTGAATCGAACAATATTTTGTCTCCGTTCCAGTCTGGCTTCCGCAAGAGCCATAGTACTCTCACTGCATTACTAGATGTTACTGACAACATATTGTTTGATTAGGATAACGGTCGTGGTACTATCCTCACATTGCTGGATTATTCACGTGCGTTCGATAGTCTGGACATATCTTCTCTCTAAGCTGGCTTATTATGGCTTGGACCATCATGCCACCAAATGGTTTCATAGCTATCTTAGTGGTCGATCTCAGCGGGTCAAACTCACAAAAGAAGATGGATCGATTCTTTTGTCTCAACCTCGCTCTGTGAATCGAGGAATCCCTCAGGGATCTATACTTGGACCACTTCTCTTTATTATTTATAGTGCCGATCTTGCTGAGGTAATTAAACACTGTCGATTTCATTGTTATGCGGACGATGTCCAATTATACATCTCTGAGACACCGGAAAGGATATCTGAGGCAGTGCAAAAAATGAATCAAGACTTGAAACATGTTGCGGAATGGTCTGAGAGAAACTCCCTCGTTCTCAATCCCTTGAAATCGAAAACTATGGTTCTCGGGTCAAGAGCTCAAGTTGTTAATATCCTCTCCTGTAACCCAACTGTGGTGCTACTCTGATAAAACTGTGGAACGGGTAGAAAAGGCTAGAAATTTGGGTATAATTATGGATAGCCAGCTTTGCTTCCAAGGACCATGTACTGGAGGTAGTCAGGAATTGTTTCTTTCGGCTTATGATTCTGTACAAGATCAGACACCTGATGTCTGAGAAAGTTCGCATCCAGATTGTGTGAGTCGTTGATACTATCTCGACTTAATTACGGGGATGTAGTATACGGGCCTCGTTTGCTAAAAGAGACTCAGCGTTTAATACAGCGAGTCCAAAATGCTTGCTGCAGATTCTGCTTTAATATCCCTCCACGAACCCACATAACGCCTTACCTAAATAACGCTTCCATGCTGAATATGAACGCGCGTAGAACAACTACATCTGGCAACCCTGTTATTTGGGGTTTTAAATCGTAACATTCCGCAATACCTCCACAGTAAGCTCTTGTTCTATACTAATAATCGTAATGTTAGACCAGGCCGACCTCCTCTGCTAGTGCAAAGACATAAAACTGCTGCATTTAGGGGCAGCTTTCGATACCAGGCGACGAAGTGTTGGAACAACATTCCTCCCCCAATTAGGCTTCAATCATCTTTATATTCTTTTAAATAAAATTTCGCTCACACCTCTAGATCAACAAAAAATAAATAATCCAACACGTCGTCATCGGTAGAGGTTGCTGAATTCAACTTGGGTATTTGTTGACCATACATATAGTACATATATATAATTTTTTAGGTCCTTTTAAATGTCAATAATACAATACTACTACCTATTTGGACAAATCACGCATAGAGCCTGTAAGTACTTACTCAACCTGTTTCATCTCACATTAGGTTCGCACTCGCACCTCAAGGTCATGGCTGAAAATCAGTGTATTGCTGTACGGGCAATAATTCCACTGAGCCATGACCTTTTTGTTTTGCTGCAACACACACATTTATGGAATATGTGTTATCCTATCCATGTTTTTCTTTTTCTTCTTTTCTTGTTTTAATGTTTCGTGTACTTCTATTCTTTGTATGTGTGTGTTTGTAGCAACAAATAAATGATTTTATCTATCTATCTATCTATCTTTTGTTATGCAATACACACATTTATTGATTACTAGCTGTTGCCCGCGGCTTCGCCCGCGTGAGTTTCGCCTTAGGTGAAAAATTTGTGTTCCAAACTGTAGTAACCTAAACTCCAGTACTCAAAATTTCAATAAATTCATATCCCGTGTCCTGCGGGAATATATTAGGTACTCGTAATACAGTCGCGGTGTTAAAATGAATCAAAAGTGATATTTCTTTCCTTGTACCACCACTTCCACCCCGAGTCCTCTCTTGTCCTATTCCGTGTCATGTCTATTTAAACGTCAGTAGAAAATGCTCATCAGGTTGAACGACTTTTGCTAAAGTCCCATTTCCATTTATTTTATAGAGTAGCTGGTCTCTTGGAGTTATTCATCAGATGTTCCAGTTTCCAAAATCAATTATATCTATATGTTACCTTACCGGACTTAATAGCTATACAACAAAAAAGTTTCATTCAAATCCGTCCAGTATTTTTTGCGTGAAACGCTTGTACAGTCAAGAGTCAAAAGTGGAATCATAACTTAAATATCATATTGCCTTGCAGGCGCGCAGTCCTTCATTGTGTGCGTTACGTCCATATTACGGACGTATAATTACAATAAGAATACTACTCACACTAAGCTAATTATCATATTACCCACCCACACCAAGACACAACTCTGCTGCATGCTAGTGCTTCGTGCTCATACTGCCTACGTGCTGCCATCTATCAAATTTACGGGGTACTAAGTAGTGAATTCTGACTCAGAAATAATAATACACTAATACACTACCTATAGTTTATTATAAAGCAAACCAATAGTGGTGAGTACGGTGACACGCAACCAATTGATAATTTCGTCACAAGCTAATGCATCTGCTGGTCTAATCGGTAGTCGGATGGACTGCAGTTGATACAGGTCAAAGTTCGAGTCACATCCAGATATTTTATTTTTCATATTAAACTCAATTCATAAGCCAAGAGTATTTTTATATAATGTAATTGATATGCTTTTATATATTTGTTATGAAACAAAAATTCTCAAAAATCATGACAACTATTTATTCATGTAAATAGGTATAGTATACTTATGTAAAATTTATGTTTAATCACTTCCCTATCTAATTACAGAATAAATAAGAACTTAAAAATAAGCATTCTGTAGTAAGTTACTTATAAGAATCTGTTCATTTATTTTATATATTATTACTAAATTATACTTTTGCTTTTTGTTAGTAAATATTGAGGTTATAGCTTAAGTATTCGTTTTCATCATGAAAAGAAGATTGAAACTAAACCTCAACATCTAACAATTTAACAATTTATCTCCTATTACGAAACATAACCTTGTATTTGTAATGCAAAATACAAAAACAAGTAATAAGTATAAAAATAATTTAAATAATGTTTATACTTTTATAAAACCAGATTTGATACAATAGAAAGAGGACAGTTGGAATATACCTACTTAATGAATGAACTCACTGATTAAATTTAAACACAAATAATTAACTCACTATTTTGTAAAGTTGCCGTTGTTGTCTTTTCTACACATATTTCAATCACAAAAAAACTGTCCTAAACATCCATACAATGAGAAACTAATTCTTCCTTGCTCATCTTCTATGCACCATCAGGCCCCATAGATTTTCTATGGAGTTGAGGTTAGAAGACCGCGCTGGCAAGGATGACATTTATTTCTGGAAGCGAAATAAATTATCCAGTTTTTTATGCACGCCACCAGCTTGATATGCACGACGAACAGTAGATAGGCATCGAAACATCAAATAAATCAGCATAACGCCTGGTAGGTAAAATCATCGCCTTCATATTCTTCCAACATTATTGTTGCTGCTGCTCAGAGATAATAGCCGGTCTTCTACTTTGCGGCAAGGCTACCCTGCAGCAAGTCGCTACACCCAACGTGTTGTCCACTAAAAAAATATAATAATATATAATTAGGTATTTAGTTTATATTTAATTTCAAAACTATCACTTATGCAAAGCAAAATCACGAAGAAAAATATATCAATACAATACATTAATATTATGTTATCATTTTATGTTTGAATTAATCACAAATATTACACATTTACACATATTTCAAATCTTCTCTCAGCCGAAAGACGCCCACTGCTGGACAAAGGCCCATCCCAAGGATTTCCACAACGACCGGTCCTGCGCTGCCCGCATCCATGCGCATCCCGCGACCTTCACCAGGTCGTCGGTCCACCGAGTGGGAGGCCTGCCAACACTACGTTTTCCGGTTCGTGGTCGCCACTCGAGAACTTTTCTGCCCCAACGGCTATCTGTTCTACGAGCTATGTGCCCCGCCCACTGCCACTTAAGTTTCGCGATTCTGCGGGCTATGTCGGTTACTTTAGTTCTCCTACGGATCTCCTCATTTCTGATTCGATCACGCAGAGAAACTCCGAGCATAGCGCGCTCCATCGCCCTTTGGGTGACCTTGAGCCTTCTTATGAGGCCCATAGTAAGCGACCACGTCTCTGTTCCGTATGTCATTACTGGCAACACACACTGGTCAAAGACCTTAGTCTTGAGACACTGCGGTATTTTGGACGAGAAGATATCGCGAAGCTTCCCGAACGCTGCCCAGCCGAGTTGGATTCGACGGTTGACCTCTTTCTCGAAGTTGGACTTACCTAACTGAACTGTTTGTCCCAAGTATAGATAATTGTCAACAACTTCGAGTGTAGAGTCTCCAACCTTCAGAGGAGTGGGTGCGACACGGATATTAAACATAATTTTCGTCTTGTCCATGTTCATTTTTAGCCCCACTTGTTGAGAGGCTCTACAGAGGCCATCGAGCATTGTGCCTAGGTCTTCCAAGGTCTCAGCCATGACTACGATATCGTCAGCGAATCGAAGGTGAGTGAGGTACTCGCCGTTGATATTGATGCCGAGTCCGCTCCAGTCCAGAAGCTTGAAAACATCTTCCAGGGCGGCGGTGAACAGTTTCGGAGATATCACGTCTCCCTGTCTCACCTCGCTGCAACTGGATAGGTTTGGAGCCTTGATCCTGGAGACGGACCGACATGGTGGCGTTTTCGTACAAACACTTCAGCGCTTCGATATATCGATAGTCAATTTGGCACCGTTGGAGAGACTGTAGCACAGCCCAGGTCTCGATCGAATCGAAGGCTTTCTCGTAGTCCACAAACGCCAAGCATAATGGCTGATTATACTCCTCAGTCTTCTGTATAATCTGCCGCAGCGTATGTATGTGGTCTACGGTACTAAAGCCTTTTCGGAAACCGGCTTGTTCGGGAGGCTGGAAGTCGTCAAACCTGCGAGCGAGACGATTCGTAATGACTCTCGAAAACAGTTTGTAGACATGGCTCAGAAGTGAGATAGGCCTATAATTCTTCAATAGGGTTTTGTCACCTTTTTTGAAGAAAAGTACCACCACACTTCTGTGCCATGCCGTAGGCGTTTGTCCCTCGAGTATGACGGAATCAAATAGCTTCTGACGAGCTCTTAATACCGGCGTTCCACCTGCTTTCAGAAGCTCAGCCGTGATTCCATCATCACCCGGTGCCTTATTGTTTTTTAACTGTTTGAGAGCCATTCTAATCTCGGTATAGGCTGACGTCCGGGATATCTTCGGTGTAGTGTCGGGTCAATCTGGCTCTTGGATCTTTGGCCAGATTACTGACAGGTGTGCGTACGCTGGTGTATAATTGTCCGTAGAACTTCTCAACCTCTTCCAACAGCTCTGGCTTCGACGAAATGATTCTGCCATCCTCAGTCTTCAGCTTGGTCAGTTGGCTTTGACCAACAGACAGATCCCTTTCAAACACTTTTGAGCCCTTATTTCGCTTGATCGCCTCTTCAATACGGTCAGTATTGAATTGGCGTAAATCACGAGTTAAGGACTTGGAGATCTGTCTGTTTAGACGCCGATACTGAGCAGCATCGTCAGAGGACTGCAGAACCAAGTTTCGTCTTTCTTCCATGAGTTTGTTGGTGAGGTCCGAGATCTTTTTGGTTCCTTTTGAACGGCGGGTTTTGAAAGCCTTAGACCCAGCTGTTTGGACAATTTGCACAAACCTGTCATTATAATCGTCCAGATTTTCACAGTCTCCCAGGCATTCGAAGCGATTCTGCAATTCGAGCTGAAAGCTCTCGGGGTTTTGGAGCTGGATAGGCGCTGGTCGGAGCGTAGACTTCATCAGTCGACACCTTTCGAGTTTTATTCTAAGATTCAATGTGCCTCTTACCAATCGGTGATCGCTTCCTGTTTTTACGGCATTGATCACAGAGACATCATTGAATATGTGCCTCTTCGTCGACAAGATGAAGTCAATCTCATTTTTTGTAACGCCATTAGGATGCAACCATGCAGATATGATATGGTGCAGATATGTTATAGATTCACATACAATAGTTCACAAAAAATCAATAGATGGCGCAGCAAAGCTTTTAATACTCGCAAAATCGCTAATACGTTTACAAGAGTGACTTGATTTATTAATTAAATAAAATTAAATGGTTCTTAAAAATCATATGGCTTTTTTTGTCTTGCTTGGCTTTGAATTGTGTGTATTTATTTGGTTAATGGTATTGTATTGTGGATTGCTTTGCATGGTAGAATTATCTTGAACACTTGAAACAATTCTGATATCAAAAAACTTCATTGTATGATTAGAATCCTATTATAAAAAAAAAGTAATATATATAATTCCTACATACTTACTAATCAGAGAGATTCGATTTCAAATTGAACTTTCTTTTTGAACTTTAATTTTGTTGCACAAATAACATATACATACATATAACCAATAGGTACCATGCATTTCTGACGACTGACGACCTCCGTGACCTAACGGTCATCACGCCCCGGACGGCTACACCAGAGGTCCCGGGTTCGATCCCCGGTCGGGTCAAGATGGAAAATAATCTTTTTCATATTGACGTGGGTTTTGGATATTTATCTATATGTATTTGTTATAAAATATAGTATTGTTAAATTAGCATCCCGTAAAGTCTTGAACTTACGTTGGGGCTAACTCTGTGTGATTTGTCCGTCTATATTTATTTTTATATTATTTTTTATATTATTTGAGGCAAAAAAGGCAGGTTTCAGTAATTTTTTTAGTGGTATTGACCAACCACAAGAACATGTTTCGGCTTATGGGTAAAAAATGAGAACTTTTTACTTTCTTTCCAGCATTAGTAGGTTGGTTTCAAAACTCTTTAGCCAGGGACACGGTAAAATATCGGTTATTTCGTGGAAGGGCTCGGGAGGTCTACTGTTCTGACAGAACCACTAGTATTACTTACCTCTCTCTATATAATAGATCCTCTGGCTCTGCGTAGAGATGTCGAATCCTTGTGCATTCTTTACCGCATCTGTCATGGGAAGTGCTCTGAGGAATTGTGCGACCTACCGCAGAATTCACCACCGCACCGCAATGACATATTGCCGCACCGTCATAAGTTAAAGTTCCGTACCATCTGGACAACTGGTTGTCAACAACCGTAGGTTTAAAAGACACTTCTTGCCACTAATGACTAAACTGTGGAATCAACTTCCTGCGGCGGTGTTCCCGAACCGATACGACATTGGAATCTTCAAAAAACGAGTTTACAACTTAAAATGATGGCTTCTTACACTTTAATTGATTTTCAACTTCATCGAATATGGGTTAAATCAAATACCTTACTCGTATAGTGGGTATAGGTGTTAGGTGACGCATGCCTAATGCGTTTCAATAGAAATTGGATATGGTAAAAATTTTCGAAGAGCAAGGTCCTGACCAGACCTGGTCGCGGGTTCAAGTCCTGCTCGCATGGAATTTTTGCACCATATCTAATTTCTATATGAAAGTACCGTTGTACTAATTGCATCTGAGATGCTTAAAAATCCAAAAATAAATAGAGTTTACATCTTCTTGAAAGGCCGGCAACACTCTTGTGATACCCTTGTGATGGTGTTGCAGTCCATGGGCAGAGGTGATCGCTTACTATCAGGTGACCCGCTTGCTCGTGTGCCGACCTATGTTATAAAAAAAAATCTAAAAATGGATCATGACTTGAACGCGTATAAATGTAAATTATACGTGGCTGGCGCAAACTCCGCAAGAAATCAATTTTATAAGGCGACAGTAATATCCCCATTACGTAATAATGCTGACGCAGTATAAGGATACCTCGGCAGTTCGTAAACCAAACTGACTTATATCATAAATGTTTAACTCTACCGAGCTGAGTTTATAGTATTTGTTAGAACAGCTAAGCCATGATTTTCGTCAATTGGTCACAACCATCAGAGTCCTGTTTAGAAACGTGGATAGATAAATCATTTACAAACACACATACAAAGATACATAAGACATTTAAACAAAAAAAACATAATTTATGATGCCATCTATACATACAGGGTGTAAAATCACGTCCGACATAGCCGTTACGTATGCATAGGGTACCCACCTAATTAAAGTCACTTTAGAGTAAAAATTTGACTGGGAAAAATAACCAATAAATTAGATATCAAAACAATTATTAAATAATCAAAATTAGTGTATATATAGCGAACCGCGGCCGCTGCATGGTGTCAATGACCGCGCGGGCGGTGAGTGCAGGCGGCAAAGGCGGCCCGCTCGACTGTCGATGGGCACTATTCATTGCTTGTTTTAAACTTTAGCATTAGTTTTGATGGGGAAGCCTTTAAAATTTTAATGAGGTTTCTTAGTATGAAATGACGGTTACACGATAAATTTTACAAATCTGCAAAAAAAAATGGATGGAGGAGATGGAGGAATAGATTTTTGACTAAAATGGATAGAGGGACACTTAAAAAGAATAATAGAAAGCAAAGAACATTTTTTGGAATTTCTTGTCTGTCTGTCTGTCTGTATGTATGTACAGACATCTCCAGAAGTGGAGTCAGAATTTCTCATACTAATTGATTATAGAAGTGTTTGCACTTAAGACCTTATGATTGTGTGTTATTTGTAAAACGCCTATGTGTCTGTGCAATGTCAACCGACCGAATACGATGTTTCCATAGAAGTAGGTAGGCTGGCGCGGCGAGTCGGCGAGCGCTTCATACTTTTATGGATTTCATAGACATACTATGAATGATACGGAACGTTCATAGTATGTCTATAAAATCCTTGCTTCTTCTAACTTTATGGTATCGTTACTTCGTATGGGTGGTCAGTATGGACCAGCTATGAAAATGAATATTTGACGGTGAATGAAAAAAAGACAGACGCAAATTTATCACTTCAACCGAGTTCTCGTTTTAGTTGAACGCATTTGTTAGTGATAGTTATCTAAGTATTTGTGGAATATTACTTTACCAACACTTGCCAATATAGGCCATTATAAGTAGGTATTATGGAGACTATTCGGATTTACTTTGCATGATAGTGGTTGCAAAATAGTCTCAATTTCTAATGAAAGGAACTGGATTAAGTGTGAGTATTTTTAAACAAATAAATAGTTGTGATTTGAAATATTTGCACCATATCTATATGACAAAAATCTATCATAATTGTTTTGATATCTAATTTATTGGTTATTTTTCCCAGTCAAATTTTTACTCTAAAGTGACTTTAATTAGGTGGGTACCCTATGCATACGTAACGGCTATGTCGGACGTGATTTTACACCCTGTATGTATAGATGGCATCATAAATTATGTTTTTTTTGTTTAAATGTCTTATGTATCTTTGTATGTGTGTTTGTAAATGATTTATCTATCCACGTATCTAAACAGGATTCTGATGGTTGTGACCAATTGACGACAAACATGGCTTAGTTCTAACAAATACTATAAACTCAGCTCGGTAGAGTTAAACATTTATGATGTGTCAGTTTGGTTTACGAACTGCCGAGGTATCCTTATACTGCGTCAGCATTATTACGTAATGGGGATATTACTGTCGCCTTATAAAATTGATTTCTTGCGGAGTTTGCGCCAGCCACGTATAATTTACATTTATACGCGTTCAAGTCATGATCCATTTTTAGATTTTTTTTTATAACATAGGTCGGCACACGAGCAAGCGGGTCACCTGATAGTAAGCGATCACCTCTGCCCATGGACTGCAACACCATCACAAGGGTATCACAAGAGTGTTGCCGGCCTTTCAAGAAGATGTAAACTCTATTTATTTGAGGATTTTTAAGCATCTCAGATGCAATTAGTACAACAGTACTTTCATATAGAAATTAGATATGGTGCAAAAATTCCATGCGAGCAGGACTTGAACCCGCGACCAGGTCTGGTCAGGACCTTGCTCTTCCAACTGAGCTATCGCATTTCAATCCTGCACATCGAAAATCTTTACCATATCTAATTTCTATTGAAACGCATTAGGCATGCGTCACCTAACACCTATACCCACTATACGAGTAAGGTATTTGATTTAACCCATATTCGATGAAGTTGAAAATCAATTAAAGTGTAAGAAGCCATCATTTTAAGTTGTAAACTCGTTTTTTGAAGATTCCAATGTCGTATCGGTTCGGGAACACCGCCGCAGGAAGTTGATTCCACAGTTTAGTCATTAGTGGCAAGAAGTGTCTTTTAAAACTTACGGTTGTTGACAACCAGTTGTCCAGATGGTACGGAACTTCAACTTATGACCGTGCGGCACTATGTCATTGCGGTGCGGTGGTGAATTCTGCGGTAGGTCGCACAATTCCTCAGAGCACTTCCCATGATAGATGCGGTATAGGATGCACAAGGATTCGACATCTCTACGCAGAGCCAGAGGATCTATCTATTATATAGAGAGAGGTAAGTAATACTAGTGGTTCTGTCAGAACAGTAGACCTCCCGAGCCCTTCCACGAAATAACCGATATTTTACCGTGTCCCTGGCTAAAGAGTTTTGAAACCAACCTACTAATGCTGGAAAGAAAGTAAAAAGTTCTCATATTTTACCCATAAGCCGAAACATGTTCTTGTGGTTGGTCAATACCACTAAAAAAATTACTGAAACCTGCCTTTTTTGCCTCAAATAATATAAAAAATAATATAAAAATAAATATAGACGGACAAATCACACAGAGTTAGCCCCAACGTAAGTTCAAGACTTTACGGGATGCTAATTTAACAATACTATATTTTATAACAAATACATATAGATAAATATCCAAAACCCACGTCAATATGAAAAAGATTATTTTCCATCTTGACCCGACCGGGGATCGAACCCGGGACCTCTGGTGTAGCCGTCCGGGGCGTGATGACCGTTAGGTCACGGAGGTCGTCAGTCGTCAGAAATGCATGGTACCTATTGGTTATATGTATGTATATGTTATTTGTGCAACAAAATTAAAGTTCAAAAAAGAAAGTTCAATTTGAAATCGAATCTCTCTGATTAGTAAGTATGTAGGAATTATATATATTACTTTTTTTTTATAATAGGATTCTAATCATACAATGAAGTTTTTTGATATCAGAATTGTTTCAAGTGTTCAAGATAATTCTACCATGCAAAGCAATCCACAATACAATACCATTAACCAAATAAATACACACAATTCAAAGCCAAGCAAGACAAAAAAAAGCCATATGATTTTTAAGAACCATTTAATTTTATTTAATAAATAAATCAAGTCACTCTTGTAAACGTATTAGCGATTTTGCGAGTATTAAAAGCTTTGCTGCGCCATCTATTGATTTTTTTGTGAACTATTGTATGAGAATCTATAACATATGGATTTATAGCGGTTTTATTGAATTTTACTATGTTGTTCAAACAAAAAAAATGCGTCTTAATAAGAATAACAAAAATGTCTAATGACATTTTTGAATAATTTTTTAAATAGCTGAGATATGAGGTTTTTTTTATATATTTCGGCCATTTTTTAAAATTTCGAAAAACTGGCTCGACTAAAAAATTCTATAAAATTACCGAACCTGCTTACAAAATTTCATGAGAATCGGTTCAGAAATGCGACCTGTAGGCGATAACATCCGGACAGACAAAAGAATTTTCGGCTAGTGGAAACTGAGACGCTTCGCTCGCTGCGCTCGCTCGGTCGATTATTTGTCAACATTCTTTTTCTTCGTATGCTCAACATCAGAGACAATTTGTATTTTTTTATGACTGCTATACTTTAAAATAGCTCTAATCTAATTCATAAAATACCGTCAGTTCATAGATATTGCCCTTCATCCCCAGATAGTCGTAAAACAGATTGAAATAGCCCCATGTCACATGAGTAAAGACTAGATCACGTTATAGGGAAAATATAAAAGAGATAAATAAAAAATAAATAAATAAATAAATATATACGGACAAATCACACAGATTGAGTTAGCCCCAAAGTAAGTTAGGGACTTGTATTATGGGATACTAACTCAACGATACTATATTTTATGACAAATACATATATAGATAAACATCCAAGACCCAGGCCAATCAGAAAAAGATCATTTTCCATCTTGACCTGACCGGGGATCGAACCCGGGACCTCCGGTGTGGCAGTCTGGCGTGATTACCGTAAGGCCACGGAGGTCGTCGAGATGTGGCGAGCATGAGCTTGACGACCTCCGTGGCCCAACGGTCATCGCGCCGGACTGCCACACCGGAGGTCCCGGGTTCGATCCCCGGTCGGGTCAAGATGGAAAATGATCTTTTTCAGATAGACCCGGGTCTTGGATGTTTATCTATATATGTATTTGTTATAAAATATAGTATCGTTGAGTTAGTGTCTCATAACACAAGTCTCGAACTTACTTTGGGGCTAACTCAATCTGTGTGATTTGTCCGTATATGTCGGAGTCGCCTTGACGACTAGCTAATACCGGCGACGGTGACCAGTCTTCTTTTTGATCTCGACTCACAATCCACGTCATCCGCGTTTTTGATACGGCAAGGTTCGTGCCCCTCCTCCGCACGATACTGTACATCACGACCATTCGTACTGATGTTCCACCATAAGAAAGAAAAAGGTCCATCACAACCGATAAAAGGTTGGACAGAGCAACAGTAAATAGACACAGAGAGCAAAAACGATTCAGGTGTGACCGGAGTCACCACTCAAACATGTGCTTCGTACCGAAGCCCAAGACAGAATGCCCGCCCTCGCCGCAACACTCGTCTTGATTCACTAAATGAACGAACAAACGAATTGAACATGAACTGAATGAAATTGAACGAAATGAATTTGTCAAACGTCAACAGGTGACACATCAGATAGCGCTGCATTGCCGATGTTGTTATCGCCGACAACAAATGGCAACCGGTAAATCTCGGCTGTCGCCGACACGGCCATTCTCATCACGTCGTCTCCGACGTGTACTAAAATCAGAAATTACAAAGTCAATTAGCTCAGTCGTGGCGGACATTCATAACAAAACGAATGCCACAAGCAACATATTAAGAGAAGTGGCACTTATCCGCCATCCTTATCTCAACACAACATACACAGAGAGGCGGCCCCTGTCCGCTGCTCATCTCAATACATGCACCGAGAGAGGCGGCCCCTGTCCGCTGCTCATCTCGACACATAACACACACTGAGAGAGGCGGCCCCTGTCCGCTGCTCATCTCAACACATGCACCGAGAGAGGCGGCCCCTGTCCGCTGCTCATCTCGACACATAACACACAATAAGAGAGGCGGCCCCTGTCCGCAGCTCATCTTAACACATGCACCGAGAGAGGCGGCCCCTGTCCGCGGCTCATCTCGACACATAACACACACTGAGAGAGGCGGCCCCTGTCCGCTTCTCATCTCAACACATGCACCGAGAGAGGCGGCCCCCTGTCCGCTGCTCATCTCGACACATAACACACACAATAAGAGAGGCGGCCCCTGTCCGCTGCTCATCTTAACACATGCACCGAGAGGCGGCCCCTGTCCGCTGCTCATCTCGACACATAACACACAATAAGAGAGGCGGCCCCTTGTCCGCGGCTCATTTAACAGTACACATTTTACATGCTACGTACTTTAATTAAACAAACAACACCATTTTCGGTCAAAAAGCATATCTTACACAAAATATACCTCACCAATATATTTTTTATACATCTGCTGCCTCAGGTGCTTTACCTGGATTAAACTTTAAAATTTGCTGATTTTCATTAATCAAGTCAATTTCCATTTTTTCCAATTAACAATATTTGACAAATATTTTCAATAACTTAAACGATTGTTAATATCAGAGCAAAAGTTACTATAATAAAGTCAACAAATCTGATTACTACCGTCCGTACGGAAATCTGTGCTACTTAAATTAAAGTTAGATAAAATACTCCTGACCGTGCGCCATCCTCGGCTGCACTTAACACTGATACGCCTTCTGACCTTCTCTCGAAGCGTTGGCAAGGTCAGTAGGAGCAACTTAAGATTCCTGGCACCGCCACAGTCATGATCATCACAATCTGCAGGAGAAACAAATTATTAATCAACCGTGACATTAGAAATTGCCTGATGACAGATACATCATGCAAATATGGCCCTCTATATAAAATTACGCCTTCAAACGAAAACTAAATACATTTAAAAAATAACATTTTTATCCTTTTTTTTACATTTTAATCCTGTTGGCCAACCTTGGTTAGTCTGAATAACATCTCACGCATAGTTATACTTAAATTTGTACAAGTTTTCCCCTATCCACGTTTACCACGTGAACTAGCACAGCAGCTGCCACGCGTATAAAGTACGCGTCTGTCGAAGTTCATACTCCCGAACTTTATCGACCTCAGCTTCAACTGGATTAAAACACATCTTGGAAATTAGATGATGATGATAAAAAACTTTATTTGTAGCCTCAACAACACATACAGTTTATAGTTCGTGGGAAACTTAGTTGTTATTTTTTCTTATTTTTTTAACATGCAGCACAACTCTTAAGGTACCTTTTGCCTATTCTGGGTACAATGTATTAAGTAACGGCGATTTAACTTGTGTAGTCTTGCCTCTAGCTCCGCTTCATGATTTTAGCTCAAAATGGTCAGTCAGTAACTCCTAATGCCAGGATTGTGTTTTTCCATTTCAAGTATTTCAGATTTCAAGTATTTTAGTATAAACATTTGTTTGATAACCTGGAATTTAATACCTGCTGGTACCTTTGGCATTTCACTATTGAACGAGAGTCCTGACTGTCGCAATACTTGTGCGCGCTCGGCTTGACCTGACCTTTTGATTTATGGATGGGTCGGGTCTCCAATCGTCACCAAACACTCTTCAACAACGCACAGCAACGCGCAGCGGCGTAGAACACAAAATCAACGCCAGAGATATAAGCTCAGAAATATCTTTAGGCAGAGAAATTCACATGCATTAAATCACAGTTCCAGCTAAAATGACATAGGCACAAGTTATATAAGAATGGACCAGTATCACTTTTGTGATACTAAAGGTGGTGCAGAACGCTAACGTCCGTAAAGACTTCAATAGTTAGGGATCATAAATTGCCAACACTGGCTCATTCGCAAGCCACGAAACCATATTACGGCGCCAACTTGTTAATGGGAGTGATCTTAGTGGGAAAACCAGCCATATAGCAACGGAAACAACCAGCCGGTCTCAAGACTTGAATTTAAGACTTGGCGGACCTACTTCTACAGTCATTGGAATGGATATTTCACTAAAGCCCGAACTTTGCTCGGATAGACCTGACTTCGATTTTAAGTCCTACTTAGGCATTCTACTTTAGTAGGAAAAACATTTTTTTAAAGTTAACAGTAAAGGCTACATTGATAAAGGTTCGATTTGATATAAATTGAGAATAATTCAACCAAAAGCTTTGCGTTATCGGCAGAAGCGTGAATTTGTGAATTGTCTGTAATGCCCCAAATAATGATTGCTAAAACTAACTCCTCGCTCAAGCCTTTGAGTATTCGCCATCTTAATAATAACCGGTAAGCATAGTCAGCCTAAGTTGAATATTTCCGGAATTTCAGCTCATAACTACTTTAAACGGGATATTCGCAATATCCAGATTTTTTGAAAAAGGGGGGTTATGTTCTTTATTATAACAACAATGGTCATTGTCCAACAACTGTCATTAGTGATCCATTCGTTTAGCAAGGTCCGAGTATCACCTTTAAGACGGTTACCAAAGCGAGACAGATACTCGTTATAATTCTAATAGTTCAAAATTTAAGCATGGTTTTAACGTTTTAATTATAACAATAAAATGAAACAAGGAATCGATATCACTAATATTTTGATCAAAATTAGAGATAAAGTATGTTTAATTCGATCTTACCGATGTGCTAATAATTTTATTGCACCAATAATGTTAACTGTAACACTCACGTCGCTACCAGCGACAGAACTATCAAGCGCTGATGACCTGGAAGTGTCGGCGCCACTGACTCTTGATGGACTTTTGCCATGCTCTGACACTCCCAACTTGTCCTCATAGTGAGAATAACTGAAATCAACTCAGGAACACTTGAAATATTTACTAGCCAATAATTGCAATGCGTCACCTCAGCTAATTACAAGCAATGCTGGCAACAATTAGAGAATAGGTTTAATAACAAATATTATATAGCTAGTGCTATACTTAAGAAATTGTTTAGCCAAAAAGGCAGTAATGTAGAATCCGCAACAGCTTTAAAAGATTTGTTAAGTACAACCACTGACTGTATTTATGGGTTAAAAAATCTTGATATAGATGTTAGTTCATGGGACATAATAATAATACATATTGTCAACTATAAATTAGATCCTGAAACTCGCAAACAGTGGGAGTTGAGCGTAGCTGCTGATAGTTCCAATAGTTTTCCTACTTTAGAAAAATTCACAATGTTTTTACAATCTAGATTTCAGGCTTTGGAATGCATTGAACCTAAACAGAGGCCTTCAAACCCCAATGTTGTAAATACACTAAAAACATTTCACGTTGCGAATTCTAACATGCGAATTGTGCTCTGAGAGTCACAAACTATGTTTTTGCAAAAAATTCGCACAAATGGATTATAAAAGCCGGAGTAATTTTATGTCAAATAAGCAGATGTGTATAAATTGTTTGGGTGGCAACCACACGGTGAAGTTATGCCGCATATCTATAAATTGCAAGATGTGTAACAAACGGCACCATTCCCTTCTTCATCCACCAACTACAGATCTTATGATCAAACAAAATAGTCCAAAAAGTTCATATCGAAATCATCTAGATCCACCAGTAGTAGCTTGCTTCAGTCGGAATAATAATTCACATTCAAAAGTCTTGTTACCCACCGCTTTAGTTAAAGTTCAATCAAGTTCAGGTAACCATCATACAGTCAGATCGCTAGTAGACCAAGGCTCACAATCCTCTTTCATTTCAAGCAGTTTAGTTTATAGGTTAGGATTGAAGAAAATCCCAGTAAATAGTAATGTGTCTAGCATAGATCAAACAACAACACAGTTACAGTCCAAAGTTCAGTTGAGAATTAAATCAATGTTGGATCCTACGTCTGTCATTACAACTGATGCTTATGTATTAAATCATATTACCAATTATCTTCCAACCAAAGAGGTGTCTTCTAGAGATTGGGTAGGATTAGGAGCAAACCCTATAGCTGATCCGTATTACGACTCGTCTGGCAGAATCGACATTTTATTGGGCGCAGGAGTATATGGTCAAATTTTGCAGGAGGGTTTGATTAAGTTACCAGGTTATCCGACAGCCCAGCGTACATCTCTAGGATGGATTATATCAGGCGAGGTCAACAGTAAAATGGATATAGCTAGTACATATAAATCAAACACATCGTTCAGTTCCAATCATATATTTATACAAACTCGCATTTTTACAAATAGCAGACGAAAGCCAAACTGTTATATACAATGTTGTAATTAAGTGTAAATATAAAATAGGCTTAAAGTTCTTAATTCTATACTTTCAATTATCAGCTCTCTTCCCATTATATGTTCGATGAGACCTGTAATTAAAGTTCATAAGTTCTACTAAAATAATTTACAGTTCAATTTGATACAACCATCAATTTATATGTACAGACTAAAAATCTAGTATAAGTGACATGTAATAATGTAAATAAGTACTTACTTTCCTGATGATAAAACGTAGACACGATAATCAGCTTGATTTAGTCCACTAGTATGCAACTGCAATACACTGCATCTGTAAAAACTGAAAAAAAAGAGATGTTATATAATATTAAGTTTTTTAATGAAGTTTTTATTTAAAACACTTACTTACCCAGATATTTGATTCAAATCCAGTTTTGTGCCGTAGAGTTTTAATTTTAGTGTTAAGTTCCTAATAACTGACAGCTCTTTAATTTATAGTTATTATATAGTTTAATTGATTTGCTTTTTATTAAAACATTTTATTTGTTAGCTCAACTTTCTCCATATCCTCACGGTGGGCGGTCTGATGTAAAAGGACATTCTGTCCTTTGGTGGGCGGAATGGATAAGGCTTTTAATATTGTTGTCTAATACCAAATTGTCATTTACTTTGCGCTGGCCGTACAGAATTTAAAAAGAAAGAAATGCAAACCTGTGTTCCTAGTTCAAATATTTTTCACTCTTGACAGATCCCGCCAAATAAAAACATGTATCTATTTTAGTTCTCAGTCTGATATTGTAATATTTATTAATAATAACTAGTTCAATTTTAACTTACGCATTTTCATTTAATTAAGTAGACCATTAATACCTCAAGTCCACACGCCAGAGTATTGGCGTGTACAATGATTGATTCGAATCGCACTTCTGATCTTATCTACTCTGAATAAAACTCGTAGATTTATGTTTACAAACCCCTTTTATAATACATGGATCATATTTCTACACTTTATACATGGAAACACAATAGATCACATAAACATTATGTAAAGCTAAGCGCACAATACAACCATCACAACCCATTGCTGGTGGAGTCTACCACAGACTACTCAAGACTTCATACTGCATCTTGACAGTCGTTCTTCTTTCAAATATTCAGTCAGCTAACAATAGTTTATAATAAATTGTCAAAATCTCACCCTGTGTGATCTTTGAGATAATTTCTCTGAAAAAAAATCGGAGACATAAAACTCGACAGTTTGCAGACGCGAGTGGGATCGCGTTTTACTAGCATTCTTGTCGCGCTTCCCGCGCAAATTAACTTTCGTTGCTGGAATGGATTTAAGTGGACATTATACTATTTAATACAATGCTTTTGACATCGTTAATGTTGGGAAAGTTAGTAGTAAAGTAGAAAGCTACTCTAAAATGCTATTGAGCGGGAAAATGTATATTGCGTGCGTTATCAACAAATCTTATCCTCCTGGAGTCTGGCTGGTGGAAGAGATGGAGGCTCTGAGGTCAAGGATAAGATGGTCATATGACTTTATTAAAAGCAAGAGACAAGGATTAATACACATAGATACGAAGACAGGGTACGGTATGCCAGAACAGCGAGATAGCAAAAAAATTAGATACCTCGCTCTCAAAAAAATCTTAGCTGCTTCTTTACTGTACTTACGTCCCATGATTGTAACATTGTAAAAGGAAAAAACTCAGCTTTAATTATTTTTAAACAAGCAATTGAATTGCAATTTATTTCAAAATTTCTCTGGTTTAAGTCCACAACATGCTGATAATGGTAATTCAAATGTTAAAACATCTTTCGTCTAGCCCATAAGTCAAAATAACTATAAAATACTTACGTAACTTTCTATCATTTCATCGACAGTAGACATACCTAATAATTTGATAAAAGGATAAAAAAATAGTGGTTTAACTAATATTCGCTGAAAGTTTCTTCACCTCCCATCTATCCCCAGGTGTTACTAAATTAATTTCAACTTCATTTTGTTCTGTTCTAAAAATGGTAAAAATATCCCTCCCAATTTTGTTTATTCGGTGTGGAGTTGTTTTTGTGAGTCCCCAAGGTACATGCTCGGGAAACTTTGAAGCTGGATTTCTCTTTAGAATACAAATGGTGTATTTATCACGCCTGAATGGAGCTCATAATTAATTATTCAGATTATGAAAATCATAACTTGCTGTGATTGTTTTCGTGGATTTTAATAACACGCGCGATGATGGTGTCAAAATTTTGTTTTAATAAGTCTCTCTGATTTTATTAATTGAGCGATGATTTACAAATTTCTTTTAAAACTTCATTGATTTTTTTTAATGTCGTACATTATCTGAATCACCAACTAAGGATAAATTAAGGATAATTGCTAAGGACCAAAAGATTTAAACCATTACAAAGATATATGCTGTAACGACAGATACATTTTCAAGTTTCCTTGGGCAGTTCTTTCTTGTAGCTTTATTCATTCCCATTTTAAGACGAACAAATGCGCTTGGGACGGATGCATGTATTTTTTTGTATTGGAATAATAAACCTTAATCGTAACTGGGATATCGGGCAATCGATTATAGAATTCGATTAAGTATCGTAACCGTAAAAGTGACTAAAGTATCGGAAAGTCGATTAAATAACATAAAAAAGTATTGTTACCCATTCCCAATAGAGCTTCTCTTTAACTATGAAAAATTTTGTACTATCCCGACGACGGACATTATAGACTGTTTTTACTGTTGTGTTCTCAAAGTTTACTACTAATAAACCGAATAAGCCACTCCGTGCACAGATATTTTAAAATTATGTAACATTTTACAACACGAGAATGGCTACATAGATTATATTTTCATTCTAATTTGATATTAGACATGTTGTTGGTTTGACAATTGCTGGCAAAATGATTTCTTAACTAAGTAGGTACTTGATATTTTGAATGCAAAAGTGATTTTGATTACTTATTTGTTTGTTTGTTACCTTTCATGCTTTATCTACTGAACCAATCTTCCTGAAATTTCGCATACACATAGTTAGTATTAAGGGTCGAATGATGGCCCAGAAACGAAAGTTTTGTACAAACTTATTTAAAAATTTCTCGGGCCTTAAACATTATGGTTTTTTCGTGTCGAAATATAATTAGTTTGGTACCTATGAGAAGCATATTATTTGAGACGACCCACAATTTTTATGTGGGACGAAAACCAGTGGGCTGAACGAAAAAACCCACTCATAATTTATGTACATCACTCATTGATATTCTATATACTTATGTTATAGGCTTACGCTAATTTTCCAATAAACATGATACACCTACTCTAATTCCGATTTTGTAATACAAAAGTATGATTTATTTTTCGGGTTGTACGAGTGGCTATTTTGCACAAAACGGGTAATCTCGCCCGGACTAAAGCCTCACAGAATAGTGCCAATTAATTTGGACCCAAGCCCCATGTGGCGTTGGGTCGTGGGAACAGAATAATAAGACTACAGAACAGAAGTTTCACTTGCGATGAAAGTTCAAAAAAAAAGAGGAAGTTGTACATAGTCACATATATCAGACAGTCACTAATCGGGTGTCAATTAGGTATTTCCTGATTCACAGAACTTTTCAGGTACATATATCCATACTAATATTATAAATGCGAAAGTTTGGATGTGAGTTTGTGAGTTTGTGAATTTGTGAGTTTGTGAGGATGTTTGTTACTCAATCACGCAAAATCTACTGGACGGATTTCGATGAAACTTGGTACAGAGGTAGATAATGACCTGGAATAGCACATAGGCTACTTTTTATCCCGGGAAAAAGCACTGTTCCCGTGGGAAATTCACGCGGGCGAAGCCGCGGGCAAAAGCTAGTAATATTATATATGAAATAATAATTATTAAAAATGGTTTTCTGTACTGTAAATATTTAGAACTGTGAGCCTCCACAAATCACTGCCGTTTCTAGAGGGTCAAAACCGTTTTCGGTGCGGTTTCGATTTATAATAAAATTGATTGAAAAACTCCTGGATCTAAAATAGTGACTACTACATTTTTGATAATTAAAACAATCGTTTATTTATAAATAAAGAAACAAAACTTAAAAGAAAACAAAAAAAAAATTGTAAAACCCCTCAAAAGCATCGCGTCGCGCCTTGCTGCTTTTTAATAGCAAAGCTTCACGTAGTTCGAGGGATGCTTTTGTATGTTTGTTTGTAAACTCTTTATTGCACATACACACAAGAAAAATACAAAACATAGTGAAACAAAAAGAGAGGCGTACAATGGCGGACTTATCCCAAAAAGGGATTTCTTCCAGTCAACCAAGTGTTTGCAAGGAATATTTGAATGAAATAAGAAGGGAAGCGTAAGGCAAAAATCAGAAAAAAAAATAGAACACGAAAATACATACACCAAAGTATACATAAATACAAATAATAATGCTTTTATCATTTTTGTGATATTAAAAGTGTGATATTGAAGCGGTGGTGGTCGAGTGGTAGGGCTGCCTGTGGCTGCAAGGGTTCTAGGTCAAATTCTGCTCGCGCTATATGAGTTTGTATAGCAATCTGATTAATGTATGGTAGTTTTCATCCACCACCACTTGCTTCCGGTGAAGGAAAACATCGTGAGAAAACCTGCACACTGGTTGGTCATTATCAGCTAGTGTGTGAAATGGAGAAGGCAATGTCAAACCACTACATTAACATTGCCTAGATAGTCGTTGTACGTGTTTCATTCCATATAATGACCACGACTCTCAGTCATGCATGGGGAATACGAATCAAATCAAATCAAATCGATATTTATTTGCATGAATACAGTTGATAGAAGATGTTACAATTTAACACATGTACACATGTGTATGTGTATGTATGTATGTATGTGACTAAAGAAGGAGGATATTAAAAGTCCAAATAAAATGATCATCAAGCACACAAAAGCTATACGAAAAATTCATATCATGTAAATGTTATTATAAAAATCTTTCACGAGCGGCTTAACCTATAAAACGGAATAATACACTGGTAATGTCTCATTCTATCGTTTGTTCATGTTTTTTTTACAATCTACAATTCAATGTCATTTAATAAAAAGGGTTCCAAAAGGCCGTTGAAACTAGTTCAAGTTACCAAGTGAATTATTAATAGAAAGCTCTACACTTTAAAAGTAGGTATGTAATAATAAAACGATTTGCATTAATTATTTATTGAACATTGAATTGCAACTGTATTGTAATTACATAAGATAATAATTTACATAAGATAAATATTCTGTTAGTTCGGTAATTTTAACTTGCTTCTGCTTTATCCTAGCTTTTTTTTTCTAATTAAAAAGTTTAGAAGTCATCAGTGTTATTCGACGACAACGTTTAAAACACGATTTTTATTATTTTAATATTGGCCAGTTGCAAACCCATAGAGCTAGCAAAAAAATTTTAAATAATGTTTTTTTTTCGTATGTCACTGAGCAAACCATAAGCACAATTTTTTTAAATATTCAATAATGTTGGCCGGTAACAAATATAAAATTAAAAAGAAATAAAATTGCTATAATCACTAATCCGATCAGCGCTTGGACTACCCACGTATGTAACTCAAAAATACAACCTACATAAATTCTACCCAAAAAAACATTATCTTTTAGACAAATGGGTGAAATTCATTCGACCATTTTGCATATTTTCATACGTGAATAGAATGCAGGAACAGATAGCAACTGCTTTGATGATGGAATGGAATAATAATTTGAAGGAAATGATATGGTATGGTGAAAATTTCTTTAAAATTTTTTCTTTTTTTTTACATGAGAGTCACTCAAGAAATTATTAAAGTGAGGAAACCATCAAATATCTCTTAACTTGATGATTTACACCACAGGGGACAGTTTTTTATCTTATTTTTTTTTTAATAAATTTATTCACGTTCGTCTTTTATTAAAAGAATGAAACAAAAAAAATTGAGAGAAAAAATGCACCAATAAAATATTTATTTCACTCTTACACAGATTTGTGACTTGTACCGTAATCATCATCACAAAAACATAAAGGTGAGACTTCAAAAAGCAATTTGGAAGGAAACAAGGGTAGCACTCGTAAGAAAATTACAGAGGTCTTGTGGCACTTGAGAAAAACAAAAAACCCGCCAATCAATCCGTCAAAGGGCATAAAGAACAAAGGAAGAATCAATTTCGAGTAATTGCATCACTTTTCACTGGTGCGCCATTAATGTAACCTTTTTTAATCCGGTTTTTTCCGGTTAAGTCCGGATATTGCTGGAGAAGTAACGGTCCACTTAACCAGATCCATTGAATGGGCCTCTTGGACACTAACTACTACTTTTGGAGTTTCTAACTCGTTTAACGTGTTTTAATAGATTGGGTCTCGATATATTGGGGCCATTTATTTATGTTTTTTAAGGAACGTAATGGGGGTCGTGTTTCGTGATTCTTTTGTGCGATGTTATGGCCTCTTTAGAAGGGGTTAACTGGGACTTTAACGATTTACGCGACTAAAACTGTTTCTGGGATTCTGTGTCCCATTTACTCGTACTATTTACAGCCTTGTTCGTTGCTATTTGACTTTTTTTTATCTACGAATCTACTACTTTGCTTCTAACAGTATGCAATGCTTTTGTGTGTGTTTTGAATTTTCTTCATTGTTACAAACTGCATCTATTTTCAACCGACTTCCCAAAAAAGGAGGAGGTTATATGTTTCGATGTATGTATGTTTATTTTAATGTATGTTCGCCGATTTCTCCGCCAATTGTGGACTGATTTCGAAAATTGTTGTTTTATTCGTAATGGTGTATTCCCAAGTTGGTCCCATTTTTAACCACGTCAGAATCTGTTCGGTAATTTTAAAGATACCTAACAAAATATAAAAATACCAACATTGCATTATAGAGCAAAAGCCCGCGACAGCATGCCTTCCTTATTTTATTAAAACTCAATATTTTCTGTGTACGTCCCCAACATAGAAATAGGGATTAGCGACTATAAAAGTTGGATCATGATTACTTAGGCAGATTATTTGTAGCAATAACATTTAAAGTGGTAGCTCAATTCCTCATAGTAAAGTTTTTAAAGATATTATTCCTAATAATATTAGGAATCACGCCATCCATTACCAGGCAATTGGTGCAGATATAAACCACTGCTAGATATTGTAACTTTACTAAATTATAGTTATATTTGTTTTATTATAAAAACTGAATTTAATGTTACTTTGGGAGGCCCCAAGGGTGCTTTTTATACCTATAAAAATTATCCTTGCTATAAAATATTACCTGCATTTCATACCTAGTCGATAATATTTTTTACCCGTATATACCACGCAAAAAAACATTCAGCAATTTGAAAATAAGGAAGGTTTGGTCATCACAGGCTCTCAGTCTATTTATGTGCCAAAAATAATAGACAATTTGACATGTTCTGACATTTCAAATCAAACTGACATAAAAAAAGTTTCAAATTCTTAATTCTTTATTTTCGGCCAGTGAAAGAAAAGTTTTAGTTTTTATTAAAGAAAATAGGTGTAGAAGCACTAAAAATGATAAAATAAATCTTTTTCCAAAAAAAATGAACCGACTTCCATCATAAAACTTAAAATCATGAAATAACAATAAAAGAAAAATGTATTAGCATACTACCTACTGAATGTGGTGAAGTCGGTGCCAGAAGTTAAAATTGTGTGGTGCTAAATTAACATTAGAATCATGTATAAAAATGCCTAGCTGAGCAATTACATAACATTCTTTACTCCTGCACTTGGCACCGACTTCACCTCATTCAGTAGGTAGTATGCTAATACATTTTTCTTTATTGTTATTTCATGATTTTAAGTTTTATGATGGAAGTCGGTTCATTTTTTTTGGAAAAGATTTATGATTTAACCATTTAGCACAATTTATCAAATAATTGACATCCAATAAGGCGCCTTATTAGGTAACTTCCAATAGTTGTCTCAGTAGCATTGTGATGATATTCATGCAAACATTCTTCTTCTTCCTATTTAAGAACTATTCGCTTGTCTTTACAAATTTCAAACCGCATTTTTTCATCAAAGTATAAGGAAATTAAACTCCAAGCCACGCCACAGAACATCAACAAACGCCAATTGCAAATGGCGGTAATCTCTTTAAATAATTCTTCGCAGACCTCTGTCCATTGGCAAAAACAACAGCCCGAAGATTTCTTATTGAAAATCAATGGCGGCGGAGCAGGCTTATCTGCTTAATTTTAAAGTCAAATTCTTAATCCACTAGCGATGACAACTTGACTAGTTAGACGAAGCAAAATTGAATTTTGAATTAATAAAAAATGAGATCTTAGGTTGAGTGGGTAATTTTTAAAGAAGATTAGATTTCTTATTATGTCGATGGTTAAGCATTTCAATTCAATAGTTCAAAAGAAAATATTTGTAGTCGTCTTACTTGGCCTCCGATAATAAGAATTTAAGTACGTATGGGCAACGGCGGATCAGGATTTTTTCTAGGGGGGCTATGAATGGTGGACAAGTGGTGGACTATGAATGTTGGGGGGGGACAACAAATCGACATTCGTCCTGCCTAGCGATGTGCCGCCGAGAAATTTCCTGTTCCCGAACATTTCTTCCCTTGATAATTTCCGAAAATTCTCAGAAATTTCTCGGGTTTTAGGGAAACAACACATCACTAGTCCTGCCTGATGTTGTCTGTCTTGTCGTTTCTGTTATTTTTTAATTTGATATGCACTGTCATGGAATCTTCCTCCACAGTAGGTACACAAAAAAGCAGTCTGGGGGGAGGGCACGTGCCCCATGCCCCCTAAATCCGCTACTGCATATGGGACTGTCCTGCGTCAACTCCTGCCAGTTATCGGCAATGCAGCACGCGCAAGACTTACCTATTTTGGATCGCTGCGCCAGAATATTTACTAACACTACACTAGATGTGTGCTCTATTCAGTTCTCCTCATTATGTCTTCTTTCACTGGAAGCAAGTAGTGATCTACATACACAAACTATTATACCACACTTGAGTGAGATTGGTAAACATCTCATGAGGTACCTACAAATAGGATTCGAACCATTTGACCACAGGTGAACGTCTTATCCACTCGACCACCACTGCTTCATCTACACACTTAACTACGGATTTAGAATCATCGATACTATCTATTATATCCAATTGATCTAGGAGTAAGTAGTCAGTAAATGCCAAATATTCGACTCACGTTCTATCCGTGAAAGCGTTGCAAATCGTTGGTATTGGGGTTTTATTTATTTTGGTGGAAATTCGATTATAAGAATATCATTCTTGGTGATATATTGTAGGTTTTTGTGTGCTTGTGTATATTATTGTATTTATGTATTTAATCAATGGCATACTATATTTATGAAACCTTTGTTGTCAAAAAGGTATTTTTTGTAACTCTTGACTTGGCTGTTTAAAATAAACTTATGTAAAGAGAAGAACTGATAATACAAACTTCAACTCACACAAAGCTACAAAATTATCATAAAGATATAATAAACGATTAATTTAGCTCAAAAAAGAAACCTGTGAATGAAACCTTTGTTAATTTATCAGCTAGTGTATAAATGAAGATGTCAAATGGCAAAAATACTTCAATAACGTTGTCAAGAAAGTAATTTCTTATATCACAAGTCACAAGAGAATAAGTCTTAGTTAGACTGATATAAAATGCTTTTGCATTAAGTCCGCCCATTGTACTTTTCCATATGTTTCCGTGCAATAAAGTTTAAATAAATAAATAAGAGCATAGATAGCTCTTAAAAACAAACATAATATGATGATTCTTTACAATTTTTAAGCAAAATATTATATCACATTATTCCAATCTCCTCCCATGGCTTAACCCACCTGATGGCTAAGGCCTCTACTTACTTACTCCCCTTTATCAGAGCTGATATCGGGAGCAATGTTTCATTCATTCATAGAATGCGTTTGTTGCTAGATGCATTTTTTTTTAATCCGTAAGGCTCTGCGTTCGTAGATTGCAGATCTATAGGGAATTTCTTAGCAAAACTTTTGGGATTTTTTAAATTTTAGTTCAGGCAACACTGCTCCCGATATCGGCCCTGATTAAAAGGGCCGTGAGTAGAGGTGAAGTCAAATCCCGGGATTGGCACCGGTCTTGCATGATATAGATATCATATCGCCATATATATAAATGAAAACAACAGCCTAGAATCTTCAAGAAACGAACCCTTGACTATGCACAATAAAATAAACAGCCAAACCTCAGAAGCTTGATAAGCGTCGGATTTTAAAGTCAAATCGCCGATAGCGAAATATTCAAAGCTACCCGCCGCCGCTCCGACTTGCAAATCCGCCTGTGTACTGTATACTGATGTGACGAGCTATAGGCATTGTTGGTTTTATTTACATATACAAATATACATACATATTATCGTAGTAGTTTCCGTGGGGATAGGCAGAGAGACTATGGATTTCCATTTGGGGGTCCTTACAGATTTCTCTTGCTCGTGTAGCATCAATCTCTCCCATACACTCTCTGGCTTATACAATAAATGTGAGATGGAATGATGAAAATATACTAACTACGACGGATGTTTTGACTAATATTTTTATCTGAAAGCCTTTCTGCAATTTGATTGCTATTAGAGAATATCTCTTAACTCTTTAGTCGTATTTCCTCATGACTGAGGGTCGTGCGTGGTACACATATAGAACGGAACACACACAACGACTCTCTTGGCAATTTTAATGGAGTGGTTTGCCATTGCCTTGTCGATTTCACACTAGCTAATAATTATCAATCAGAGTGCAAAATTCCACGATGTTTTCCTTCACCGGAAGCAAGTAAGAGTGTTGAGAATATCATTGATGACTTTTTACATTATTGGTTTCAAAGACTTCTATGCACCTTTTAAAATCTTCTGTTTCACAATCACACACATTTTAAGGCAATTCAGATTTAGGACTAATTTGGTACAAACTTGGGCAACTTCTCCTATCTGTACCTCAAGCAGCTCCAGACATAATTTACATAGTTAGCATAGCAAGCAAATCCGGGGTCAACACTATAACTCACACGCCAATATGTGCGTCCGATGCTCTATAACGTGAATTTATGAGCTCGAGCTGAAATGCTGAGTTTACCGGGATCAATAAATGTACTGTCAAAGAATCGCTATAAAACACCAAGAGAGTATATAGTGCATAGTTATACATTGTTATTTCTATTACGATGTTAAGAAAATATATATATCTCCCGGCCTATAAAAAATATTAAATCTGTTTTTGATGATCTGTTTTTGAATGTTTGACCTCTATCTTGCCTGATGGGAAGCAACAATATACATTGTGGTACAATTCATGTTCTAATGGTAATTTTTGCAATATTTTTGGACCGATTGTATCGAATCGAATTTTCTCGTTCGATGTTTGTTGGTTTTAGAAACACGTCTAAATTTTTACTATGAAATTAGTAAAAATGATTTCCTTAAGAGTTTGTATTATTAACTGATGGTTAACGACAATCGAATGAGATGGTTTTTGTCGTCTTCAACCTTACAACAAAATTTGTCGGAACACATGTACAGTGCAAATCATAAAACAGTTCACAGAAAGTAATTCATTACAGCCGTGTTTCCAACTAAGTAGTAAATAAAATAAGTAAAACAACTAACGAGTTACTCGTAATGTTGTTTTCTGCGAACAATGTGAAGTTCAAAAGCTTTTTATTTAGCTGATCTTGCTTTATATTAGCGCACTTAAAACTCCTCCGTTACGCTAAGCCTTTGCAGAGAATTTTCACTTGTATACTTAAGAAAAATATTAAGAGAAAACTCAACACAATGGTAAAACTGCGGACGAAACCGCGGCCATAACGACACAAGAAATTACTTAAGATTACAGCCAGATTTTATCTCTCGAAAAAATGTATGGACTTTGTCACTTAATGCTTAAATTTTGATGATGATTCTGCACCTTTTGACAGTGGATTTAAGGCTTGTTTTGGGACTGCTTTCGTATGAGAAAATTTTATTTAATTTGAAAAATATGTAATATTCAAATTTGAAAGTTTTTTTGGCCGCTTGCTCATGATGTTCTCTCTTATTCTCTCTTTTTTATTAAATAACCTTCTTTATGGTACATGGTACCCTATTGGTACCAGAGGGGCGTAGGCGTAGGGGAAAACCGCGAATGAGATGGCGAGATGTAATCGAAAGTTATCCGCGGGAGTTTCCACTCCCGCTTCCGCGGGCTTCACTCAACAGGGAATTGTGGAAGGAGAAAGGGGAGGCCTTTGCCCAACAGTGGGACACATCACCAGGCTAAAAAAAAACCTTCTTTAGGTTTTTTGTCGAAATAATGTCACCTTGTTTATTTTTACAAGACGCCCCAGAAGTCATAAAAGTTACATTTGGATGTACAGAAATCTGTACAAGAAATGGTACACTAAACCAACTCTGGATATATATAAAACAAGACACATTACCTCCAAATTGTGGCATATGACAGTCCTAAGGCAATTTGTTCTTGGCAAAGAAAAAGTAATAGATATACGAACAGAATGTTCACACTCGAATAATATTCATACGGAATCAAACTTACTATGCGGCTACAGCGTTCATTTTACACATTTTTTTTTTAGTTTTTTTTTAAATTTCATACGAAATTGATATTGGCAAATCACAGCCAGCGCAGCATTCCACGTCCAAAATGGTACCTCTCACTACAATTTAAGGAACAATTTTTTAAGGACTGCCCAGATAAATTTACTCTATTGAATATTCCTGTATTTTCTTTATTTTTTTATTGTTTTGTATATGATTGTCTTATTGCTTGTGGTTTTTATTTAGTTTCACGTCAAAAATAATGAGTTTTACTGAGGCTAACTAAATAATTAATGCAACTATAACACTAATAAGCCACCTATTTGGAAAATTTTCCGCCTTTTCTTCGCATTGTTTCAAAAAGACCCCTTGAGGGGTCCAGCGACCCTCGTACCAAAACTACGGAGTAATGTTCCTTGTCCTAAGTACGCGTATAATGCCACATAAGAGGGAAATTAGGGCGCCTTCACAGGACGGATAATTTTGTCAGAGGACCGAGGGCTTACAAAGGTTGAATTACAGGCTTATATGTCGCCCTTACTAATTCGGCACTTTAAAATGTTGCGGAGTAGTTTTCTTAAAATATATATATATGGTAACTCGGTGTTTTAAGGCTTATGAGTTAAATATAAATATTGTAAATGGGCACAAAATATACATATAATAAAACAATATACATATAATAAAACTGTATCTTCTCTGTGTGTACATAGAAGATTTTTAAGAAAACTATGAGGCGTCTTCATGGGGCCAATAGAAGGCAAAACTAGTTTTTTGTAGATTTTGTGTCTGTCTGTCTTTCTGTCTGTATGTTTTTACGCGCGTCACGCAAAAACTACTGGACCAAATTTGACGCGGTTTTCACTGTTGTATTATAGAAGGTCTCACTTAAAATCTGGCGTAGGTTTGATCTTGATGGGTATCAAGATGATGAAGCGAGGCGATGTAAGGTGATGAAACGGGGACGCTTAGAACATGAGATATGCGCGGACGAAGTCGCGGGCACAGGCTAGTGATAAATAAAATTTAATATTTCGGTACCTAATTATATTTCAGGACAAAAAGTGGTTTCACTCTACCCATGTACCAAATTTCATCTAAATCCAACTAGTGGACTTTTCGAAAAGGAGTAAAAAATATTCAAATTTATAAGGCCTCTGATGAGTAAATTTATCTAATAAAGAGCGTAAAATATTACGTTTGAGATTTTGAAAACTAGATCACAGCGATTTTTGGAGACGTAAATGTCTATCTAACCTCACCCAAAAAAAAATTCACACAAAAAATAAAGTATTTTATCAATTCATTCATTTAAATAGAACACTGTTCTTGTCGGTGGAGTTCCTTCCATCTCTCCCTATCCTCAGCCATCGCCTTGACCTCCTTGTACGAAACAACCTTTGCCCTCTCCTTTATTTGGTCTATATGAGCCCTTCTTGGCTTTCCTCTTCCTCTTCTAGCTTCTGGTTTCCCTTCTATCAGGTTTTTAATCAAATCGTCATGTCTTAAGTACCTAATTCTGATTTAATTTCGAATATTTTCCGACTTCACGATTTATCGATATTCTTTAAAGATATGATACATTCGCCCGAACAAATTTTTAAGGACGGCCCACAGAATATTCCTATTCTCATGTGGGTACATGGGGTTAGGAGTATTATATCTTACATTTTTTTATGTTAGAAAATAGAAACCTCCATGAATTTTAAGAGTACGTAATAGGTGACTAAAAAAATTCCTAAAAAGCGGAAATCCACCGAATCTTTAACGAAAAGTGCGCTTGAGAAGATGTTACGTTTATTTCCAAATTCGCAATTTCCATACAAAACGGCTCATTTTTAGCTAACAGCGATCGACAAAGAATATTACCTATACTAACGACACCAGATGTCGGTTCAATAAACCCACTCCCTTCTTAAATTACACGGATCTTATTATAACTAGATTTGAAAATCGGACAACTGTCATTAGAGGTCAGTTTGCGTTGGTTCCGTATTATACTAGTCAAATATAATTTTTTCAAAATTGCGTTGTTTATTCTGAAGAATGGGAAAAACTTTAAAACTATTTAAGTTGGTAAATCTAATCCAACAAAATGGTAACTTTACATTTTTTCTCTCTTTCTGTCTACTTATTAGGGCTAAAATGTTAATAATAGTAAGTGACTTATATTCTAGTTTACATTATTAGACTTCGTATTGCTGTCATCATATCAGGGATACTATATAGAAAATAACGAGGAAGTATATCCTCCTACACACATTCCGCCTACTTTAACTTTGGAAACTAACTTCCACTATCCTTTATTCAAAACGTAATAAGGACTAGATTGAATGTGTACAGTAGACAATATACTTTACCTATACGAGTAGCCACTTTGAAGGGAGTAAATTAAAAAAAAATATCATCATCATCGTCAGATTTTTACTATACACACTGCTGGGTAAGCCTCCCTCTGTCTACGCCAAGCTTCTCTATCCTGGGCCATCGCAATCCAGTTCTTGCCAGCTATACTCCTTACATCGTCGACCCTTTACTCCATCTTTCATTAATTAAAAATATATAAAACAGAAATATGAAACGTACAAAGCGAAGCAAATATCATGTACCTATTAATTGAATTCAAAATTCAGAAATTTTACACATAATTTTATTGACTAGAAGATCTCTGCTAGATAAAGATCTCTTTCGAGACTTAAATATGTTTTTTTTAACAAAGCTAGAAACATTCTAGTTTCACTCACCTTTCAAACAAGAATATGTATGAAGTCTTTTCCCCAAATCCTAAGTTCGCGTGCAGTCCCTTCCTAAATTACCTTATTCATTTAACGGCTACACCCTGTAGCAGATGCGAATTTATTTGATTTTTTCAACCCGCCCCATAATCGGGGCGTGATGGTGTGATTTCACAACTTTAGGAGAATTGGAGTTTTCGCAGTGTTCAAATTACATTGTATACCATAAAATATGTATTTCTTTAGAACAAACCTAATAGTCATATATCTTTCCATTATACAGGGTTACTGGTAATTAGATGCGAATCTGTTAGGGGGTTGTAGGTAGTGTTATTTGAATTGATTTAAACCTATAATGGGTTATCCAAAAGTTTGCCGTTTTCGAGATATTTGATATTTTAATGTTTTTTTCCAATTAAGTTTCAATCTTTTTTTAAGAAAAAAGTATTCGTCAGAATCAGTTTATTTTTACAGTTTATGAAGGGTGATAATGAAGCACTTATTATCAATCATAACATCATAGAAATTCTTAACCAATTCGGAACAAAGAGTACAAAACATAACGAAAATGTGTGTTTTTAGCAACAAATGCCTTTTTAAAAAGCAAATTTTCTCAAAATAGTCACTAGTGTTTAATTGTACAGATTATTAGAAAAATATCCACATTCTATCAGCTTTCTAACCTGGTATAAAAAACTTAACTTAATTGGACATTAGTAGGAAAATCGTAAATAACAAAGAGAGTGGTACAATGTGGTATCATGTCAAAATACTAATGAAAAAAAAATCGCATTTTTTATGAAATAATACAAAAGACACCTTAATTATTATTAATGATCTAATTGAGTCTTCCGTCATTATGATGTATATCATCGACAAGAAAATGTATCGCACAAGGAGGACCGATATGGCAAGCTCATAATTTGTATTCTCAAAACAGTCCACCAGGTTCGATTTTTATCGTGAATTTCTGTGATAATACAATTTCATTGAGTTGTTTTTACGTCGTTAAAAAGCTGATAAAATGTAAATGTTTTTCTAATAATCTGTACAATTAAACACTAGTGACTATTTTGAGAAAATTTGCTTTTAAAAAGGCATTTGTTGCAAAAATCACTCATTTTCGATATGTTTTGTACTCCTGTTTCGAACTGGTTAATAATTTCTATGATGTTATGATTGATAATAATAGCGCTCCATTAGCACCCTTCATTAACTGTGAAAATAAACTGATTTTGGCGAATACTTTTATCTTAAAAAAAGATTGAAATTTAATTGGAAAAATACATTAAAATATCAAATATCGCGAAAATGGTAAACTTTTGGATAACACATTATAGATTTAAATCAATCCAAATAACACTACCGATAACCCCCTGAGAGATTCGCATCTAATTACCAGTAACCCTGTATAAGGTTGACATATGCTCATATCAATCATATCCTTCTTTGCTATATTGTATGTATCGGGTGGCAACGGACGTGCCCGACAAAATACAGGTTGTCCTTCCGTAATTATAATGATCTTTGACTTGATGTTTAATGGGTAGGTTGAAAGACGAGAGTCTTGTTATATTAATATGTTTTTCTAGGATCCGTCTGACGTCTGTGTTTATCCCTGCATCCAGAGTACGAATAGACTGTTGGCTTGTGCAGGTGCTGATACTGTGTGCGGGCGTTGTAAGCTCCGTTACTTTATCAATAAGCTTGTGACCATGATTATCAACTAATTTGTGTTGCTCCAAAAAATCATATACGATTATCTATTTGTTTGGTTAGCTGTAAGTGTGAGAGAACACAGATTTATGTAAATCGGTTTCGATTTGACATAAAAATTTTAATCGTAGAAGTTTTCTTTCAAAAAACATAGTTTCCCAGAGATTCTTAAATTGTTATCCACCGGTGTTATCGCAAAAGTTAAGTAATAATTCTGTACATATGTATATTCTGTGTATTTCTGTTAAATTGTACGTTGACCAATTGGTATACAACGCAAATACGAAACCGTTAATCGTAGAAACTTGAAATTTTGCAAAGAGGAAATTTTAAAAGTTCCTCCCCATGGTACTGGATAACATCCCGAAATTCTCACGGCAGAGAAGTCCTGGGGCACAGCTAATATTCAAATAACAATATTTCCCAACAACTTTCAAGAACGGCTAATCAGATTATCCAAATCCTGACAGAATATTTGATTTATATCTGTGCTCATCATCAAACCAACTCCATTTTCACCAACCCTCGCGCCCTAAAAGCCTATACTAATAAAATAAATAAATAAATTCCTTCTCATATCCGTTTCGTGCCAAAACATTTTATTTAGTGGGGCTATTTCTCGCTTGCTGGATATATTTTATGACAGTCACTCAAATCCTTAATGTTATTCGATGGTTTTCAATTTCCCTTACGATATAGGTTCGCCCGATCGTATTTTGCGCTTGCAATAAATATTTGTGTGAATAAACATGTTCCTCGATATTTATGAGGGATGTAGGAGGCCAATTAGTAATATTGTTCGTAATAATTGATCGTTAGCGTAAGAGACTTCGGTATTTTATCTTCTCGTTAGAAAAATCTGTCTTTCAGACGTTCTGTTCTCATTTAATTATGATTAAAGAGTTACATCTGCGTAAAAATTATGTCCAGTATATTCCACTCTGTTCACCTGGGTGATAGAGATATCTATAACAGGTGATAACCTGGGTGAAAAAAACAGTAGACTAATTCATTACTTCATTTCACGTTGTTACGATTCTTGACAATATTATGATAGAGCGGTTTTGGCTTTTGACCTCTCCAGTTTTACACACTAGCTGATACACGTAAACCATAAACATTAACTAGAGTATTCCCCGCGATGTTTTCCTTCATATGGAAATGGTACTTTAATATTCAACCGTGTTCAGTTCATGTACATTATGTTTGTAACAAGTCACTGTCAGTCTATCATCTACTGAACCAATTTTCCTGAAACGCCTACATATAGTTAGAAGTACTGAGAAGAATATAGGGTACCTTTCATCCCGGGATGGGAAATTCATGCTGGAGAAGCCGCGAGCAGAAGCTAGTAGGTATATAAAATTGGACGCTGACTGATTGGTATAGCAGAGACTAACCCACTGTTAGTAGAAACTTGAAATTTTACAGAGAGGTTCTTTAAATGGCATAAGTGAGCACTAAGAATGGAATTTTGGGAATTCTACCCCTAAGGGGGTGAAATTGGTAAACAACGAAATTCACGCGGGCGAAACCGATAGCAAAAGCTTTGCTACGGTTCCCACGAATGAATGAATGATTTTATTAACACTTACATTTTACACTTAAATATATAACAGTTGGCTCCACACTAGGCAACCTGCCTGTCCTATGGTAGCCAAATACGATTTGACAAACGTAATTCAAAAGCCGACATTAGATTTAGTACATTCTTAATAAAACTATACATCTCAATACATATTTATGCAAATTTTTAATTTGGAAAAGAAACGCCACGGTTGGTTGTATTTCCCACGGGAACAGTACCTTTACCTACCTACCTGGTAGTACCTGGGAAAATGCCTAAAAACCTACATATAGAAACGCCTACATATAGTTAGAAGTACCGAGGTAGTTCTAACTATATGTAGGCGTTTCAGGAAAATTGGTTCAGTAGATGATAGACTGAGAGTGACTTATTAGTTTCGCGTGAGTTTCGATAATCATATAAAAGGTAATGAAAGCTTTAAATAAGTACTTAGTAAACAAATTCTAAGAATATGTTTATTTTTATCAAGCTCTCATCCTTAGTATACAATAATCCTTTAAGGAGCTTAGACTTACTGCAGACTCTAGCGATGGGCTACCTCTTATTTTTGTAATTCTGGAAAGAAACGAGGTAAAAGATCTCAGCTTATCCTAACTTATATTATAAATGCGAAAGTGAGTTTGTTTGTTTGTTTTTAATTTCATTTAATCACAAACAATTTTTTCATTGTGTTTGATATTACAATTATACAATAATATACCATTATAATAAAATAAAAATTAAATTACAATTAATAAATAAAATTAAAATAAAATTACACTAAATAAATTAAATTAATTAGTTTGTTTGTTTGTTACCTCTTCACGCTTTATCTACTGAACCAATCTTCCTGAAATTTCGCATACACATAGCTGGAAGTACGGAGAAGGACATAGGGTACCTTTCATTCCGGGAAAAAGCACTGTTAACGTGGCAAATTCACGCAGGCGAAGCCGCGGGAGAAAGCTAGTCAGCTTATAATTAACAACATAAATGATTTATCTACGACTAAATAACTTGAATGTTTTAGATTAGTAATAAGCTGTTTAAAATTTCCCTGCGAAATTTTCCGCAATTCAGGTAAACACATTAAGAGTTTTTTTAGGAAATCTCCAGAATTAGCAATTTTTAATATTCCCCAAGTGTTTTATAAGTCCTCCGTATAGTTAATTGAAGGAACCCGGCTCTTTAGAGAGATAATTTGATTACTCGCAAAAAGTCTAGAGGCACAAGTATAAGTGGGCGTAGCAGAGGGGGCGCCACCTAAGCTTTAAAAAATAAATTTTAATAGCTTAATTAATTCGCTTTCCTGTCACGCAAAGACTTATACTTAACTCTCTCTCTCAGCCAAAAGACGTCCACTGCTGGACAAAGGCCTCCCCCAAGGATTTCCACAACGACCGGTCCTGCGCTTCCCGCATCCATGCGCGTCCCGCGACCTTCATCAGGTCGTCGGTCCACCGCGTGGGAGACCTGCCAACACTACGTTTTCCGGTTCGTGGTCACCACTCGAGAACTTTTCTGCCCCAACGGCTATCTGTTCTACGAGCTATGTGCACCGCACACTGCCACTTAAGTTTGGCGATTCTGCGGGCTATGTCGGTTACTTTAGTTCTTCTACGGATCTCCTCATTTCTGATTCGATCACGCAGGGAAACTCTGAGCATAGCGCGCTCCATCGCCCTTTGGGTGACCTTGAGCCTTCTTATGAGGCCCATAGTTACTATTACTTAACTATTTAGTTAAAATTAACTCCTATTAATTATAATTTTGACATATTTTATTTACACGAGGATTTAAAATTCACCTTGTCTTATTGAAGGATAGGATAAAACTGGCCAAGTGTGGTGAGTACGGCCCCGTCCGTAGAATAAAATCCGTTAGTTAGGTATTTATTTGTAATCAAAGTTAGTTATTAATTAAACTAACACAATAGGTACCTACTTAAATACTTAATACTTGTTAAACACATTACCCTTTCTATTAAAATACACGTGCTTTAATGACATTTTCTAGTTGTCAGTATCTTTTTCTTATGAACGGGTAATGTGTTTAGAAAGTATTTAACTTTAGACATCGTTTTGTAGTAAGACAGTCATTATCTATCTCTTTCAAACTACCACCGTAAGTTCATAAATAGTATTTGGTTGTGTATTTTTTCTTTTATTTAGATATGAATTTTATTTTCTGTCTATGATTTTCGTAGACATAGAAAAAAAACATTTTTTAAATGAACCCTCTTACTCAGCTGCATGGAAGTAATAAGTTACTTACGTACGTAAGTACTTATTACTTCCATGGTTTCTCTACAGAAAAATGTTTTTTTTTCTAACTTTATGCTCAAAATAGATGAGAACTTTTTTACCTAAAAAGGCCATCTGGTTATATTTCAAAATATTAATAAATAAGTAAAGCTAAGTTGATGGTTTCCCAAAAATAGATGCTGTTGTTGTGCTTCTCTGTAATTTTAATGCTAGCACGTTCCGGTAGATGGCGCAGTTAAATACTATTCTTTCAGTGTTTTCAGGAAGAAGACGCAATTAAAGATATTTTTCTTAGTGGCATTGGTGGCAGCACTGGCGACCGAGTTTTAATAGTAGTGGTGGAACCTACAAGTAGCCATTGAAGTAAGTTTTGGAAAAATATGATTTGACCGTTTTATTCCGGTGTCCCGTAATATTGTACTCGTCACTGGGTCATAAAATTTCCAGGGAACGACTAGCTATGCCCGCGGGCACCGCTCCTGTGGAAATTTCAAAATAAAAAGTACTCTATGTGTTATTCTCAGTGTCATTCTAATTTATAGATACTTGCGTAAGTCAAATTGCATTTTATATACATTACCTAGTTTGAGTAATATGTTTGTTTAAATTGGTTTGTTTGTTATATATTCATTTGCACATAGTATCTACGGAAAGGCGAAATCAAGCACAGTGCCAATTTTTTTCTCAGTTCATCTATGTTACTGCAATTATCTTATACTAGCGGCGCTCCGGGGCTTCGCTCCCGTGAGAATTCCGGGATGAACGGTACCCTATGTGCTATTCCCAGTGTTTTACTACCCGTGTACCAAATTTCATCCTAATCCCTCCAGTAGATTTTGCGTGATTGAGTAAACATCCACACAAACTCACAAATTCGCAAACTCACATCAAAACTTTCGCATTTATTATATTAGTAGGATTTGGATTTTTGTGCACTCAAGATTCAGTAACTACTAAAGTACTCTTATTTAATATAGAAATTAGATATGATAAAAAAAATCCATGCAGAGTATCATGTATGTTGCATAGTATCTTAGCTTCTTTTACACAATTAGCATGCGCCATATATTCTGATTACCTACTGATAAGATCTTTGCCTACCTAATTATTACTATTTTTAATTTATTTTTTCCTTTATCTTTAATAGTGTTTACTGCACCCTACATGATTTTCCTGTATATTTCCTTCCACCCAAAGGTTGGCTGGAAGAAATTGCATTTGCGATAAGAGCCTGCCTTTGCGCTCATTTTTGTATTTATTTTGTCTCTACTTACTATGTTCTTTCTGTAAATGGTGAATAAAGTGTTGATCTATATATCTATCTACCTTGGCTTCACCCGCGTGTACTTCATTCCTTTCTAGTGCTTGCTACGCTATATAAAGAACGTTGCTGCTTTCAAGTTTCTACGTTCAGGTTTTAGCAGTTTCGTCTCTGCATTGATATAATAATCAGCCATCAGCCAGTGTCCAATTTTATATAGATAAATGTCTGTCGCCAACAATTTCGAATTCTGCGGCATGCGCCAGCTGCATTTCATTATTTTCGGCATGAATTTTGCATCTGGCTCTTAAACTAGACAATCTTATACTTATCTGAATGACATAGAATATTACTTACATGCTGCGCTCCCGGACTTCATTCCCGTTCGAAGAAACCCTATATCTAGATTATATTCTTTCCGTACAAGAGTTTTCATCAAAATTCACTCAGCGATTGAGACTTTATCGAGTAATAAATATTCGCATTTATAACATACTACCAAAAGGTATCCGCCACGGCGTCGCCCGCGTGAATTTCCCACGGGAACAGTGCTTCTTCCCGGGATGAAAGGTACCTTATGTCCTTCTCAATTTCAAAATTTCAGGAATATTGGTTCAGTAAGCGTGAAGTGGTAACCTCTTCAAGCGTTATCTACTGAACCAATCTTCCAAAAAAATAAATAAACAAACAAACTCACTTTCGCATTTATAATATTAGTTAGGAATAGAATAAATGCGCATTTGGATGGTTGGTTCTTCGCTGTTATGTGCTATTCCCGGTATTTTATACCTCATCAAAATCAATCCAGTAGTTACAAACATACAAACTCACATTTATTCTTTCGCATTTATAATATTAGTAGGATTTCGTGAAATTAAACTTGTGTCCGAACCAAACATCATCGAAGAGGTCAAAGCAGCTAGACTCCGCGGGCTCGAACATATAGGAGAATGGGACAGGATCGTGCCGTCAAAAGAGCATACGTGGGTCAACCGAGGGGCCGCCCGGTCGTCGACCAGTTGGGCGCCCTAGTTAGCGCTGAAGCGATGAGGTTCTGAAAGACCTACGGAGCCTCAGAGCTGACAACTGGCGAGAGCAAAAACAAAAATTCTTTATTGAACTTGGTCTTCAAAGAAGGCACTTTTTCATGTCGAAAAGTAATTGTACACTTACTTAATCATAGTGTATTATATGTCTCGAAGCAAAGCTACAAACTACTAGCATTGAGCTGGTGCAAGACCGCAAAATATGTCGCCATCTTGTGTCAGAGGCCAAGATCCACTTCGAGTCGCTGCGCCGCAGTAGTAAGTTGTTGGTAGCTGCTCTGCTGGACTACACTCCATTGATAACTTCGGGATAAAAGTATCTATTACTATTCTAGGTTATATACCAACAATGTTACAAAGACATTGAAATCCGCTCAGTAAGATTTGGCGTGAAGGGGTAATAAAACTCCAAACGGTCACAACAACCTTCTGTTTTATAGTAGGATTTGGTAGCAGTCCTAGGTATCCCCATAATGTTCTATTATTGTCTACAGAGGAAAAACCTCGTTCCTATAAAAAAAAAATTAAGATTCGGCACCCTAGCTCGCTGTGCAGAGCAACTACGCTCTGCTGCCAGAAAATGTGCGCAGAGCGAATCCGGACAAACGAAGCGGCGGGAAGAATTCTGTACCGGAACTTCACCGGGAAAAAACCACCGGTAAAAATAAGTACCGGGAAAAATCTCCACGCGGCACCACGTTTGCCCGACTAAACCCTAACTAACTTAACGCAGTCTGCTACCACCGTAGCTTATGAAGGGAGCTACAGGGCCCTATATAATAACCTAACCTATAAATTAACTACAATTGAAAATCACTTACCAAGCTAAATCTTCTTTCTCTTCGGATCCAAACTTGAGTGTCTTCGGGAAGGGGGAATTCCTAATCACCCTACCTAACCCTTGAGATCTCAATTCCCCATAACAACTAAATAGATTTCTTCCCGTAGTTTCACTCGGGAACAGCCAGATGTGAACAGCCAGCCACGTTTCACCTCTCACAAGAAAAAGTCACAATAACAGAGTTTTTCACAAACACAAATTCAATAGTTATTTAACAAACAGGAAATTCACAATTATCACTCAAACTAAACAACAGGCAAAAGACGCGAGACCGCTCCGCGTATTAAAATCAAACCGATATCGCCCTGGACAATGCAATGGCGGACCACACGCGACGCCATCCACGTTAGCAATGTGAGAACCCCAAAACGCCTGGCGGCGATAACAGGAAACGCCTGCGTTTAGTTTTACCCAATATATTACAAACATCCCCCCGTCCCGGTCTGAGAAGCAGACCGCTAGCTTACTCTACGGGAAGGCGGGCGAGAGAGGTCACACCTCTCCTTAAAATCGAACCGTCGACCAACACCTCAGCCACACGCGGAGTGCCATCTCCGCCAAGAATCAAACGTAATATGCGAGCTCGTCGCCAAAGCAATGAGGGCAAATTTGCCTCTTTTAACAATACTAAATCACCCTCCCTGGGAGGCTCAGTCCTGTCTGTCCACTTCACTCTTTGCTGCAGCAAATGCAAATATTCAAGCGACCAGCGACGCCAAAAGTCCTGGCTCATTTGCTGCAACATTTGAAAACGCGACAACCGATATACGCGTTCATCCTTCCACGGGTATTCGGGCAGGGCATTCAACGGCCCTCCCACCAAAAAATGACCAGGGGTGAGAGCTTCCAAGTCATTTGGATCTGGAGATAGCGGACAGAGAGGACGAGAGTTGAGGACCGCCTCAACTTTACAAAACACTGTGGCCAGCTCTTCAAAAGTTAGAGCCGTTTCTCCGATAATGCGGCGGAGGTGGGTCTTTGCGGATTTCACAGCCGCTTCAAAAATCCCTCCCCAATGGGGGCAACTTGGGGGACTAAACTTCCAGGTTATTCCCCTTTGGGCAGCAATTTGACTTAAACTAGTACAATTTTTATCAATAAACACAGAAACATCCTTAAGATAATTTACAGTTCCCTTATAGTTTGTGCCATTATCAGACCTAATAAGGGAAGGTAGACCTCGACGCGAAACAAAGCGATCCAACGCGGCGACGAAGGCCTCCGTAGTCAGAGCCGATACCACCTCCAAATGGACAGCCTTGGTGGCCAAACAGACAAATACACACAAATAGCCCTTCACAATACGGGCATTACGAAAGGGGGACGCCTTGATCGAAAAGGGACCGGCAAAATCGGTTCCAACGCCGTCAAACGGCCTCGAAGGTCGGATTCGATCAGCGGGCAAATCACCCATCTGTGGTTGCATCGTGGATGCCTTCAACCTATAACATGCAATACATCGAAACAGGACACTACGGATTGCTCTTCGGGCAGACAAAATCCAAAATTCGCGTTGCAAAATAGCCAACAAAGCATTGCACCCAGCATGGGCGTTACGAATGTGTCGATCAGACACCAAAAGCTGCACCAAGGGTCCGCCCTTGGGCAACAACAGAGGATGGCGAGTCTCATATGGAAGATCCGCCTTCCGGAGCCTGCCTCCAACCCGAAGAAGCCCATCCGAGTCGATGTACGGGTTCAAACGAGCGACCGCGCCCTTCAACTTAGCGCGTCCGTTGCGCAAGATACGAAGCTCTGACTCAAACCGTCCGGTCTGCACGACACGGACCCAATGCAACAATGCGCTCCGGCGCTCTTCTGCACCTGCAATCGGCTCCAACCGCTTTGCCTGTGGGTTTCTACAATTATGTATGAAACGCTTAATCCAACTGGTAACACCCAGAAGCTTATCAAAGCTGCTATACCGAGCAAGTAGCCAATCCGGCTCCGACGTCGTCTCAGCGACTACAGCATGTACACGGAGCCCAGTCAAACTCAAAGAAGTAACATCTGTCTGACAGACAGGCCAAGAAGTTTCTGATCCCATCAGCCACTCTGGACCCCACCAGAGCGGGTGTGACACCAACTCTGGTGCCGTACAACCTCGGGAGGCACAGTCCGCTGGGTTAAGCTCTCCCGGCACATGTCTCCATGTTATATCAATTCCAATATTTTGAATTTGGGAAACCCTGTTTCCAACAAAAACCTCCAAGGTATGTGGGGCCGCGCGCAACCATGCAAGCGCGACCTGGCTATCCGACCAGGCGAAGATGTCTCGTATCTCGACCGTGGCCGCCAGCTCACTGGCAACGTGATGCAACAATTTAGAGAGAAGGTGAGCTCCACTCAACTCAAGCTTGGGAATAGTCAGCCTAGTCCTGATGGGGGCGACCTTGCTCTTCCCTAACAAAAGCGAGACATTGACCCGGCCATCGGCGTCAACTGTCCGCATATAGACTGACGCGGCGTAGCCTCGCTCCGACGCGTCACAAAAGCCATGCAGGCTGGCTCGATATTTCCCGGGTGGCAATATTCGACGAGGCAAGGCAATCCGGTTGACTTCCTTAATCGATGAAAACAACTCGAGCCAATCATCCAATGGAGAGCCAAACAGCGGCTCGTCCCACGAGACGCCCAAAGTCCAAAGTCTCTGAAGAAGACACTTCGCAGAGAATATCACTGGACTGATCCAACCGCTTGGATCAAACATACGAGCTATTACGGACAACACCGTTCTCTTAGTCCAGACCTTTTGGTATTTCCAAGTCCACTTGGAATGTGAAAATATCGGTTAGCGGCTGGTACTGCATGCCCAGCACCGCTATCCTGTTGGGATCATCTACATCCTCAAACAGGTGAGGGTTCTGTTGGTGATCCTCCGGGATCCCTTCTAGAACTCTAGGCTCATTGGACAACCACTTACGTAGCTCGTAGCCACCCGTTTTCAATATTTCAATCAATTCATCCCGCCGTAGGAGGGCCTCCTCAATACTTTGGGCTCCGGTGCACACGTCATCGACATACAAGTCACGTGACAGCACGGAAGCCCCACGGGGAAAGCGGATCCGTTCCCGCTCTGCCAATTCAAGCAATGATCTGATGGCGATATAGGGACTAGATTTCAAACCATACGTGTTTGTATTGAGTTCATACACCGTCACAGGATCCTCAGGGCGCTCACGCCAGAGTATCAACTGGAATCGCCTGTCCTCAGGATGTATGACTGTCTGGCGGAACATCATCCGGATGTCCGCGCCAAAAACCACTTGATGTCTTCTAAAGTTCAAGATGATGTCAATTATGTCCCTATGCAATTTGGGACCTGAATGCAAACATAGATTCAACGAAACTCCGTTCGAAGTGGGTGCGGACCCATCAAAGACAGTCCGCAACTTGCCCGTTGAGGCCTTCACCACCGCGTGGTGGGGCAAAAAATAATGCTCAGTTGAGCTCCAATCAACTCGAGCCGGAGACATGTGACCCAAATCCTCGTACTCGCGCATAAATTCAATATATTTATCGCGAAGTACGTGGTCACACTGCATGCGTCGCTCCATGGACAGCAGTCGTTTCTCCGCAAGCGCCCTACTTTGCCCTAGGCTAGGACGAGAGGCAACAAAAGGTAACCTAGTTACAAACCGACCGGAGGGCAACCTCTCCGTGGTCGATCGAAAGAAGGCTTCGCACTCAGCGTGTTCCGGATCCATCCTGGAACTCATAGGTGGCTCCTCCACCTCCCAAAACCTTTGCATGGTCTTGGCCAAGGACGCTGATGCGACGACCGGTGGCTCCTCCACGGTGCTATTATCAAACACAGGGCCCATCAGGGCGAAACCAAAAATAGTAGACACTGCCATCAGTGAAGACGAACCCAGAGCTTTCTGGGTACCCAACAAAATCCAACCCAATACGTCCGAGCCCAGGAGCAAGTCCACTGGGCCGGGATGAACGACAAAGGGGTCGGCCAAATCCAGACCCGAAACCAAAGACAACACACCCGGCGGTATGTCTGTCGAGGGGTGCCAACCCGCAATGGTATCCATTACCATAGCCGAAGTCGTGATCCTCATTGTGGAGGACTTCAGCGAAGAAAAGGTGACAAGTGTCTGGCCCGTCAGACACTTCACTTGTATGCCACCAACTCCAAGAAGTGGCACAGGCGAGTCTTCCACGACTAAACCTAACTGGTGTGCCACTCGAGTGGTAACCAAACTGCTTTGAGCCCCTGAGTCCAACAGAGCTCTCAAATTAATGGCTTCCCCCTACGACCCCATACGCGGACCACCGCGGTAGGGAGCAGAACCGTCCGCGGCTCTGTCCCAGCAAGGGAGCAAGCTAGTTACGGGCTCCCCACTCTCTCCAAACCAGGGGCGCGCCACTGACCCGGATAATATGGCGGGCGAGTGCACATCCCCATCTGAGGGGGGGCATAACCCGCGGCCCGGCCATACATATGGTACGGCGGGTGGTACTCCAGCCGTGGGTACTCGTGCAGCGGCGGAGAAAACCGCTGCGGCTGCATGTGTTGGGCATTGGTAACCCGCGTGGAGGGGGGTGTCCCCACTCTCACGTCCGATCTAGGGCCCCCGCCCATGGGGGCCCTATCTGGGGCCTGGCCAGCTACATACTGGCCATGACCTTGCAGCAGGGCAGCTGCGGTCCCGGTCCGCCAAGACCCGCGCAGGTACGCGACCCCCCTCCGAGGGGGTGCGACGAGCAATAGCCGCGTCCTCCGTCCGAAGGTGGAGGGCTTTGCGCAGGAGCGCCCCCGCCCATAGGGGACCCCTGCCTCAACAACCGGGGGCCATCCCCGTTCCGGTTCATGCAGAGCATCACGTGGTGCAGCCCACGGCATGCACTGCATGGTATGGCTCTGGGACAGTCACGTGCATAGTGACTGCCCAAGCAATCAAAGCAAGGTTCATGCCGCCTTGCCATGCGGCGCCGATCTTCAACGCCTGGCAGTCTCTGCCAGTCCCTGCATTGCAGCAGGCTGTGGCCCATCCGGCCACATTGCAGGCAGTCCGCGTCCCCCGCGAGCTGCTGCCGTCTGTGCAGCCCGCGCCACCAGCTCCACACGGTGGCGGTTGCCGTCCCTGTTGGGGCTTCCCTCGCCATGAGGGTTCCAAGGGCCTACGTTCAGGCGCTCTGGATGGCGCTGAGTCCGTCATGGTATTCTCAGCAGCCCGTGCCTCAAACTCCAAAAACTTCACCAAGTCAGTGAATGTTGGTAGGGTGGTGCTATCCCGCTCCGCATTTTCGCGCTCAAACCGCGAGCGGATGTCATTGGGCAATTTGCCCAATACAATGTGCACCAACAAAAAAGACCATTGGTCCACCGGCAGCCCCAGTGTGCGGAGCGCGTTACAGGCCACTGTAACGGGCGTGAGCAACTGCAGGCGCAACTGTGCCCTGTTGGCCACCTTGGGCAGGGCCATCAACTGTGCGGCGTGCGCATCCGCTAACAAACGTAAGTTTTGGTAGCGGGAGTTCAATCACTCCCAAGCCGTATCGTACTGGTCGTCCTCCACCCGGAGGTGCTGGATGAGCGACCGCGCTTCATCCTCAAGAGTGGAGAGGAGGTAGGCCATCTTCTGGGCCTTCGACAAATCCTGTCGTGCTACAGCCAAGGGACTCAAACATATTTTTATATGCTACCCACTCCTCCATCCTACCCCCAAAGTGGGACAGCTGAAGGGTGGGGAGCCGACCAGTAACCGCTGGTCCTTCCTGTCTAACAGGTGTGCGAGGGGCTGGTCCGCCAGCCTGTCTCGCCCTTATTGCGGTCGCCGCCTCCGCGATATCATCGTGCAGACTCAAGGATCTGGTCCATGTCCACCATGTGGCCTGCGTAGACCTCCGAGGAGACTACGGAGACAGCTTCAGTCAAGCACCACCATGGCCGCTTCCGCGCTAATCAATCGTGAGTGGAGGTGATCCGCTCTTAGCAGTATGGCGCCCTCCCTGTCCTTCCGGGACAGGAGTCCTCCGGCCGTCACAAACCATCTCAATTCGTTGGCGAGTGTCGCCCTAGCGTTGGAAAAAGGACCATCGCCGTCAGCGTCCAAAGTCACAAACAAACAGACAAATAAAAAAAGATAAAGGTAATAAAAAACAAAAATCCAAACTACGACACGCAAAGCCGCGGTAGGAATGAGAATGGCACAAACCCGGAACGCACGGTACAAACCGCAAACAAATACAAAAAAGGTTACAAATATTCTTATACAAACAAACTAAGAAAAATCTAATAATTTTTACAAACAATTAATTATTTTTTACAAACGAACAAAATAGAGGGTAGATAAACTACGCTCTGCTACCAGAAAATGTGCAGAGCAACTACGCTCTGCTGCCAGAAAATGTGCGCAGAGCGAATCCGGACAACCGAAGCGGCGGGAAGAATTCTGTACCGGAACTTCACCGGGAAAAAACCACCGGTAAAAATAAGTACCGGGAAAAAATCTCCACGCGGCACCACGTTTGCCCGACTAAAACCTAAATAACTTAACGCAGTCTGCTACCACCGTAAGCTTATGAAGGGAGCTACAGGGCCTCTATATAATAACCTAACCTATAAATTAATTACAATTGAAAATCCCATCCCTTACCAAGCTCAAATCTTCTTTCTCTTCGGATCCAAACTTGAGCTGTCTTCGGGAAGGGGGAATTCCTAATCACCCTACCTAACCCTATGAGAGATCTCAATTCCCCATAACAACTCAAGAGATTTCTTCCCGTAGTTTCACTCGGGAACAGCCAGATGTGAACAGCCAGCCACGTTTCACCTCTCACAAGAAAAAGTCACAATAACAGAGTTTTTCACAAACACAAATTCAATAGTTATTTAACAAACAGGAAATTCACAATTATCACTCAAACTAAACAACAGGCAAAAGACGCGAGACCGCTCCGCGTATTAAAATCAAACCGATATCGCCCTGGACAATGCAATGGCGGACCACACGCGACGCCATCCACGTTACCACAATGTGAGAACCCCCAAAAACGCCTGGCGGCGATAACAGGAAACGCCTGCGTTTTAGTTTTACCCAATATATTACAAACACTCGATGATTAGACATTCATCTAATAATACTACCTATAAACATAGTCTTTTGACATCGAAAGTCCGCTTTCCTTGCATTTTAATTATAACCCGCGAAATTCGTCTGCGCATAATTTGCTATTGCTTATATCTCAGGTTATAAGTGATGTATCATCATGAAACTTAGCCAGATTATAAGATAAACCTTCAACAATACAACAGTGAAAACCGCATCAAATTTGGTTCAGTAGAGTTTGCGTGATGCGCGTACAAACATTCAGACAGACAGAAAGACAGGCAGAGAAATATTTAAAAAAAAAATGTTATGTCTTCTATTTTACCTATAATACTTATAGTTTTATTTCTTAAATATCTCCTATGTACATGGAACTGAATAGATTTGCAGTTTGTATTATATGTATTTGTCTGGTAGGTGACTTTTAATTAAATTAATTAGCAGCTTCTCACCCTTGTCTTTGCTCTCGACCATTTATTTACTTTACATTGGTATTCTGTTCCCTCATCCCTTCCCTACTAACTATTAACAAAATTTTCTTATGTCGTTAAAAACAGTGTTTTTCTTTTAATTTATAATCAAATTATGTATATATTATGAAAATAAATAAATTGCAATGATATTACTTTACAAACAAACATTAAATCATCAGTCACAATAAAATATATCCTAAGTAATGAAAGAATTTATAAATTTACTGTCGTCGTATTATAATAGAATTAGGATGTGGGTTGTGGGAGTTAGGGGTAAAGGATTTCTATACTTTATTATGAGATGCTTAGTAATCAGACATAAAACGTCGTACTTTAATCTAAGTTACTTATATTCTTAAAGTGTTTATTTATTTTAATGACTGTAGAGAGGATTTAACTTACAATATTATTCTAATTTTATAATATTACCTATAATACTAAATGCCTTAACTTACAAAAAAGACCTAAGACTTAACATTATTATTATTGAAGTAAGCGTTACACAGCCTGCATTTATTTGTGAATTGTTTGTATTATTTTCTTCTTTGACAACATCTTCTTGGTAACTTCTACGAGCATTTAGTTTCTCAGGTTTAGCTTCATCAGAAGCCATGTCACGATCATCATAGCTTTTATCTATGGGCTTAGCAGATACCGTTGCCAATCTACTTGTAGTTGGACTCAATTTCTTTTCATTTCTTTCTGTGACTTTATTAAATTCTCTTTTAGAATCAGTTACTGTTTTTGGTACTTCTGTCGTTACTGTTTCTAATTGAGACAAATCTAGTATCCCTTGATTAATTATTTTAGCTTTGCTAGTTACTGGTGCAGGTACAGTAGTAGTAGAAACAGGACTAGAATGTTTTTTGTTGATGCTGTTTTCACTAGTAACGTAACTTGGGCCAGGCAAAACAATAGCGCCTGAACAATTGAGTAAAAATCTGATGTCGGTATAAAACAGTGTTCCATTTAGCTGGGAGTCGTCATAATATTCATAGTCATGTTGATTTTGCGGTTCTGATTCTTGGAGTTCATCATTCTGTGCCACTTCTGATACTCTCATCCAAGTTTCGCGAAGCGCTTCACTCGGATAGCACTTGAGGTTTTCTATACTGGTCTTCAGCACGGTGCTACGGGTCTTGTTGATAAGCGTCAAAAACCAGTCGAGATGGCAGTCGCATGGGAATTTATTACCTGTGTGTAAAAAAAATAATAATTATACAGGGTTACTGGTAAGTCGACCTACATCCGTTGAGAGGTGTTGGTATTGGTCAAAACAAATTGTTTTTACCCCCTATTGCCTTATCCAAACCGTTTCAGAGATATTTCACATTTTAAATGTTTTGAGAAAAAAGGCAAAATAACAACAAATTGTTTCTCACTATTTGAGCAAGTGCGAGTAAAAGCATTATTTGTGGACTTTATTTGTAAAAGATAAAAGATATATATCCTAATAAATATATAAATAAATTACCCTCGAAATCGAAGAAACTGCCGGCAGTATCCAAATTCTTGACAATCGGCGCTATTGATTCGGCTTTAATTTTTACTATCTGGTTGTCTCTAAAACTCAGTGATATTAAATTGTTCAATCCATCGAAAATCTGCGCATCATCTACGACTTTCAACTTATTTCTAGCTAGAGACAGATACATTAGTTGTGTAACACCACTAAATGCCTTCTGATCCAACATTTGAATCTGATTTCCATCCAAGCTGAGTGACTAGCCAGCTTTACAAGATGAACAAAGGTATTAGCCCCTATTACTTCCAAATTATTGTTGGTCAAAGCCAATCTGTCCAATTGTCACCAATCCATGAAATGTTTCACTGTTCAGACTAAATAATTCGTTCTTGTCAATCTCCAAGTCTTTCAATTTATGTAAATGCGTGAATGCTCTATCATGAATAATAGTTATTTTATTCGACGTTAAATATAGTTGTTCTAAAGATGGCAAAATCTATAAATGCACGTCTCTAACATTTCCTCTATAACATTATTATCTAGACTAATAGTACGTGTAGCATTGTGATGAGTGAATGCATACTTCTGAAGGGTTTTGACGTTGCTATCTCTTACTGTAATTTCTTCTAGTTGAGTCAGGTTTGCAAAAGCAAATGATGGAATGTCTTCGATATTTCCATATGTTATAATGAGCATTTGGTTGATGCCTTGGTGTATTGAATGGCATCTGTTGGTATATAATTCAGTGAAATGCCTTTAGTGTTAGTTAACGTAAGTTTGGTAACACTTTCAAACACGACGAACTCGTCCCAACTAGGATCATTCGTTTCAACATTCTTCGTGGTAAGAGAGCACTCAGCTACTTTGATTTGTTCAGAAAAACTGCTATATTTTTTGCAGTAACACTGGATTTTATTGTTGCTATCGGCTAGTGGGTTACATAAAGATGAGGCGTCTCTCTTGTTGTGGTCATAAGTTTGTGATTCTGCCAACGCCCACGATGCGCATACGATTGTTAGTATTTTCCACATGTTGTCTTTTGCGAGGTATCTGAAAAAAGAAAAATTACAAAGCTTAGGTCGGTCTGCAAAGAAAACCACACTTAACGTGGCATAACATAAAATGCCTATAAAAAACTTCGGCTCGAAATTGGAAACATATGCGACACTCTCTAGCTAGACGAAGCGGTTGTTTTGATGTAAGTGTCAAATTTTTTTATGCACCCGCGAAATCATTTTGTTGTAACACAATTTCATTTTTAAATTTGTGAAATACACATTTCACAAATTTAAATGAAATTGCACATATATAAAATAGTTGTTTTATTTAATATTAAAGTACCAACATATAAAAATGTAAAGGTGCAAATAAACGATGCTGGATCACCTCAGCCAACAGATGGCACTATTTCCCTTAAATTATTCTTTGACAAATATAGCTTGATCTCTTTAAAAGATGTCAAATAGTATTAAAACAATACATCTGTCTTCATCGCTCTCATATTTTACTAAGTGCAGGTATTACTTTTATTACAAGACGTAGTATCAGCATATCTTTTATTAAGGCGTGGGTGGCTGTTTGTTTGGCCAAGGCAACTGCTCACTTATAATATTAAGACATCTGAATCTAGATACCATTTATTTGTTTCATATATGGTAGTGATGCCAATTATGTTTATTTTGGTGCCTAACAAAAGTTGATAAGTATAAATGTTGGACCTTCTTGTATTCAGTACAAACACCTGGCAGTTATTATTTGAACAATAACTGATATTCCTGTATCTAGGGTAACCTTCTGTCTGTTGAATAAACAGTAATAGAGTACACTGTGCTCTGAGTTTTATTATCCTAACTTCCTAACTTATATTATAAATGCGAAAGTGAGTATGTTTGTTTGTTACCTCTTCACGCTTTATGTACTGAACCAAATATTTCCTAAAATTTCGTATACACGTAGTAAAAAGTACGGAGAAGGACATAGGGTACCTTTCATCCCGGTAAAGCACTG
>CM031581.1:14905872-15015105 GCA_018467065.1 Ephestia elutella
CGACGAAATGTCTTAAGACTCGACCTATATTGTATCAAGTATAACTATTATAGATATAAATATGAATAGGAAAACAAACACTCATAGAAACAGAAGTCTTAATTTGAAATAGAAATGAAACAAAACAGAGACTTAAGTACTAAATACCTACTAATGATTAAACAATATAATTACGACGCCGAATACCTCATTGTTATACACAAGTCGACAGTTTATAAATAATTGTACGAAACATAAAAAAACGATTTGTTAGATGATATGTTTGTTAGATGGTATGATGATGTTAAATTGCAGCGAATTTTATAATCGCATTTTTTAGCAAATCAGTTTTTCATGTTTAGATATATTTTGAAAACACCTTAATAGTTGCAGCGGAATTCAGGGATTTTCAGTTTGTTACCTACTCACGAAAATCGACAGATTTAATATAACTAATTTGGTATATCCTGATCATCATCATCTCGAGGCGAAACGGCAAAAAATATATTTTGTTTGACCAGTATTAGGCCACTTCCACCGCCCTATCGTTGATCTCATTCAGGTCCTACAAGGAGGAAGGGCAGTTGGGGCAGGTTAAAAGATGAGGCATAGATTGGACGGCTCCACAGTCACAAAGGCTATCAGACGAGTACCCACCTGACCCGGTTCTCACGGCGGCATCTCCCAACATAATATACTCCTATATCCTGATGAAATACCATACGGAATGGCCCTTTTTATCATTAAATTACCACAGAGTCCCAGGCCGAAGCTGGTATGACTAAAGTTATGGCAGGTTTGTTAGAATTAGAAGTAGCTCACTATATATCTAGAATATTCAATATCCTCTTGGGAATCACATCCCTTGATGTGAATTACATACACCATATATGTTGCACACAATACATCTCGTTATTGGATTCCCGTCGAGCTATGCTGTGATTGACAAGCAAATCCGATCAAGTTCCAGATATATTACAATAGAAACTGACCTATATTACAGATTGTATACTATCCTAGTATACCTGTTACAAATCAAGGGACGTGATTGATATTGGATATATTGGATATACTCTACTCTACGGGATAAATATATTTTCAGCTCGTTCACAAATGATCTCTTTCAAAAATGTCCCTTAGTCGCAAAATGTCATAATCTCTCTTTCGCAAAACGTCGCGGTAGGGACTTAAGATTAGATTGTGGTCGAGAGCAAATTCATCTTTAGTAAAAAAAAGGATAAACTTTAATTTTTTTTTAGTATGATAGTCGCGTCGCATTCGTGAGGAAGCAAATAAGCTGCGAAGAATCCCGAAATTACCACGGGAGCGAAGCCGCGGGAAGAAAAGAGGAAGAATAAGGAAATGTTAAGTTTCCTCTCGCCGGAATGAAGTAGGTATCATAAATAAGGAAAATTTAGATAGGTACTTTTGTAAGACTTTATAAAAAAAATCCGCGAACTTGGTGATTGCAAATACATTATGTGTTATTCCAAGTTCTATTCTATTCATGAACCAGATTTAGCGTTATGCCGCCGCGCGCCCTGAAAATTCCTGTTCTCGAAAATTTCTTCATTTGAAACATTTCCGAAAAATCTCGGGAATTTACCAGAATTTTAGGAAAATTTTCCGTTCTCGTAAATATTACCTAGAAACCAAGAAAGTTTCCGCTTTTTCTTTGAAAATTTCGAAAACGGCACATCACTAACCAGATTTAATGGAATTATAACTATTTGGTTTTTCGTGAAAAGTAGATTATCTTCCATCCACTACCACTAATTTCGCTAGTAAAAGTAAGATTTATTGATTTCCCAAACTTTTTAGGTCATGCATTAGGAATGGAATAAAGAAAGCGCTACTTTTTACAGCTCGTACGAGTATAATACCTGGCTGGGCGCAGCTTGGGTATAAATCATTCTGCACTAACTAAAATGAAAAAGTAAGCGCTTTAAAATTCTCGGAATGACCTGAAATTTCTTTAGACCTAACAACGACGGGTATTACATACCAGTCAGGTAAGTGTTTAAGTATGTATTCTTTCTTTTTTTCTTAAGATATTTATTGTGCAATCCTAATCCTAACTCTCTCTCTCTCTCTCTCAGCCGAAAGACGTCCACTGCTGGACAAAGGCCTCCCCCAAGGATTTCCATAACGACCGGTCCTGCGCTGCCCGCATCCATGCGCATCCCGCAATCCTAACTACTTAATCCTAACTAATACTTATTATAAATGTGAAAGTGAGTTTGTTTGTTTGTTACCTCTTCACGCTTTATCTACTGAACCAATCTTCCTGAAATTTCGGATACACATAGTTAGAAGTACGGAGAAGGATATAGGGTAGGTTTCACATTCCGGGAAAAGGCATGGTTCCCGTGGGAATTCACGCAGGCAAAGCTGCGGGCGAAAACTAGTATTTCATATAGGATGGAAATATGTATAACTTGGATATCTTACCCATCTGTTTAGAACTCGTGAAATAAATAATAATAGCAAACAAATCGCGAAAAGTAATCAAATTCCGCTGATATCAACTGGAAAATGACTGAAGAAATTTCACGGAAAGAAAATATTTTTTGAATTGATAAATTTTTCTTTGTGGAAGAATTTGTGGGATAAGAGAGACATGACTTCAGACCATAGAGCTAGGTACGTGCTGAATATTATGTCTATGCTTCAGACTAAAAAAAAGAGGTCTAGGAGTATGCGAGCCTCAGGTCTTGAAATGATATTTATTATTGGATATCGGAATTTCTTCCATCATAAGCAGATAGGCGGAAAATCAATCATTAATAGTATCCAATTAATTAATTGAATATGATTAATGACCCTGATAAGCAACAAATCATGCAGATTAATACAACCCTTTCGATTCAAATATAATACAACTTTGAGGACGCTTGATTAATTAATTTCAGATGCGCTGACTGCCTTCGACACTATCTAATCTGAAGGGACGATCTATAGTATCGAATATAACTAATACTATGTTGTCGGGTTTAGGTTTATTGATACTATATTATGAAACTTACAGGAGATATAATAAGAAGAAGAATGAATGAACTTTTTTTTATTATAAAATAGATTTATCTAAAAAAGGGATCTCGTTCTACCCAATTGCCCCCAATTTTATTGTATAACATGAACAAAAGTTAATTATTTGATTGGTTGAGAACTTTTACTGATTTTCTTTATGGCTTTATTCATTTTCAATAATACAAGTTTAAAAAAAAATCAGATACACGATTTTCCACGAATTCATCCGTGATTTCATGTCATGTTTATTGATGTAATATAAGCAATTAAATCAATAAAAAATATTGACTTATTCAAAAGTAAATATTAATCTACTTCTACCTTTAAGACAAAATAAGCATAATTTATTAAAAAAAACAAAATCGAATGTACTCACGTTAAATCATTCGCCAATTTCCCAAACTTCAATGCACTGAACGAAGCACGGTCGAACACATGTAAACTTATGTAGTCACTCACACAAACATTTCACAGACAAGCGGCCTCTACCGACGCCAGCGGAGTACTGCTGAACTAGGGAGAGATTGGAGAAGGGATCCTAGTCCCCTGAATATCTGAGCCATGCGCTTCTAAACGAGAACTGTGTCCCTTCTGCCAACAATAAACAAATAACAAGAAATATGACTACACATCACACAATGATTTGAAATTAGAACATCAATAATGCATTCATTGAATGAATGTTTTTGAAACTGAATGATAATAAATACGGCGCTCTGCTGACCTAGGAAGTTCACGCTGATAAATTGTTGCTCAATTAACGATAAAAAAAATATAACTCTATGAGAAATAGATATCAAATTTTGATAAGAAGAAATGTCTTAATAAATCATATTATGAACTTTTGGATAAAATATCGGAATAATAAGTAATTCATTGTTATATTCTCTGAATGAATTGCCATCTGTTGTCTTGTGAAAATATCTGTCTCTTACTACTAAAGCTGCGCGTCCACTGTATCAGAATCGAAGCTTACGCAGTGAACGGATCTGTTGCTTTGTATTTTTATTTTATTTATTGAAGACTCTTGACCACAATCTTGCCCAAGGACAGAGTTGAGGTCTCCCCAGAAGCAGCCTATTCATCTGGTCTATTACTCTGGTTTGGTGTACTAATATTAATATGGAACAGGGCCCACTGGATCGATAAACGCTGTTCCATACAAAGCAACAAATTCGTCCGCTATGTTCAGATCCAGTGGATGCGCAAGTTTATACGCCCGATGCAATAGAAAATTCAAATTTAAAAGAAAATTCGATTCAATTGGGTCTCAGATGAATAACTAAGTGTGAGAAGTTTCAGAGCATAGAGTTAGGTACATACGAGTGCAACGAAGTGCGGGGCATTATTAACCTTATGCTTCAGAGTCATTGTGGCTAATATCATGCGCAACAAAATAAAGCATTCATGCTTCGAGCAACAAGGACTTCCGCGCACGGAAACAGTCCGGTGCCACTTCTCTTTTGCTTACATTATTTTACAGTCCGGTGCCACTTCTTTTTTGCTTACATTATTTTAAACTCAGTGTTCATACCAAACCAAGTAGGTCACATTCTAAATTACAAGTGAACACAAGTGGGATTGAGTTTTAGTTACAGAAACACCAGTCCCAGTGAATGGTAAAAGTTTTTGAGTTTGGTCAGCGTTTGTTACCAGAATGCTCGGGGCACAGTTTATAACGTCACTTTTGGGACAATTCTAAATATCCAGCGAAAAACTTGGACAGACTGCCTTTCGACTTTTTCTGACCCTATAGCACCTTAGATTAGATTAACAATACAAAAGCCTAGCACCTAATAAAATCCAAACTAATATTATAAATGCAAAAGTGAGTTTGTTTGTAACTTCTTCATGCTTTATCTAAGTACTGAACCAATCTTCCTGAAATTTCGCATACACATAGTTGGAAGTACTGAGAAGGATATAACCTTTTATTCCTGGAAAAAGCACTGTTCCTGTGGAAACATCACGCGGGTGAAGCCGCGGGCATAATCTAGTAATATTTAAAAAAAAATAGCCGTCACGTCACGGGACACCCGGCAGAGGTAAAACATCTGAGAATCGTGGCACGACACCGTCATGCCATTTGTCGTTACACATCGACATTATAGAGTCAAAAATGACGTACTAAGCTTGTAGTACGACTAATACAAATTAGCTTTAGGTCGACAGGTTCACTATAATAACTTGTATGCCCACGTTATAAAGCGGATGTTAGGTTTTATAGCCCAATGCTCTGTCTACGTAAAACCGAGAATATAAATGAATGCGTGAATCATCACCGACAATTTTAACAAGATAAGATCTTCAGAGTTGTAAATAGTTTAAATAAACATGAATAGAATTACACTACGGACCTATAGAATAAGTATTTTTCTTCTGTTTTTAGGGTTCCGAAGTAAACAAGGAACCATTATAGTTTCGTCATGTCTATCCGTCTCCTCGGCTGTGCTCACAGACTATTATAGAACTACAATTTGGTATGGTGGAGCAAACTGTAGAATAAAATCACGAAAAAATATTTTTTTTAAGGTTCCTCCCCGTGGTTCCTCCCCTACACCTAAAGGACAGTTTTTTTCTCGATTATACCATCGTGTGGAATATCATTTGATAGGTCTTTTAAAAATATTTATTACGAGTGTGTTAAGACCATTAGGTACTTACGAGTATTTAATTTCAAATTTAGGTGATAAGATTGCATTTGATCTAGGAAACATCAGTAGAATTGCAACTGCAGTTCACAACCTCTGTTCCTAATCTATTTCCATCGCTAAATATCGAACTATTTCTAAACGAAGGTAACACTAACCAGAGCAAACATAGGTCTAGGGTGACGTCACACTCCTGACATCATACCCCAATCATACATGGATGACACTTACAAAGAATACAAACAATAATTATGCAATATTGTTTTCGTCGTCGAACATAAATATTATTGTTTATAACTACATATTATAAAATAAAAAATCGCCGCCACGCCTCTCTGTCTGTCTGTAATAAACTCAAAAACTATTAAACGGATTTTCAAGCGGTTTTCGCATGTTTGGAGTTTGGGGTGGGTCGTGAGGAAGGTTTTATTGAATAATTTACGCAGGCGAAGCCGCGGTCAAAAGCTAGATTAATGAGCGATTTTTCTGACAGCTAATTAAGAAAAAAAAATCAGTATAAAAAAGTCTCAACAGATAGCGTTTTATGAAAGCCGAGTCGTAATAATGGCTGAACCTATATGGTGCGCTTTTTCTTGTCAACCAGAGGCAGAAAAAAAAATCACAACAGTTTGACAGTTACACAAATCACAATATAGATACTTTTTAGTTGATTTTTTAACTAAGTTTTATTTTTTTTAATCCAATCCCGTGAATTTTTTGCTTTTTGTATGGAACTTTTTCTCTCGCCTTTTACTAAGCGCCATCTATGAAGTCATCTGGAACTATTTCTTTTTTTAATTAGTGTCACGGAAAATCCCTCATTGGAATAATACAATTTAACTTAGACTGTACTACGAGTATTTACATTTGGAAGTTCGTATAGAAACCACCCCTTCAAAGGAACAGAAATAACTAAGCTTCTAGGCCAATTAACCACACCAGTGTGACAAAGGTTAATTTTATTTATCCGTAGTCACACCAACAAAAGCCCAACACACTCTTGACCTGACCAGCGTGACTAAGGTTAATTTGAATTAGGTATCTCTTAGGTATCTGTGTAGTCACACCAACTTGTGCAAATTGTCCAAACAGCTGGGTCTAAGGCTTTCAAAACCCGCCGTTCAAAAGGAACCAAAAAGATCTCGGACCTCACCAACAAACTCATGGAAGAAAGACGAAACTTGGTTCTGCAGTCCTCTGACGATGCTGCTCAGTATCGGCGTCTAAACAGACAGATCTCCAAGTCCTTAACTCGTGATTTACGCCAATTCAATACTGACCGTATTGAAGAGGCGATCAAGCGAAATAAGGGCTCAAAAGTGTTTGCAAGGGATCTGTCTGTTGGTCAAAGCCAACTGACCAAGCTGAAGACTGAGGATGGCAGAATCATTTCGTCGAAGCCAGAGCTGTTGGAAGAGGTTGAGAAGTTCTACGGACAATTATACACCAGCGTACGCACACCTGTCAGTAATCTGGCCAAAGATCCAAGAGCCAGATTGACCCGACACTACACCGAAGATATCCCGGACGTCAGCCTATACGAGATTAGAATGGCTCTCAAACAGTTAAAAAACAATAAGGCACCGGGTGATGATGGAATCACGGCTGAGCTTCTGAAAGCAGGTGGAACGCCGGTATTAAGAGCTCTTCAGAAGCTATTTGATTCCGTCATACTCGAGGGACAAACGCCTACGGCATGGCACAGAAGTGTGGTGGTACTTTTCTTCAAAAAAGGTGACAAAACCCTATTGAAGAATTATAGGCCTATCTCACTTCTGAGCCATGTCTACAAACTGTTTTCGAGAGTCATTACGAATCGTCTCGCTCGCAGGTTTGACGACTTCCAGCCTCCCGAACAAGCCGGTTTCCGAAAAGGCTTTAGTACCGTAGACCACATACATACGCTGCGGCAGATTATACAGAAGACTGAGGAGTATAATCAGCCATTATGCTTGGCGTTTGTGGACTACGAGAAAGCCTTCGATTCGATCGAGACCTGGGCTGTGCTACAGTCTCTCCAACGGTGCCAAATTGACTATCGATATATCGAAGCGCTGAAGTGTTTGTACGAAAACGCCACCATGTCGATCCGTCTCCAGGATCAAGGCTCCAAACCTATCCAGTTGCAGCGAGGGGTGAGACAGGGAGACGTGATATCTCCGAAACTGTTCACCGCCGCCCTGGAAGATGTTTTCAAGCTTCTGGACTGGAGCGGACTCGGCATCAATATCAACGGCGAGTACCTCACTCACCTTCGATTCGCTGACGATATCGTAGTCATGGCTGAGACCTTGGAAGACCTAGGCACAATGCTCGATGGCCTCTGTAGAGCCTCTCAACAAGTGGGTCTAAAAATGAACATGGACAAGACGAAAATTATGTTTAATATCCGTGTCGCACCCACTCCTCTGAAGGTTGGAGACTCTACACTCGAAGTTGTTGACAATTATCTATACTTGGGACAAACAGTTCAGTTAGGTAAGTCCAACTTCGAGAAAGAGGTCAACCGTCGAATCCAACTCGGCTGGGCAGCGTTCGGGAAGCTTCGCGATATCTTCTCGTCCAAAATACCGCAGTGTCTCAAGACTAAGGTCTTTGACCAGTGTGTGTTGCCAGTAATGACATACGGAACAGAGACGTGGTCGCTTACTATGGGCCTCATAAGAAGGCTCAAGGTCACCCAAAGGGCGATGGAGCGCGCTATGCTCGGAGTTTCTCTGCGTGATCGAATCAGAAATGAGGAGATCCGTAGGAGAACTAAAGTAACCGACATAGCCCGCAGAATCGCGAAACTTAAGTGGCAGTGGGCGGGGCACATAGCTCGTAGAACAGATAGCCGTTGGGGCAGAAAAGTTCTCGAGTGGCGACCACGAACCGGAAAACGTAGTGTTGGCAGGCCTCCCACTCGGTGGACCGACGACCTGGTGAAGGTCGCGGGATGCGCATGGATGCGGGCAGCGCAGGACCGGTCGTTATGGAAATCCTTGGGGAGGCCTTTGTCCAGCAGTGGACGTCTTTCGGCTGAGAGAGAGAGAGAGTAGTCACACCAACAAAACCACCAAACTACCACCGTTGACTATCGCCCCATCGTTCGTCCGATTCCTGACTGGCTATATTGGAAACGGTAAATCTCGTCGGTTTAAAATGAGACAGCCCAATAGCTCCAGAATTCCAATTTCGCCAATTCAAAGATACGTATTTTTGTTGAAAAGAATTTGTTGGGTTTCATTTCTAATCATGGGAAATTATTTTCTTGTCTGAAGTTCTGTTTACCTTTACGTCGCAAAATGTCCCTTTTGCAAAATGTCCCCCTGCCTTTCGGTCCATTCTCTCTTCTCTCTCAGCCAAAAGACGTCCACTGCTGGACAAAGGCCTCCCCCAAGGATTTCCATATCGACCGGTCCTGCGCTGCCCGCATCCATGCGCATCCCGCGACCTTCACAAGGTCGTCGGTCCACCGAGAGGGAGGCCTGCCAACACTAATTTCCAGTTGTCGTGGTCGCCACTCGAAAACTTTTCTGCCCCAACGGCTATTTGAGCTATGTGCCCCGCCCACTGCCACGCAACTCTGCACGCACGCGATTCTGCGGGCTATGTCATCTCCTCATTTCTGATTCGATCACGCAGGGAAACTCCGAGCATAGCACGCTCCATCGCCCTTTGGGTGACCTTGAGCCTTCTTATGAGGCCCATAGTAAGCGACCACGTCTCTGTTCCTTATGCCATTACTGGCGACACAAACTGGTCAAAGACCTTAGTCTTGAGACACTGCGGTATTTTGGACGAGAAGATATCGCGAAGCTTCCTGAACGCTGCCCAGCCGAGTTGGATTCGACGGTTGACCTCTTTCTCAAACTTGGACTTACCTAAACTGTTTGTCCTATAAACTGTTTGTCCTAGGTATACATAATAATAATTGTCATCGACTTCGAGTGTAGAGTTTCCAACCTTCAGAGGAATGGGTGTGACACGGATATTAAACAATTTTCGTCTTGTCCATGTTCATTTTTAGACCCACTTGTTGAGAGGCTCTACAGAGGCCATCGAGCATTGCGCCTAGGTCTTCCAAGGTCTCAGCCATGACTACAATATCGTCAGCGAATCGAAGGTGAGTGATGTACTCGCCGTTGATATTGATACCGAGTCCGCTCCAGTCCAGAAGCTTGAAAACATCTTCCAGGGCGGCGGTGAACAGTTTCGGAGATATGCCGGAATGTCCGGAGTATCAAAGGGAAAACAATTTACTGATTCACTGTACAATAACGTCATCAGTTGGAGCACGGGACCTTAGGCACGAAACATAGCAAGCGCCCGGGGCGCGCTCCTAAGGCGCGAGTGGGGCGCGCGCCCGGGACGCTTTGTTAAATTGTATAAATTAGTATGAAACGAAACATAGCAAGCGTCCGAGGCGCGGCCGCGAAAGAAACGCGCGCCAGGCGCGCGTCGGTCGCGCGGCAGGCGCTCGGCGGGCGCTCGGCGGGCGCGCGTCCTTGCGCCCGAGACGATCGTATGCAAGTTTGTACAGGATTCAATTTTACGAAACATAGGAAGCGAATGGGGCGCTCGTTTTGTTGGGTAAAAAAGGCCATTTTCAGGTCGCGGTAAACGCGCGCCTTACCAGCGCCGCGGGCGCGCGGCTGCACAGCGCCCGGGGCGCGGCGCCCCGGGCGCTTGCTATGTTTCGTGCCTTATAAGTCCCCGTACTTCACCCAGGTGAAGCACTGGTCCAGACTCCCAGGAAGTTGTGAACAGAGCTAGTCTCAGCGTCTGAGTTTTACCCACGCTCTCAGCGTCTGAGTTTTACCCACGCTCCACCTGAAGTAAAGATTCGTTTCTACAATAATGACTCCCAGGAAGTTGTGAACAGAGCTAGTCTCAGCGTCTGAGTTTTACCCACGCTCTCAGCGTCTAAGTTTTACCCACGCTCCACCTGAAGTAAAGATCCGTTTCTACAATAATTTGTTTGTGGCATGTATGTGTATGATAATCAACGCCCGGAAGAGCTACTAAAGTGTTGTATGTGTAGTGTTATCAGATAAAACCACAAATATACGCTTAAATCATACTTTATTTCCACAAACAGTAGTCAAGACATTAGAAGTCCAGGAACGCCCTGGACGTTGATAGCACGACCGCCTTGTACAGCCCAGAACCCAGAGCCCTGTAAATGCAGCAGGCCATGGTACCAGGCGCCTTGGTCCGCTTGCCGCATACAAGCTTCAGCGGTCCTGGCACAGTCTCATCGCGCCATGGTCCACAACTAGCAGATCTTGGTGCAGCACGTGTAGATTGTGATCTTAGGGCAGCCGCAGCAAGGGGGACCACAGGACGGAGCACAACAGGGGCTGCAACCGCCGCAACAACCGCCACAACAACCGCCACAACCGCCGCACCTGAAGCAAGAAGAAATCAGTCGTAAGATAAAGCAAAATCACGGATCAGCAAGATTTCGGTTCCAAGGCAGAGCAAAACATCGATCAGGCGGCCAGACTGAACTGGCTGCTTCTGGTCTGTGGAAATCTTTTGATGCTTATGATTTAGGTACCTAGAAGGCTCATGTAGGCCAAAGGAAAGTTGCGTAGCACAAGGAGGTTAATAGGATGGCTGAAGATAGGGAGAAATGGAAAAAAACTCCACCGACAAGAACAATGTTCTTAAATTTATTGTTTTGCCTTGAATTTGTGGAGAGATTTTTTAGACCAGACTAGAGACGAAATAAGCATAGCAAGCTTCTGTAGATTCGGTTGCTAGAGTCAGATTCTGATGATAGTTTCCTTTAGCTGATATGCCCACAGAAATTATACCAGTATTGGTACTTGGCACCAATATACGAGGGCAGGATTAAATAAAAGGTACACAAAACGTATTTCACCAGTTTGGCGAAACTGGTATCGATGTGACATCTAAAAAAACAGCTAGAATCAAAGTGCCATACGTTTGTCTATCTGTTGAACTCGAAGGGAAGCCAAATCCAAGAGAAGCCGAATCTTTTCCTAAAACTTTTGTAGGCAAGGCTAGCCCATATAGTACAAGGCTCTGTGCCAAAACCATGAACTATAACCCGGACAATATTACCCACTTTTACAAATTTAGGCAAATAGAATAGTCACAATGCTATACAAAAATTATTCAAGATTTACTTACATGTTTGAAGATTTGGGTAAACTGGAGCTTACAAACCGGTAAAAATTATAAACTGTAAAAATCTAGCGAGTTGAAAGAAAACTTGTGAAAATAAGCTAATATTTTTAATTTTTTAAAATATTGAGGTTTTTTTGGTGGTTTTTAATATGGTGTGTTTATCTATCGGATAATTTGAAGATACTGTTTGTCCGACTATTGTTTTACAGAATTGAAAATTTTAAATTTCAAAATTTGAATAGGCGAATGAACAGAATGTATTTATGGCCAGTCCTCAATTATTCACATACAAAAGTTGTTTTGTCTTTATAATAAAAATCTGTCTGGAGCTGAGATAGGGACACATGGAAAGAGAGTGGGGAGACTTTTGCCCAGCAGTGGGACATGTTATAGCTACAAAAACATTTGTACATATTTTTTGTTAAATTTTGTGCAATAAAGTTTTAAATAAATAAATAAATAATAAAAATCTGTCATTTGTAACCGCTTTCACATAAAGCAGGTGTTTACCTCTCTCTCTCTCTCAGCCTAAAGACGTCCACTGCTGGACAAAGACCTCCCCCAAGGATTTTATCCGTGGGGGATTTTGCCGTAATCGCCACGCTTGGCAGGCGTGTTGGCGATCGCAGTGTGATGGCATAGTACGCGGAAAGATGCTGCTGCCCATCCTCCGGTGTTTTTAATCCCTTAGACGCCTCTTACGACACCCACGGGAAGAGATGGGTTGGTGCTATTCTAGGGCCACACCACATACCTGCTCAATCCTAATCCTAACTATCCTAACTAATTATTATAAATGCGAAAGTGAGTTTTTTTATTTGTTTGTTACCTCTTCACGCTTTATCTACTGAACCAATCTTCCTGAAATTTCGCACACACATAGTTAGAAGTACGGAGAAGGACCTTTCATCCGAAAATTAATTCGAAATTATTCTTTCTTTTTTATTCAAAAGTTTTATTTAAATAATTTTTATATTCAATTTATACTTATATTTATTGAGAAAATCAAGAATAATAAATGGGTGTCTGAAGTCAGAAGACATCTTATGTATGTCCCAATAAATAGAAATCCTTCTTTTATAAAACTATTTGATTCGAAAAAAATACATAATATTCAAAATGTATTCAAATATAGAAGAATAATAATTGGTCAAGTGCGTGTCAGGCCACGCGCAATGTAGGGTTCCGAAAGTACCTATCCTGTAGAAATGACACATGAACTAATATTTACTTCCAGTTTTATATAACTAATGAAAATTACCTAGTATATACCATCATATAGAATGAAAATTGTTCCTACGAATATTACATACATTAACCTGTAAAGTCTAAATAGCCGTGATAATTTTCCTTTTAAAATTCATTATATTTTCTAGTTATTACAATGTTTTTCATTTATCCACACTCCACCATTTTCCTGTTCGATAGAGATACTTGACTCTACAAAATTTAGCACTTTAAAGTTAAATATTTCGCAAACGGATCCCTAAATCAAAAAAATTCTTCAAACACTCATAATATTTTTGAAAGACCTATCAAATGATATCCCACACGATGGTATAATCGAGAGAAAAAAAATCATCCCCCCTTCAGGTGTAAGGACCCCCAAAAAAATATTTTTTTCCTAATTTTATTCTACAGTTCGCTCCGTGTAGTAAATATGTATACTAGGGTGTCCCGAAAAACAATTTTTTTAGCTTTGCTTAACGCGTGACGTCTCAAAAGTTGCGAAATCGATCGTAGATTACGAAAAAAATATTAATAAAAATATATAAATAAATCCTGTGGGCTCTACCAGATCGTCAAAGTTTTGAAAATTGCCATTTCAATTGTGATATTTTCGCTTTTTCAAATTTGAGTTTCTGAACTAAATAAAAAAGAATACTCATAGTTTTTTATACTTAGGTATAATCAAGACACTACATTTTAATTTTCGTGTAAGAACACGGTATCATCGTCTTCCAATTAGTTAGATAACATCCATCAAGTTTCGTCGAGTTTCAACTTAATTTCATACAATAAGACATGAGCTTTCTTCCTTGCCTAAATAATTTTCTATGCCATAATAGTCAATTGCGACTATAAGTTCAGTGTTAACACGAGTTTTGTAGTTTTTAAATACCTAGTCTTAGGCGTAGAGAGACTTCTTGTGCTTTCTTCGAGTGCTTTCTTGGGTCCATACAAAGAACTTGACGATCGGCAACTCCCTACTATGAGGGACATTATAAAAATATTTTTATTTGTGAAGAACGATCTTAAGCTCAAGTATAGAGGAGTCAATCTATCTAATTCAGATGTATTTATACTTGTATCTCTAGAGATTAACAATATTTGGACCAAAGTTTCTATTCCAATCGTAACGAATGTTCAAAGCTGTTAACTGAAGATTCAAGATTCAAATTAAATACATTTGCAAGCTGCTAGGTCCAAATGCTTTTCAAATAACTATAATAATAATTCAATTAAAAAAAAAAAAAACATTACGTTTGTTTTTGCGATATCTTTTCAAATAGAGGTACTTTTTAAAGTAGGATTTTAGCAATTGAATAACTCGAACGTTCGTTATGATTGGCATAGAAACTTTAGTCCAAATATTGTTAATGTCTTGAGATACAATTATAAATACATCTGAATTAGATGGATCGACTCTTCTATACTTGAGCTTAAGGTCGTTCTTCACAAATAAAATTAATTTTATGACGTCCCTCATAGTAGAGAGTTGGCGATGGTCAAGTTCATTGTGTGGACCCAAGAAAGCACAAATAGTCTATCTACGCCTTAGACTCATTATTTTAAAAACCACTAAATTCATGTTAACACTGAACTTACAATCGCAATTGACTATTATGGCATAGAAAGTTATTTAGGCAACGAAGAAAGCTAATGTCTTGTTGTATGAAATTAAGTTGAAACTCGACGAAACTTGAAGGATGTTATCTAACTAATTGGAAGACGATGGTACCGTTTTCTTACACGAAAATTAAAATGTAGTATCTTGATTATATCTAAGTATAAAAAACTATAAGTATTCTTTTTTATTTAGTTCAGAAACTGAAATTTAAAAAAGCGAAATATCACCCTTAAAATGGCAATTTTCAAAACTTTGACGATCTAGTAGAGCCCACAGGATTTATTTATATATTTTTATTACTATTTTTTTCGTAATCTACGATCGATTTCGCAACTTTTGAGACGTCTTGAGTTAAGCAAAGCTAAAAAAACAGGACCTAGGATTCCATACGGTAATTTTTTTAAATATCTATGGCCGTAATATATCCCAAGGTAGTAATAGGTATCATACAACCTACTAATATATAGTTTAATATTACTTCCATAATTATGTAGAACGAAAAAATTTCACGCATACTTACAAAATATTTTTTCTGATATAAAAATAGTCGCCTATTAAAAGCAAAGGTTATGTGGCCTAAAGATAGATCAACTTGATCTAGGTTGTTGAATCAGGTCCAGTCTAGGCTAGGCCTGGCTGTGTAGGTGTAATGGGAGCAGGCAGGTGCAATTACCATGTAATCAAATAGTACCTTGCTTTTTTAGACTCCTATTCTTTCCATGGTTCCTAAGTTTTAATATAAATGCAACGGAATCATGGATGGAAATAATAGGTAGTACTCATGGAAGTAACAGGTTAGGTACCTGTTACTTTCATGAGTACTAAGTATTTTTTTTTTCTTCTAACTTATCAAATCAAACCAAAACTATTTTAGCTTTTAGCAAAATTTTTAATAATTTTCTATGTTCTGAGACACACCTGGCTGAGAGAGAGTACGTGAGAGTTCGAAGACCGGTGCCCATAAACAAAAAAAAATTCTCCATGGGCCGGATTTTCATCGTTAGGGTTGACAAGTAATAGCTAAATTTTGGTTTAAATTCTAAACTCTATAATTTTTGACAAATAGTGCCCAACGGTCATGATTGACATGAGTGACAGACCGTATCATGGTAGCCCATAGCCCTGAGGAAAGACATTGACAACACAAACAACTGCTGGAGGTTGGCACCCCGTTGGCATAGCCGTAAGCGAATTTACAGCACGCACGCTAGTGCCGCTTCTTTTCGCGTAGTATATTTTTTCTTTAATTTTTTATTTGCCTGAGATAGGATTTAATGAGATATAGGGGTCAGGTTTCTCTATATCTGCTGAACCTTACAACTTTAACATTATTGAGGTGACATATAAGAAAATAAGGTGCTAATTTTATTTTCGAAATTATTACATCCTTGGACCGTAGTTTCTGTTCACGTTCTCAGAAGTAAAACAAACAGCAATATTTTCAACTTGAACTGAAGTCATGCTGACGCAATCTTGGATTCAGACGTCAAAAATATTGTGAGCCCAATAAATCAGATCAACACTGGGGGTCTAAAACAGCTACTTTTATGGATCACAATAAGATCGATTTCTCATTTCCTAAATATTTAAAAATGAACTTTATATGTGGTATTATAAGGTTCATTTTAAAATATTTAGAAAATGAAAAATGGACCGTATTCCAACTTATCAAATTGGCCGTTTCGCGCCCCAGAAAAATTCGTGCAAAATGTATCTTTGAAATTCTAGTTGAATACTCGCATATGGCTGTTAGGTCATTGTCTGGTTCTTAGGCAGAAATGTTTATTTTCTTCACGATGTTTATATAGGTTTTGTAAATTTATCTTATTTGTGCTATGTGGAATAAAGCTTGCAATGTATTATGTATACGGAATTCCTTCCAGAATTAGAATAGAATAGATTTCTTAGGTAAAAAAACACAACACAACAAAAACAAAAATACAAAAAAGAGTGAACATTCTGAAAAAAATATCAGATTTCTTTTGTATGTTGGTTAAATCTTTCAAGCTCTAAAATTAGAACTATTCGCTTGTCAAACGTACATAGTCCAAATTTTACACGTTTCTTCAATAGCAATGGTAATTATTATGGAAAGCATGACGTGATAGTGCATCCAGGATCGTCTTCCAACGAAGGAACTCCTCAACGGTGAACTGAAAATCCGAGTTGTGATAGATCTCCCTAGCTCCTAAAACTAAAGTCAAAGTCAAAGTCAAATATTTTTATTCATGTTGGCTTAAAAATAGCACTTATAAATCGTCACTTTCTTGTTTTTTAGTTAGTTGACGTCAAAAAATTACTTAAAGCTAAGTTTACCACCGCCTCCAAAGCGCAAGTGGAGAAGAGGCGGCGCAACAAACTCCACTGCTGCATTTTCTCCAAAGACGTCACTTTACAACATATGTCTTACAATTAAATAACTGTATATGTGGACGAATATACATTGAATATATATATATATATATATATATATATATATATATATATATATATATATATATATATATATATATATATATATATATATATATATATATATATATATATATATATAATAAAATCTAAGCTCCACCGTGAAATAAACCAATTATTGCTCCATCAGATAATTGCTCCCATGACTGAATTAGGTATATTATATAGGTTTGACTGTCAGACAATGCTTTTAGCATTAAGTCCACCTTTTGTACTGTACTTTTGTATGTGTGTACAATAAAGTTTAAATAAATGAATAAAATAATACTTTTTCAGACTTGTTCTTTCACGGAAATAAGTGTAATAAAAAAGTAAGCAAAGCCAATTTTACGTCAATAAAAGTGTAATACTAGTGTATACTACTCGTATAACCTGTCTCTGTCCCTCGTGGGATAAAGGGTTATTCACTTTCATAGACCTAGAAATATAAAAATGTTATTTTTTTTCTGAGTTCATGTCCAATTGGTTGAACTTGACTTATTGTTTATTTTCGTTCCGTTAGCTAAACTATGTTAATATTGTTCGCGTGTCCAAACGTAAATAAATAGATCATTTGTTCACCAACTGGACACTACAGTGGAATTTGCTTTTGGGTTGAAACAAATAGTTGCATTGAAAATTACGTGTCAAGTTAGTGACAACAAAAAAAACATGTTGAACCACCAGGACAAGCGAAAACATCTTAGCGTGTTCACTTGACAAAGCAAAAATCCTAACGTCTGTCTGTTCGCGATAAACTTAAAAACTATTGAATGGATTTTCACGCGGTTTTGACCAATGGACGGGGTGGATCATGCAGGTTTTGGTGTATAATTTACACGGGCGAAGCCGCGGACTAAGGCTCAGTAAATATTTCAACTTTAAGTAACTGGACACGCGTACAAACTCCTGTGTCCAGTGTCCACTTACTGAATAACCCGCATAAAGCTGTTTTGTGACTAAATAAGATTATACGAGTATCTTTTATAGACGGAGAGATTTACCAGCAATATACCGAGGCACTAGCTCCTAATAAAAGTGGAGGTAAGATAAATAACCAGATATAACTTTCAGGGTAATGAAAACGTTTAAATCTCACTCATACATAACTATAGGTTTATTTATGAGAAAAAAATCTGCCAAACACACATGCATCAGGCTGTGATTTACGATAGAATATTTTATTACACTCTTGTTGTAATTTTGAGTAGCAAATACATCACTTATCTTATTCCATTCATAAATTACGTCAAGTTTTTTAAAAATCCGCCATTATATATTACAGTATTTAGTAAAAAAATATAAATTATTATAAGCTTTTGCACGCGGCTTCGCCCGTGTGAATTTCCCACGGGAACAGTGCTTTTTTCCAGGATTAAAGGTACCCTTTGTCCTTCTCAGTACTTCTAAACATGTGTATGCGATTCAGGAAGATTGGTTCAGTAGATAAAGCGTGAAGAGGTAATAAACAAACAAACGAACAAATAAATAATTAAACAAACAAACTCACTTTCGCATTTATAATATTAGTTAGGATTAGGATAGTTTGATATCACATTTAACGAAATTTTTATTATAAAAATTATGCAATTCGAGTCGCATTCATCATTCTCATAAAACAGCAAACTAAGTCGCAGCAGCAATAATCCTACTAATATAATATTATAAATGCGAAAGTTTGGATGTGAGTTTGTGAATTTGTGAGTTTGTGAGGATGTTTGTTACTCAATCACGCAAAATCTACTGGATGGATTTCGATGAATTTTGGTACACGGGTAGAAAAATATCAGGAATAGCACATAGAGTACTTTTTATCCCGAAATTCCCACGGGAGCGAAGCCCCGGGGCGCAGCTAGTATAAGAATAAAAGAGCAGTTATGTATAGATCTACTAGTCCTTTCATTTTATCTAAGTACTTCAACAATCTCATAGGAAGTTTGAATGAAAATACGTTTCTTCCGCGTGACCTAGTATTAGCTCTATGTATAGTTTAGCACCGGCAATCAAATTTTATTGTAGTGGTCCCAATACCAGCTCGTAAACTACATTTGGCATCCATTGTGGCACTTTTATAATACTACTGCTAATTTACTAACTTCTTTCATTATAATCGAGTGTCTTATACCACCAGCTTTTGCCCGCGGCTTGGCCTGCGTTAATTTCCTAAGAGAATTCGACACTCTATGTCCGTCTCAGTACTTCTGACTATGTGTATGCGAAATTTCAGGAAAATTGGTTCAGTAGATAAAGCGAGAAGAGGTAAAATTAACTAACAAACAAACTCACTTTCTCATTTATAATATCAGATTTCTGCACACCTCCGCGACGTACCTGGCGATCCGAGGGCTACGTTGCACATCGAATTGCTATAGCGGTGCAGAGGGGTAATGCTGCCAGACTTCTGGGAACTTTCTTCACGGCGATGACGTGCTGGAACCTCTATATTATTTGTGATTTTTAAAGATACTTGTGTAACATTTAAATTGAATTTTTATAACATTTGAATATGGGTTGTGTAAATGTGTATGTCAAAATTAAACAAGTTCATATTAGTTAGGATTAGGATTGGTGTACAATTTTTCTTAAGTCGCCTAATCTGACATGACTTCACGACTTTCGCTATCTAGCAGCAATTGTCGTACACACACTAGTAAACTAAACAGTCCGCTAGTGTGCATGTTTCCTCACGATGTTTTCTGTCAGAGAAGCAAGTGAGGGTCTGAGAAAACTACCATACACGAGTATTGGTATGCAAACTCATGTGGAATTACCTAGGATTCGAACCTGGGACCTTTTGGATCACGGCAGGCGTCTTTTAACCATTCGACTACCACCGAATTTATTATTGCCTTGCGCTATTATTTCATTTAAATATTCCTTTTAAATATTTTGTTGGCTGGAAAAATCCCTTTCTGGGATAAGTCCGCCAATGTACGCCACTCTTTTTGTTTCACTATATTATATATTTTCTTATCTGTGTGTGTGCAATAAAAAAATTACAAACAAACAAATTCTTACAGGAGTCCAATCCTGGGGCTTGTATAATGCTTTTTCACGATATAGTATAACACTAACGCGCAAAATAACAAAATAGTAACTAAGCTTTATTTTTCAGCCGACGTTTATGAAGCCTTGTAAAATTTACGATCCACACGCTAAGCGCTATTTAATACCTTAAATGAAAAACTAAGAAAAGTTAACAAAGAATACTTAACAATATCAATAGGTAAGGTACTCAATTTACAATAAAATTCTTTCGACTGGGTGACTGACAGAACACAGCAAAAACTACTGGGCGTATCGGAAGCTGAAATTTGGCATGTAGGTTCCTTAGGGAGTATAGGGTAACACTAAGAGAGGATTTCCCGAAATTTTCACGGACACAAAGTCGGGCCCATGCTTTATTTGGGTTGTTCCCAAACTACTCCATTCTTTTGTTCTAAAAAGATAAGAATCTCATACATGTGTTCCCAAGTTACTCCACGAATTGTATAATTTAGTAAATAATTAAAGACCCTTTATTTAATAAATTACAAAATTTATATGTCACATATTACATCAATGGTCAAAAAGAATTATAACCCGCCCCTTAAAGTTTCCGGTGCAAAGCTGCCCAAAACGCTGGCCGCGTTGCCGCGTTGAATGGCAATAGCGACCCTTTGCACCAGAAAAGAGCAGGAGCGGGAGTCGCTAGATTTGATAAATTAGATTAGATTATTAGATTATTAGATTAGATTTAGTAAATTAATTAAAATAATTTCGGTCACACAACACACATGTTTTCTGTAAGTATATTAATTAAACCACTTATCGATAATACAATATTGTTATAACATGATCGTCAATAATTTCATTACCATTAACGCTATTTCGGTCGTAATTTTTGCTGTAAATATGGCAACACATTACTCCATTAGGGATGTATTTAAAAAAGATTTACAGCGCTTTTAACGATGATGTACTGTGCTAATTTGGAAAGGAAATTACAAGCTTTTTTTAAAGGATTTCAGAAAAATATAAAGTTGTGTGTTATATTTTGCGGTAGGAAACAATGATGTTTTTGTTATAAACAGTACAGTGTTATAACAGTCAAATATATTCAATTGGACAAATCAATAAATTGTGCCAAACACCAAATTAATTCTCTTTTTGTTATAAATAACTTAACTTCTTACTTAACTTATAATAAATCGACGGGCTAATTAGCACACTGGACACATGGTTTCCTGTTAATAGGACCATTTTTTGTCTTTTTACACGACTGACTAACAAAGGAGTGCTATGTTTTCAGGGTTCACGTATGTAGGTATGTATGTAAGTTTCTTTATTCCACCGTAAGTCCTGAACGGCTCAACAGATTTTGATGTGAGAAGTATTTTTAGATTTCTTACATTTCTTCGAGTGACATAGGGTATGTGTGTTGTTAGGCGTGTATTTTTACACGACTGACCAAAAAAGGAGTGTTATGTTTTCAGGGTTCACGTATGTATGTATGTATGTATGTATGTAAGTTTCTTTATTCCACCATAAGTCCTCAACGGCTTAACAGATTTTGATGTGAAAGGTATTGTTAGATTCCTTGCATTCCCCCGAGTGACATAGGCTATGTGAGTTGTCAGTCGTGTTTTTTATTTTTTAATAATTTGCTTGTTATTTTTTAATAATTAGCTTGTAGTCTTGTTATTTATAGTTATATACGGCTTCGTTACCGTTAGAATTTTGCACTTATTACTCTTCACCAGTAATCAATAAATTAATACGTAAATTACTTACATACATAGTATCACGCCTTTTTCCCTGGGGGTAGGCAGAGACTAGCGATGTCCTGGTCCACTTGCTACGATTCTTATAGATCTCTCTCGCTTCCTCTACACTCATCACTCTCTTCATACATGCTTTCCGGTGCTCCTAACATAACGCTCCGCACGTATATTTTCTAAAGTAAAATGATCTACAATCTACATAGTCCTTACCCAAAATAAAATACCTTAAAGAAAAACCAAAATACCTTACTCGTAAAGTGGGTATATATGTTAGGTGACGCATGCATGCCTAATGCGTTTCAATAGAAATTGGATATGGTGAAGATTTTCGATGTTCAGGATTGAAATGAGATAGCTCAGTTGGAAGAGCAAGGTCGTATAAAGACCGTCGCGGGTTCAAGTCCTGCTCGCATGGAATTTTTTCACCATAAGTATCTAATTTCTATATGAGAGTACTTTAATAAAATGATCTAGTTATTTTTCTTTAACAGCTGGCAAAATATATTTATTCACACTAAAGTAACCCAAATTGTGTAAAAAGTAGAAATCTCTTTCTAACATCTGGGTTTTATGGCCTCTCATGTCGGGTTTACGAGTTAAATCGCACAAAGTATATGTAAATGGTTTACTATGTCGGACGCAGGTCTCATGACAGTTTTATCTCGCAAAATAATATGTTGTCGTGTCGTCTCATACGCGTTATAGAAAACGTCTGAAACAGACATTCTGACTTTTAATATTGAAACAATACGTTTTATTTATATACCTACTACTTAACTTTTAACTGATGCCAGAATTGCCAGATAAAGTTTCTTATTAATCTTAGAATAGAATTGTTTATTTGAATTGCCACAGACACTTGAACATTAATAAACAAACTAATTAAAGAAATTACATTACACTAGTTTACATTTTTTTTTATACACTCAAAGCTAGGTTTTTTTCATAGATCTGTATGTGTGGAATATAGGTCTTATTAGAGTGACTTCCAACGGCCCCGGCGGGCCGGACCCGGTGGCGGGGCCGTTGGAAAAAAAAATTCCAACGGGCCCGGCGGGCCCGGATTTTGCGTTGACGGGGCCGTTGGAAAAAAAAATTACCAACGGCCCCGGCGTGTTTTTAAATGGGACGGATAGCATAAAAAATTTAAAGCATACGCTCCGGTAGTTTTAAAGGGGGGAAATTGTGTATTATTTTGTAGACCTTAAATATGAAATGAAATTAAAAAAAGAGTTTGTATGTGACAATCAGTTTTTATTGTTGATAAAAAATAAATATCAACTAGGTATCAACAAACATATAAATATAAGAAAATAAAATACATGATGTTTGTTTTATATCATGGCACAGAATACATAATAGTAGGTACAAGTATTACGATAACAATAATATTTATTTTATTTATTTAACCTTTATTGTACAAACACAATGTATAATAATAGGTGGACTTAATGCAGAAGCATTATCTAACAGTCGACCTTAATAATACATACAAACTCTTTTTTTAATTCCATTATATATTTAAAATCTACAAAATAATACACAATTTCCCCCCCTTTAAACACTACCGGAGCGTATGCTATAATTTTTTTATGCTATCGGTCCCATTGAATAAACACACCGGGGCCGTTGGTAATTCTTTTTTCCAACGGCCCAGTCAACGCAAAATCCGCGCCCGCCGGGGTCGTTGGAATTTTTTTTTCTAACGGCCCCGTCACCGGGGCAGGCCCGCCGGGGCCGTTGAAAGTCACTACATAAATTTCCGCCATCACGTAAGATTTGAGAAAAAAATGTGTCAAAAATTCAAAAATTCCTGTTTCGCTAATATTTAGACAGTATTAAAATAAGTACCTAGTTTTAAAATTTTTCTCATGTTTTATAGCTGTAAATATTATAACACTCTTCAATAATATAAAGCAATTCAATTTTAAATTTTCCAATTTTTATTTCTCGCAAAAACATTTTTTGAAAGTTGTGTTAATTTCTCCATACATTTTATGGTTATTGTCCTTGTATGGAGAAAATAACACAACTTTAAGATTAAAATTTGAAGAAACTTTAAATTTTAAGAACTACTTATTTTAATACTACTGTCTCAAAATAGTAGTGAAAAATATTTTTTTTAATTTTTGACACATTTTTTTTCGATCTTACGTGATTGGGGAAATTTATAATTAAAAAAAAAAAAATCATTTATTTCATTAACGACGATGTGTTTACAATCATGTTGTGAGGACTGCCTAGTAAGCAAATAATGCTTAAAAGTAAGCAAATAATCAGACCTATGTTCCACATATATAGATCTATCATAAAAACCTAGTAGCTTTGAATGTAAACTACATTTATTCTTACCAGTCCTATCGTGTAAACAATCTTCACAGTACTTTTTGTTGAATTTTGTTGAAAATAAATCAAATATCAGTTCAAACCTAAACATTCTAAAGTAAAACATTTATTAACCACGAAAGTAAGTTCCTAAAAAGTCTATTTTAATTTATATTGTTGTAAAATCACAAAAAGACATGGTAAGATTGCTTACATGATGGGACTGGTAAGAATAAATGGAGTTTACATAAATTGTGTAAACTAGTTTAGTGTGCTGCAGCAAAGCAAAATGGCCTAAACTCAGTAGTCTTCCTGCACGTTTACAGAAACACTGATTTTCAGTTATTCAATGTCCGTCAGAATTTCGGGATAAAAACTACCCTATCTGCTTTTCTACTCTACCTGGACATGACATGTGTACATACTCTACCCGTGGTAAAATCCCACCAAAAACATTTTAAACGAGACCATATTGTTCTGTCAAAAAGTTATCAGAACTTATGTAGAGCCAAGTTCTACACGTCCTAACTCTACAAGCCCTAACTTCTCAAACTCTACACCTTCAAAATGCATTCAAAGTAAAAATACGCTCAAGTATTTTCGCACTCATCTGAAACTAGAAAATCTACGAGGTTTTTACGTTTTTATAACCAGGACGGTGGCAGCTAGGTCGAGACAAGTACCGGTAGATACCTGCAAAGTAACCTATACAAATTCATTGCAAAATCACCTTTATTACCCTCGCTTAGAGCTCTATAAAAGTCTTGATGTGCAGTTAACTGTACCCGGAGGTAGCGCAATGTAACCTCTTTTTTATTGGGTTACTAACTTTCAAGACTCATTCTTTGTAGAACTTTGAACATCCACGTTGTTTTAGTAAATATATATTTTCATTTTTAATCTGTAAGTGGTACTTATTTGCTTACTTTATATTTTCTCACAATTTATGCACCTCCTATGGGAATTTTGAAATTATATCGCGGTCAATACAACCCGTGTCCCAAATTTTATCAAATTCCACTCAGTAGCTGTGTTGTTTTTTTATTTGCAATCAATCTTATACTATTCAGATTTCTATGATTAGTTAGATAGATTAGTGGATCTATCTTGAATTTTTTAACAAGTCAATCAATCTTTCTTCAAAAGAAATATAGGTAAGGAAATCACACAGACCTAAATGTATTAAGCTAATATTTTTACGACAAATAGATAATTCTGTCCCGTGTGTTTTACACTACAAATAGGCATTACTTAAGTAACCTTTACTTCCAAATATTCAAATACTTATTCATTAAATATATTCTTATCATTAAATACTTATTCATAATCACGGCTTTATGAATACCTACGTAAGTAGTTACTTATATAATAATAGGTTAACAGAATCAAATCAAAAATTATTTATTGAAACTTTTTCAAGGAGAAAACAAATTATATAATCACTAGCTTTTGCCCGTGGCTTCGACCGCGTGGATTTCCCACGGGAACTGTGCTTTTTCCCGGGATGAAAGGTACCCTATGTCCTTCTCCGTACTTTCAGCTATGTGTATACAAAATTTCAGGAAGATTGGTTCAGTAGATAAAGCGTGAAGAGGTAACAAACAAACAAACAAACACACAAACTTACTTTCACATTTATAATATTAGTTAGGATTATATGTCAAAGCTACAAACTACATGCATTTCGGAACGACCACTACTGAGAAGAAATGTCGAAAGAAACTCATGAAACAATCTTACATGGTTTAACACCAGATATTTTTATTAAATTGTCTTTTATTACCGTGCCGTTTATTTTTAATGCTTTAAATAGAATATCGTCTCAAACATGAATCATTACAATATGCAAGCGGTATGGTGTGGCTTTTAGATAAATGTTACCACAAAGTAAACTTAAACATGTGTTTACCACAGAATATAAGTACGAGTATAATAGGTACTATGATGGTAGTTTTACACAATATTTAGAGTTACTAACATAAGTAAGTAACTCTTGTTATAGAATATTTTTGAGAGACAATTATTGGGATATGAATATTTTATTGAAAAGATTAGCCACGCCACGCTTAGGATGGAAATTTCGAGATAAAAAAATACTCTATGTGCTATTTCCGGTATTTTTCTACCCCTGTGTCAAATTTCATCAAAATCCATTTAGTAGACTTTGCGTGATTGAGAAGCAAACATCCTCACTTACACATCTCTAATAATGATAATTACAGATTTTACCTTGTGTCAAGGCATTGTTCACAATGAAAACTAAGAAACATTGGCCCCAACGTTAGGCCAATGAGTCCAAGCGACTTATGAAGAAGCGTCTAAGTATCATCCCTTTCTGTAGATCTTTCAACATTAAACACTGTAAGGACCATCTGCCAGGCTTCACAACTGCTCCTCGGTTTCCGTCCGAAGGCGCGTAATATGGCCGTTTATATCCTTCCAAGTCGTTGATAAATTATGTCAATAGACAAGGGAACATTAATCTTAAAATTTAGTATTCTGTGCCTCAACTGTTGACCAGACTTTGATGCATTTGGCCAAGTAAGTATTATTTGCCTCAACGGCTTACCACTGCAGACTCGATACCAGTATATGAACTGGTTCATATATAATCTCCCAATACCTTCATATCTTCCGTATCACAATGGATCCATCTCTTTTTAGGCCTTCCTCAACCCTACTTTCATAATTCCTTTCCACGTTCTTTCATAGTCACAGCTCATTTTAACCTCCTCCGCATAGATTAAATTTCTGTGGAAGTGACTGTAATCGTCGCCACCAAATTTCGGTAATAGAATGATTCTTGATTCCATAAACTATCTTATAATCATAATATTCCTTTAAAATATGTGTTTACTGGATGGTTAATAAAAACATAGGTAGTGTCAAACATATTTTCCCAGCTGAGGCGTAGGAAACATAGACTTAGACAAGTAATATACGAATATTATATATAAGTTTATGGTAGGAAATTACAAAGTTGTCAATAATAATAAAACTTAAAATAAAAACTATAAGTTAACTATAAATAAACTAAATATAACTTAGATTAATATATTTACAAAAACGCCAGTCCCGAAAATTCGTTGCCATGAGGTAAAGTTCCCAGAAGGCTGACAGCATTGCCACGTTGGATGGCAATGCTTAATCTAATAAAACTTTAAATGTCAAAATAAATTACATTCTGTACCTAGTTACCATTTCATTTTAGTATATTTGCCTCAATTTGCCTTCATTATATTGTCCAAATATCCATTCCCTATTCCCATCAACGTCCCAAGATCTCTGGTGACTGATAAGATCATTATCCCAAAACTTGACCGTCCAAATATTAGAGCCCGTATATATTAATTAATCATAGTTCACAGACATTTGGGCTGCTGACTATTTGGATGTAAGGCGGGATAATTATAACGAGTTAGGAATGGGACCCTCGTTATTGATGTTGATAATGATTATTATTAATTTATATTGTTAAAACGATATCGATGTTATTTGACTCCCTAATTCAAGTTTTAATTTTAATTGTCTATGGTTTTTATTATTTGTTGTTTTAATTTGTAATAGTTTGTTGTAACTCTGGCACTGGCTTATAATTAAATAACAAATGTATTTTTTTGGAACAAATAAAGAATTTTTCTTTTTATTTATTTTATTTTGTTTGAAAACCATCGATATGATTTAATTAGTATTTTGTTTCTTAAAAAAATATTTATAAGTATTTAGTTGTCCATCTCGCCTATGACATCACCAGTGGAAAATGCAAACAATAATAATGCAACAACGTGACATAAACTTTATGGTTTATGGCATAGACAGACAGACAGACCATTGCGTAATATTATTACTATTTGAAAGTGAGAGGATGGTTTTTATTACATTGGCCTATTTAAAAATAAGAAGAATTTGCATTATTTGATTGGAAATTAACTCTTTTTTAAGTTAGTAGGTGAATTATACTGACGTATTGCAAACTTCAATGACGTCTTACTGTATGCTACAAAATATTTGTTAAGAAAGTGTATAAATGAGCTAAGGAGCTTCAAAGTCCAATGTGTTTTATGTCAGGCAGCGACAAAATAGCATCCTCAAGATTTAATATATCCTGGGTACAGAAACAGAAACTAGTTATAATCTTGTAAAAATATACTAAACAATAAAAATAACCACGAATATGACGCTAAACTAAGTCTACTAATAAAACTAAAAATATCATGTCATATAACTTTTCAAAGTGGATGATATTATGCACCGTGTCGAGTCAATGAACTCCAAACACAGAGCGTTTGTTCTATGTTAGATAACTTTATTAATATCGCCGGGAGTCTTCTGAAACATTATTGTTTACTGCACACTTCCATTAAGAAGAGATTGTGTTCAACGTACATACATGCATGCAACATGCATTATTAGATAGATACAAGCTAGTGCCCGCGAACTAGCGTTCGTCTGCGCGTAATTTCAGGTTAAAAGTGACGCATCAAGATGAATCCTACGTCAGATTTCATCTTGATATGTCAGTCAGGTCTAACTTAACCTTTAACAACTGTAAAAGCCGCATCAAATTTCGTCCAGTAGTTTTTGCGTGATGAGCGCACAAACATACAGACGGAAAGATGACAGGCGAATTATATTTTTTTTTTTTATATCTCTAAGTACGACCAGTTACAGTTTTATTATGAGTATTGAATAAATGTGTTAATGATGATTATCACGAGGTTATATTCGTCATTCCATCAGAAAGCCCACTACTCAGCTAAGCGTGGCCTTCGAGTCTCAGGACTCTTGGCTCTTTATACCCCGTAAGGGATAAAGACGTGATTCTATGTATGTAGGTATGTTACGTCCGTCTCTCGAAATTATCACAATACGGTCGCTTAATTCATGTCGATGCTTCCCAAAACTGCAACATTTTGAACGAATTCCAGTTATTTTATTTTTTAACAAAACAAAACATGAATTTATCTTTTCGTGGAAGTGTAACATAACATCTTTATTTGTAGACACGCGTCATGGTCACTATATTGTCTACATTGAATCATAGCAAGTTCACATAGTATGTTATACAGAATTTAAATTTTATGTAACTTTTTATACTGACTACATTGAATTATATTGGCTATGATAGAAATAAAACAATATGACAACATCTAAAGGAACATCGTTACAGTCTGTCCCTTGGATTTTAACCTCCAGGTAGTAGTCAATTGAGCTTAGTCCATAAATATTACCTAAGCTTGAAAATATAAACGAAATTAGTATGAAAAACTAAATACAGGTGTAGAGCTGTGTATTCCCTCAGTAATTCCAATCCTATTTTAATAAAGCTGTTGTCATAACTGACTACTAATTTTATATTAATCTTATTCACATTTATTTTTCTAAATTCTCCGTTGATGCACAATAACATTTTCGGCGAAAAAACAAAACTTGTATCGAAACAATTTACGGAAGTTATTGAATTTCGCTCGGAATCTGATCTTGTCTTAGAACTTCGGTCGGATAACAAACTTTGTGAAATCCTGCCGAGATGCGGTTTCAAAACGTGGATAAGTAAAAGCTAAGTACCGATATTATAAAGCTTGTGCTCTATATCTTTGTTTACGCATAGATATTTTGGTTATAAGCCATGATGTCCACCAAACGTAGCTGAAAACTGAATTTTGATTAAATTTAGTATTCGGGGAAGAGTAAAACCACATAAAACGTAAAATAGCACATAAGGTACTTTTTAACCCCAAATTCCAAGGAATCAACCCCGGGACGAAGGAATCTAGGTAATAATAATTTACTTTGCTAGTTTTAATACGAACTATGCGTTGACACAAAACACAACCAATGTATTGTTGATTGTAGATTGGCCTCAAAGTTGGTCTAAGTTTTATCATACAATGTTATGTTTATGTACATTACACATGTATAACACAATGTGATGTAAATATAATATAATGTTATATATGTATAATATTTTATATGTATTTGTTAGAAAATATAGTATCGTTGAGTTAGTATCCCATATCACAAGTCTCGAACTTACTTTGGGGCTAACTCAATCTGTGTGATTTTCCGTACTTATATATTTATTTATTTAATGTAAATGTGACTTTAGACAGCTCTAGCTATTTAAAAACACTATAATGTAACATCTAGCAATCAATTATAAAGTGTGAACGCATACATTATAGCTTATAGGTGTTGAAACATTTTCGTCTAAAACCGTGGGAATCACTAATGAACAGTTCAAACAGAAACCACACATTACTTAAAAGTAGATGGTACTAATGATAAGTTATCATTGAGTTTCTAAACGGACTCTGACGATGTTTGTTCTTGTCAATCGTTGGTGCTTAGAAGTTATAATTTATTCTCATTCATAAAAAAATAACAAAAGTCTGTTTTAGTTAAAATATGTTATGCCCCTATCTCTCTTTCTAACATTTGACATTTTATAATGAGGTAAAGCATACCTATTTTAAACAATAGAAATTTATTTTACCGGCTCTGAAGATCCGTAGTTAGTATACTTAGCTTACGTAATTAAATTATACATAAGTATCGTATTGTAATTAAATTAATAACTAATTATCAATTCGGTACGTAATTGCTGTAAACGAATACTACAACGTTCGTGAGAGAGAGAGAAAGAGAGCTATTGTCCATAGAGTTAGGTAAATCCTGTATAATGTCAATATTATTAATAATTGCAACTAATATTATTCTAAAGTAGCAAGATTTTATGTGGCGATGTGTTAGTCAGCGAAGCAAACAATAGCCATTACAAAAGTCTGTGATTCAGATTGTCTAAAGATAATATTCTGAACAAACATTTAGAATTTTGTGAAATAATGACGGCACCACTAACCACATACTCGCTAAAATCGACGCGCACGCAACTGTTGTTTACCAGTATTATTTCCGACTTTATGAGCTTTGTGACACAATCCAACAATTATAGTACCAGCCTATTTTCGCTTACGTCAGCTTTATATGCAACTGTTTAATGATTTACACCTAGTTGCACAAACGTGTGTTAATATTAGATAGGTTTTACAATTACCGTCATGCTCTCACTGTCTTTTAAATGAAAAGTGCTTCATTTAAATTGGCTTTTAAATCGTCATATACTTAGTTGACGTCAGAAAATTACCTAAAGCTAAGGTTACTACCGCCTCCACAGCGTAAGTGGAGAAGAGGCGGCGCTCGCAACAAACTCCACTGCTGCATTTTCTCCAAAGACGTCACTTTACAACATATATACTTATGTGTCTTATAATTAAAATTTAATCAATAGAAATTTAGTCACTTTGTGCACCCATGACATACTTATTTCTGTTTATACCAAAGGTTTACTGGTACAGAATGCTGTTAGCATTAAGTCCGCCATTTATACCATTTTATTATTTTGGTTTAATAAAGTTTTAAATAAATAAATATATTTAAGAACTATATATGTAGACGAGATAAAAATAAATGAAACGTATGCGTTGCGTTCCATACACGATATAGTAAATAAGTATGAATCATGGCATGACATATATTATTACTAGCTGTTACCCGCGGCTTCGCCCGCGGCAAAAGAAGGATTAATCATTATCCCGCCCTTGTGAATGAAACTGTTGCTTGAGCGCGAGTTAGCACTTTATTCACGATGGAGCGAGTTGAAAAATAAGTAAAATAGCAAGGCAAAATTACAAATTCATATTCAAATACCGTTTATAAACTCGCATAGGTATATATGTGTGCATGAAACTTAGTAAGGCTGCTTGCGTGCGTGTCGTGATTTTCAATCAAAATGGCGCGAAAAATTTCATTGTTACCGTTAAATTTTATTATTACATTTCATAATTATAACCTAGGAGCCATACGACTACTTGGAAAGATGATCTCTAAGACCTCATCCTCCTTTTATCTCTAGATTTTTTTTAATCAGGTATATACAGCTACATTGAGAAGTCTTTGGGAGAGGCCTATGTCCAGCAGTGGAATTAAGTGTCTGAGATAATGATGATGATATAAAACTTACAAAACAAAAAAATGTTGTTGATAACAAACCTAATGTTAGACATTCTGTCATCGTGTTTCATTGAAATCGGCTGTGAATGGTCGTTGGTGACCTCATTGATAAGGATTACTCATAACATTATATTAATATCAATTGTTGTGTCGCCATCATGTCTGTGGCGATTATTATTCCTGTTTCTGAGTTAATTAATTTTAGACTATACCTATTTGATTTTAATGAAATGTATCTTTAGATAGATCAACTCTTTATTGCACCATTTACAGAAAATAACATACAAAGAAGTGACAAAAAGTAAATATATAAAAATGAGCACAAAGGCGGGCTTATCGCAAATGCAATTTCTTCCAGCCAACCTTTGGGTGGAAGGAGATAAAAGTGAAAATGTAGGGTGCAGTAAACATTATTAATGATATATGAAGAAATAAAATAAATATTGATAAAATAGACTTAGAAATAATATAATATATTGGTATAATAAAAAATAGACTTTATGTGAAGAAGTAAAAAACATACAAATATCCTTTTAATATTTTGCATAATTTCGCTGCTACACTTGAGCATTCACGTGAGCATTCTAGCGAGCCCAACAATTTTGTCAATGTTCTGGCCATGCTGATATTCTAGCACATTAAAAACTGAAAAACTCGCTAGAACGATCGCTAGAAAACTGGCACGAATGCTCGCTAGAATGCGTGAATGCTCAAGTCTATCTAGCGGCAAAATAGGAATGATAGGTATCATAACTACTTTAATACTGCTATGTTCATTATATTAGTAACAGTCAATTGTTGGTCCTTGTGGCTATTATTATCTTTATCGAACAATACGTCGTTATGTGGCTGCCCACTATCGTTGTGGAGTACGTTTGTTTTATTGTGTATTTACTATATTTGCACAAAAAAACATATGCAAGAGTGAAAAATATCTCGCCACTAGGTAGGTATGTAAATTATATTTATGATGTTTAATACCTTGATAATCTCTTGACATTCTACGTCTTTGACTCATACAAATAGTACTCATTTGTGCCGTTAATTACTACCCTATTCATCAGAAGAGAATAAATTTTCTACATAGTATTTGCACCAGTTTCCTGACACTTAAATTGTTCAGTCTTGCGTAGTGCGAATAAACCAACAAATCTATTAACGTCATCATCATTCTTGAATGTACCAACATTGTATTAACCAATATATGCGTAGTATTAATGTGTAATGACATTAGAAGTGTATGTATTGACACATTATTATTAATGATGATAATATTATTATTGTTATTGTTGAAAGAGCAAGCAGCAGTTGACATGTATGAGAGTGTGTGTGTGTGTGTGTGTGTGTGTGTGTGTGTGTGTGTGTGTGTGTGTGTGTGTGTGTGTGTGTGTGTGTGTGTGTGTGTGTGTGTATACTGTGTGTGTGTGTGTGTGTGTGTGTGTGTGTGTGTGTGTGTGTGTGTGTGTGTGTGTGTGTGTGTGTGTGTGTGTGTGTGTGTGTGTGTGTGTGTGTGTGTGAAAGTGTGTGTGTGTGTGTGTGTGTGTGTGTGTGTGTGTGTGTGTGTGTGTGTGTGTGTGTGTGTGTGTGTGTGTGTGTGTGTGTGTATTATGTGTGTGTACGCATGTGTGTGTGTGTGTGTGTGTGTGTGTGTGTGTGTGTGTGTGTGTGTGTGTGTGTGTGTGTGTGTGTGTGTGTGTGTGTGTGTGTGTGTGTGTGTGTGTGTGTGTGTGTGTGTGTGTGTGTGTGTGTGTGTGTGTGTGTGTGTGTGTGTGTGTGTGTGTGTGTGTGTGTGTGTGTGTGTGTGTGTGTGTGTGTGTGTGTGTGTGTGTGTGTGTGTGTGTGTGTGTGTGTGTGTGAGTGTGTGTGTGTGTGTGTGTGTGTGTGTGTGTGATTATGAGTAGATTCTATGTGTGTGTGTGTTGTGTGTGTGTGTGTGTGTGTGTGTGTGTGTGTGTGTGTGTGTGTGTGTGTGTGTGTGTGTGTGTGTGTGTGTGTGTGTGTGTGTGTGTGTGTGTGTGTGTGTGTGTGTGTGTGTGTGTGTGTGTGTGTGTGTGTGTGTGTGTGTGTGTGTGTGTGTGTGTGTGTGTGTGTGTGTGTGTGTGTGTGTGTGTGTGTGTGTGTGTGTGTGTGTGTGTGTGTGTGTGTGTGTGTGTGTGTGGTGATCATCAAGCTCAGCTATATAGCTGTAACCGACGCGGTGGCCCTCACTCTATGAATGACAAGTGGCTATGATGTCACTGCTTGCATAGATACTATTAAATTATTCGCAAGCCGTATTCTTAATAATGTTCACAAGGCCTTAAAATAGAATATAAAATATATAAATAGAATATATAATATTCACGTTACTTTCTATATACGGAAAAAACATCAAAATTAGTAGAATGACTGAAAGATCAACATAATGAGCGATTTTCTGACAGCTAAATTAAGAAAAAAAATAGAAGTCTCAACAGATAGCGTTTTATGAAAGCCGAGTCGTAATAATGGCTGAACCAGACTGAACCTGTATGGTGCGCTTTTTCTTGTCAACCAAAAGCAGAAAAAAAAATCACATAACAGTTTGACAGTTGCATAACTCACAATATTGATACTTTTTAGTTGTTTTTTTTTTACTAAGTTTTATTTAAAAAAAAATCCAATCCCGTGCTTTTTGTATGGAACTTTTTCTCTCGCCTTTTACTAAGCGCCATCTATGAAGTCATCTGGAACATTTTTTTTTTGTGTCTCGGAAAATCCCTCATTTTTGCGTCATTTATTTGAGAGACATTCTCTTCTTTATCGATTTTATCATCGATTCAATTTTTGGTCTCTCAATCCTCTGGTTATCTCTATCTTTTGTTGAAGGATCCACGAAATATCTCACTAACTTTTCGGTCCGATCTCGTTCTGGTAAAATATTGTTACACGTGAAACTGTCATGTGTACCAAAACTCAATGCCGCATGCCCTAGTGTAAATAATTTTTCCGTACAAATATTTTATCGATAGTGTGAATACAGCCGAATACAAATGTTTTTTTCCTCTGCTCTAAACCATCGCAACTGGCCAGTTACAAATTCATCATATTGACACCGCCTTTTCTAACACTTGGCCTAATATTTATACGTCTCCTTTTATGTCTACTGGGAAACCAAATTGGTCAAGTAAAAGTGTGTTTGAAATTTGAATGAGAGTATGATGAGATGATGTCATGAGTGTGCATATGCAATAGTGGATTTCTAGACTTTGTGGGATGTATTATAAACAAACGTAGGATAAAGTAATCCGTTTTATAGTTTTTGAAAGTAAGTGGAGTTTGATGTTGTTATGATATTTTGGAGAAATCACAATACGAGCAGGTTCATAAGATATCTCTACTTATATTTATAAACTACTATCATTATAAAAAATATAATTTAGATTTCATGATATTCCATTCTTTTAATCGTGTATAGTTGTTAAATAGATTTGATCCATACCTATAAATTGATACCATAAAAATTCTTCAGATTTTTGCCAGTTCGATTCCCGGGCGTGGCAAGAAAATTTCCAAAAAAATTTTTTAAATGTTGTTTTACTATTGATATTTACATTTAAATTCTTTGACGATATAACCTTGTAAAACAAATAGGAATTCCAATAATTCAGTCTTTATTGCATATAAATCGAAGGAAAGTAGGCCCTTGTGTAAAATTGTGGCTGAATTGTCTTAAAATATTCCATCCCGAGGGTCTGCAATCAGCCCTGGCATTTAGGGTCTAGGGTTTCCAGATATTTTAATAGATTTACCTCAATTAGGACCCTTCGTCGCCCACATAAACACGTAGCTTTTACAATAAAATAAGTATGAGAGAATTAAGAATTCTCATAACCTTTATTAAATAACCGTTTTTGCATTTTGAGATACGGAACCCTAAAAAGAAGGTTGGTAATAAAGGTGCTTACCAGAATATAAATTTCTAGTTTTATTCAAAGTCTAAAGGTGCAAAATGTTATAAAACATCGTGTGACATGATAATATTCAATAACATTACTTTAGATTTTGATACAACATGTAAAACAATGATTTCTATAAGTACATATAATAAAATGGTCTAAGTTTGTACATAGGGGTATGCATATATAAAAAAATGTATGATGTGTATGACTTTCGCATTATAATTTTAGTACAGAAGTATAGATACTACATTCAAAATATAGATGAGGAGTCTGTTTACAAAAAACATGTTTCGAAACATAATCTTACATCTGTTTACACAAATGTCCCGGTTGTTTCAACCCTTTTGTTTCGGCTTATGTAAATAAACAGCGAAAATAAACGAAACTCCAGGTAATCGTGCGTTGACCTGTGAATCCGAGTTTTGAACGTATCCCAAATTATATTATAATATTTTATTTGTTTTATCTCGTTTTGCTTTATCTAACCAAATCAATCTTGCTAGAATTTCGCCTACACATAATTAGAAGTACTGAGAAGGACATAGGGTACCTTTCATCCCGGGAAAAAGCACTGTTTCTGTGAAAAATTGACGCGGGTGAAGCCGTTGAATATATTCTTTTAAAGCTTACGTATGCTTGTTTAAGTAGAATACCCAAATAAAACTAAAATACAACACATTCTATTTATAGCTTCACAAGCGGTCCGCCCCGGCTTCGCCCGTGATACATACATAGGTAAAGTCCATTTATTCATAATTGTTCTATCATGTAAACAATCATACCATGTCTTTTTATGATTTTACAACAATATAAATTAAAATAGACTTTTTGGAAATTACTTTCGTTGTTAATAAATGTTTTACTTTAGGATGTTTAGAACTAATATTTGATTTATTTTCAACAAAATTCTACAAAAAGTACTGTTAAGATTGTTTACATAATAGGACAATTATGAACAAATGGACTTTAGCCTATGCTACTCAAGGATAACTTACCTGTGCGCAGAGAATCCGGACAAACGAAGTGGCGGGAAGAATTTCTGTACCGGAACTTTACTGGGAAAAAACCACCGGTAAAAATAAGCACCGAAAAAGGTCTCGACACGGCACCACGTTTGTCCGACTAGAACCTAACTTAAGCTATACGCAGACTGCTACCACCGTAACTTATATAGGGAGCTACGGGCCCTATGTACTAATAACTAACTAACTAAATTTATTATGCAACTCACCAAGTTGACTTCTTAATCCAAGTTGGGGTGTCTTCGGAGGAGGTGGTGGTCCCTAAATCACCCAACCTACCCCATGAGATCTCAATCCCCAGAATAAATACCTTGCTTTCTTCACGAGGGTTCACTCGGCAACAGGATTCGGCGTCCCCAGGCAGCCACAAATCACGTCGTTCACAACAAACAGTCTAAATACATTTCTTTCGCACAACACAAATTATCGCGAGCTTATTAGTTATTTAACAACGATGAAATACACAATTACAATTCAAACTAACAATTAAACAATCACAAGTCAAACTAGTTAATAGACCGTTCACACGCGGTCGTAAAACTGACCAACAAGATGGTCGACCCGCACCGGCGGGGATATATCACGCAGTATGACCTCACACACGCGCGATCCAAACGCTACTGCAAGATCGACTGTCGACCCGCGGCGGAAGCCGCCCGCGCAATGTTGCCAGCAGGCAAACGCAAAATGGCCGTGCCTAAGGCCAGCCATACACGGCGCAGCTACCATGCGACAATGCACAGATTTTGTAAGCATCAACAATTTTATTACAAACATCCCCCGTCCCGGTCTGAGAAGCAGACCGCTAGCTTACTCTACGGGAAGGCGGGCGAGAGAGGTCACAGCTCTCCTTAAAATCGAACCGTCGACCAACACCTCAGCCACACGCGGAGTGCCATCTCCGCCAAGAATCAAACGTAATATGCGAGCTCGTCGCCAAAGCAATGAGGGCAAATTTGCCTCTTTTAACAATACTAAATCACCCTCCCTGGGAGGCTCAGTCCTGTCTGTCCACTTCACTCTTTGCTGCAGCAAATGCAAATATTCAAGCGACCAGCGACGCCAAAAGTCCTGGCTCATTTGCTGCAACATTTGAAAACGCGACAACCGATATACGCGTTCGTCCTTCCACGGGTATTCGGGCAGGGCATTCAAAGGCCCTCCCACCAAACAATGACCAGGGGTGAGAGCTTCCAAGTCATTTGGATCTGGAGATAGCGGACAGAGAGGACGAGAGTTGAGGACCGCCTCAACTTTACAAAACACTGTGGCCAGCTCTTCAAAAGTTAGAGCCGTTTCTCCGATAATGCGGCGGAGGTGGGTCTTTGCGGATTTCACAGCCGCTTCAAAAATCCCTCCCCAATGGGGGCAACTTGGGGGACTAAACTTCCAGGTTATTCCCCTTTGGGCAGCAATTTGACTTAAACTAGTACAATTTTTATCAATAAACACAGAAACATCCTTAAGATAATTTACAGTTCCCTTATAGTTTGTGCCATTATCAGACCTAATAAGGGAAGGTAGACCTCGACGCGAAACAAAGCGATCCAACGCGGCGACGAAGGCCTCCGTAGTCAGAGCCGATACCACCTCCAAATGGACAGCCTTGGTGGCCAAACAAACAAATACACACAAATAGCCCTTCACAATACGGGCATTACGAAAGGGAGAAGCCTTGATCGAAAAGGGACCGGCAAAATCGGTTCCAACGCCGTCAAACGGTCTCGAAGGTCGGATTCGATCAGCGGGCAAATCACCCATCTGTGGTTGCATCGTGGATGCCTTCAACCTATAACATGCAATACATCGAAACAGAACACTACGGATTGCTCTTCGGGCAGACAAAATCCAAAATTCGCGTTGCAAAATAGCCAGCAAAGCATTGCACCCAGCATGGGCGTTACGAATGTGTCGATCAGACACCAAAAGCTGCACCAAGGGTCCGCCCTTGGGCAACAACAGAGGATGGCGAGTCTCATATGGAAGATCCGCCTTCCGGAGCCTGCCTCCAACCCGAAGAAGCCCATCCGAGTCGATGTACGGGTTCAAACGAGCGACCGCGCCCTTCAACTTAGCGCGTCCGTCGCGCAAAATATGAAGCTCTGACTCAAACCGTCCGGTCTGCACGACACGGACCCAATGCAACAATGCGCTCCGGCGCTCTTCTGCACCTGCAATCGGCTCCAACCGCTTTGCCTGTGGGTTTCTACAATTATGTATGAAACGCTTAATCCAACTGGTAACACCCAGAAGCTTATCCAAACTGCTATACCGAGCAAGTAGCCAATCCGGCTCCGACGTCGTCTCAGCGACTACAGCATGTACACGAAGCCCAGTCAAACTCAAAGAAGTAACATCTGTCTGACAGACAGGCCAAGATGTTTCTGATCCCATCAGCCACTCTGGACCCCACCAGAGCGGGTGTGACACCAATTCTGGTGCCGTACAACCTCGGGAAGCACAGTCCGCTGGGTTAAGCTCTCCCGGCACATGTCTCCATGTTATATCAATTCCGATATTCTGGATTTGGGAAACCCGATTTCCCAAAAACCTCCAAGGTATGTGGGGCCGCGCGCAACCATGCAAGCGCGACCTGGCTATCCGACCAGGCGAAGATGTCTCGTATCTCGACCGTGGCCGCCAGCTCACTGGCAACGTGATGCAACAATTTAGAGAGAAGGTGAGCTCCACTCAACTCAAGCTTGGGAATAGTCAGCCTAGTCCTGATGGGGGCGACCTTGCTCTTCCCTAACAAAAGCGAGACATTGACCCGGCCATCGGCGTCAACTGTCCGCATATAGACTGACGCGGCGTAGCCTCGCTCCGACGCGTCACAAAAGCCATGCAGGCTGGCTCGATATTTCCCGGGTGGCAATATTCGACGAGGCAAGGCAATCCGATTGACTTCCTTAATCGATGAAAACAACTCGAGCCAATCATCCAATGGAGGACCAAACAGCGGCTCGTCCCACGAGACGCCCAAAGTCCAAAGTCTCTGAAGAAGACACTTCGCAGAGAATATTACTGGACTGATCCAACCGCTTGGATCAAACATACGAGCTATTACTGACAACACCGTTCTCTTAGTCCAGACCTTTGGTATTTCCAAGTCCACTTGGAATGTAAAAATATCGGTTAGCGGCTGGTACTGCATGCCCAGCACCGCTATCCTGTTGGGATCATCTACATCCTCAAACAGGTGAGGGTTCTGTTGGTGATCCTCCGGGATCCCTTCTAGAACTCTAGGCTCATTGGACAACCACTTACGTAGCTCGTAGCCACCCGTTTTCAATATTTCAATCAATTCATCCCGCAGTAGGAGGGCCTCCTCAATACTTTGGGCTCCGGTGCACACGTCATCGACATACAAGTCACGTGACAGCACGGAAGCCCCACGGGGAAAGCGGATCCGTTCCCGCTCTGCCAATTCAAGCAATGATCTGATGGCGATATAGGGACTAGATTTCAAACCATACGTGTTTGTGTTGAGTTCATACACCGTCACAGGATCCTCAGGCGCTCACGCCAGAGTATCAACTGGAATCGCCTGTCCTCAGGATGTATGACTGTCTGGCGGAACATCCTCCGGATGTCCGCGCCAAAAACCACTTGATGTCTTCTAAAGTTCAAGATGATGTCAATTATGTCCCTATGCAATTTGGGACCTGAATGCAAACATAGATTCAACGAAACCCCGTTCGAAGTGGGTGCGGACCCATCGAAGACAGTCCGCAACTTGCCCGTTGAGGCCTTCACCACCGCGTGGTGGGGCAAAAAATAATGCTCAGTTGAGCTCCAATCAACTCGAGCCGGAGACATGTGACCCAAATCCTCGTACTCGCGCATAAATTCAATATATTTATCGCGAAGTACGTGGTCACGCTGCATACGTCGCTCCATGGACAGCAGTCGTTTCTCCGCAAGCGCCCTACTTTGCCCTAGGCTAGGACGAGAGGCAACAAATGGTAACCTAGTTACAAACCGACCGGAGGGCAACCTCTCCGTGGTCGATCGAAAAAGGGCTTCGCACTCAGCGTGTTCCGGATCCATCCTGGAACTCATAGGTGGCTCCTCCACCTCCCAAAACCTTTGCATGGTCTTGGCCAAGGACGCAGATGCGACGACCGGTGGCTCCTCCACGGTGCTATTATCAAACACAGGGCCCATCAGGGCGAAACCAAAGATAGTAGACACTGCCATCAGTGAAGACGAACCCAGAGCTTTCTGGGTACCCAACAAAATCCAACCCAATACGTCCGAGCCCAGGAGCAAGTCCACTGGGCCGGGATGAAAGACAAAGGGGTCGGCCAAATCCAGACCCGAAACCAAAGACAACACACCCGGCGGTATGTCTGTCGAGGGGTGCCAACCCGCAATGGTATCCATTACCATAGCCGAAGTCGTGATCCTCATTGTGGAGGACTTCAGCGAAGAAAAGGTGACAAGTGTCTGGCCCGTCAGACACTTCACTTGTATGCCACCAACTCCAAGAAGTGGCACAGGCGAGTCTTCCACGACTAAACCTAACTGGTGTGCCACTCGAGTGGTAACCAAACTGCTTTGAGCCCCTGAGTCCAACAGAGCTCTCAAATTCATGGCTTCCCCCCTACGACCCCATACGCGGACCACCGCGGTAGGGAGCAGAACCGTCCGCGGCTCTGTCCCAGCAAGGGAGCAAGCTAGTTACGGGCTCCCCACTCTCTCCAAACCAGGGGGCGCGCCACTGACCCGGATAATATGGCGGGCGAGTGCACATCCCCATCTGAGGGGGGCATAACCCGCGGCTCCGGCCATACCTATGGTACGGCGGGTGGTACTCCAGCCGTGGGTACTCGTGCAGCGGCGGAGAAAACCGCTGCGGCTGCGTGTGTTGGGTAGTGGTAACCCGCGTGGAGGGGGGGGGTGTCCCCACTCTCACGTCCGATCTAGGGCCCCCGCCCATGGGGGCCCTATCCGGGGCCTGGCCAGCCACATACTGGCCACGACCTTGGGGCGCGTGGTCCCGGTCCGCCAAGACCCGCGCCGGTACGCGACCCCCCTCCCGAGGGGGTGCGACGAGCGAAGCCGCGTCCTCCGTCCGGTGGTGGAGGGCTTCGCGCAGGAGCGCCCCCGCCCATAGGGGACCCCTGCCTCAACATCCGGGGGCCATCCCCGTTCCGGTTCATGCAGAGCATCACGTGGTGCAGCCCACGGCATGCACTGCATGGTATGGCCCTGGGACAGTCACGTGCATAGTGACTGCCCAAACAGTAAAGCAAAGTTCATGCCGCCTTGCCATGCGGCGCCGATCTTGTACTGGCAGTCTCTGCCAGTCCCTGCATTGCAGCAGGCTGTGGCCCATCCGGCCACATTGCTGGCAGTCCGCGTCCCCCGCGACTGCTGCCGTGTGTGCAACCCGCACACCAGCTCCACGCGGTGGCGGTTGCCGTCCCTGTTGGGGCCTACGTTCAGGCGCTCTGGATGGCGCTGAGTCCGTCATGGTATTCTCAGCAGCCCGTGCCTCAAACTCCAAAAACTTCACCAAGTCAGTGAATGTTGGTAGGATGGTGCTATCCCGTTCCGCATTCTCGCGCTCAAACCGCGAGCGGATGTCATTGGGTAATTTGCCCAATACAATGTGCACCAGCAAAAAGGACCATTGGTCCACCGGCAGCCCCAGTGTGCGGAGCGCGTTACAGGCCACTGTAACGGGCGTGAGCAACTGCAGGCGCAACTGTGCCCTGTTGGCCACCTTGGGCAGGGCCATCAACTGTGCGGCGTGCGCATCCGCTAACAAACGTAAATTTTGGTAGCGGGAGTTCAATAACTCCCAAGCCGTATCGTACTGGTCGTCCTCCACCCGGAGGTGCTGGATGAGCGACCGCGCTTCATCCTCCAGAGTGGAGAGGAGGTAGGCCATCTTCTGGGCCTTCGACAAATCCTGTCGTGCTACGACCAGGGACTCAAACATATTCTTGTAGGCTACCCACTCCTCCATCCTACCCCCAAAGTGGGACAGCTGAAGGGTGGGGAGCCGACCAGTAACCGCTGGTCCTTCCTGTCTAACAGGTGTGCGAGGGGCTGGTCCGCCAGCCTGTCTCGCCCTTATTGCGGCCGCCGCCTCCGCGATATCATCGTGGAGATTCAGGATCTGGTCCATGTCCGCCATGTGACCTGTATAGACCTCCGCGGCAAGTTCGGCTTCGGTAAGCACCGCCATGGCCGCTTCCGCGCTACTCAATCGTGAGTGGAGGTGATCCGCTCTTAGCAGTGTGGCGCCCTCCCTGTCCTTCCGGGACAGGAGTCCTCCGGCCGTCACAAACCATCTCAATTCGTTGGCGAGTGTCGCCCTAGCATTGGAGACCTTCGCCATCGCGTCAAGTCACAAACAAAATAAAAAAACAAACAATTAATTATTTTTTACAAACGAACAAATAGAGGGTAGAACTACGCTCTGCTACCAGAAAATGTGCGCAGAGAATCCGGACAAACGAAGTGGCGGGAAGAATTCTGTACCGGAACTTTACCGGGAAAAAACCACCGGTAAAAATAAGCACCGAAAAAGGTCTCGACACGGCACCACGTTTGTCCGACTAGAACCTAACTTAAGCTATACGCAGACTGCTACCACCGTAACTTATATAGGGAGCTACGGGCCCTATGTACTAATAACTAACTAACTAAATTTATTATGCAACTCACCAAGTTGACTTCTTAATCCAAGTTGGGGTGTCTTCGGAGGAGGTGGTGGTCCCTAAATCACCCAACCTACCCCATGAGATCTCAATCCCCAGAATAAATACCTTGCTTTCTTCACGAGGGTTCACTCCGGCAACAGGATTCGGCGTCCCCAGGCAGCCACAAGTCACGTCGTTCACAACAAACAGTCTAAATACATTTCTTTCGCACAACACAAATTATCGCGAGCTTATTAGTTATTTAACAACGATGAAATACACAATTACAATTCAAACTAACAATTAAACAATCACAAGTCAAACTAGTTAATAGACCGTTCACACGCGGTCGTAAAACTGACCAACAAGATGGTCGACCCGCACCGGCGGGGATATATCACGCAGTATGACCTCACACACGCGCGATCCAAACGCTACTGCAAGATCGACTGAAGGTCGACCCGGGCGGAAGCCGCCTGCGCAATGTTGCCAGGAGGCAAACGCAATGGCTATACTAAAGCCAGCTATACACGGCGCAGCTACCATGCGACAGTGCATAGATTTTATAAGCATCAACACTTTTATTACAAACATTACCATTACAAGAATTTATAAAGACGGTCCAGTAGTTTTTGAATTTGTTTGTTACAAATATACCTACTTACTACTTACTATCCGGTCTCAGTGACCCAAAATGAGTCTTCGCCTCCAATACAAGAGCACGCCAGCAGAGCGTCTCTGGTCCCGCGCCTGCTCCCGTCAGTCGTCGCCAACTTGCAGCTTGCGTAGGTCAGCCTTCGCATTTTTTTTTTACATTTTGGTAAGACTTCCAGCATAAGAAGTTAGAACAGATAGTGTAAATAAGAAACAAAAAGCCAATAAAAAATCTTTCTAATAGTATGAAGTATGTTTAACCTGTGTTATTCAAATTCCAGTGGCATGTACCCAATTTACCTCCAAAGAACCCGACCTAGTTCAGTCTAGAATCTTAGCCATGAATTTTGCATAGATAAAGACAATGGCCGCCGGGTCCTATTTGCTAAGCCAACTCTAAGCAGAGATACCAGGGTATAATAATAGCCAGGAGGTGCATTGAATTTCAAATAGCTCAAATTCCGAAGCAAATTCCAGTACAATCTTCTCTCCTTATCAAGGACTGGTACAGTGCGACACAAGAGTAGAAAACTAATTTAGGACGTACAAAATGTTTTATCATTGTAACAACACCAAATCTAATAGTCTTGATTGGTTAAAAATCTTTGCACGATCTATGTGATTGGTTGATGAACACCCTGTGTTGCTAGCTAAGTGAATACAGCGCCCCCATTTATTTTCTACTTACTACTTCCTTATGTCACACTGTACAATGAGGTATTTTTCCGAGACCCAAATTAAAAAAAAATAGTTCCAGATGAATTCATAGGTGGCGCTTAGTAAAAGGCGAGACCATTCAAAAAAAGCAAAAAATGCACGGGATTGGCATTTAAAAAAAAAATAAAACCTAATAAAAAACATCTAAAAGAGTATCAATATTGTGATTTCTGCAACTACATCCAAACTGTTATGTGATTTTTTTCTGCCTCTGGCTGACAATAAAAAAGCGCTTACAAATATAGAAGTACGGAGGTACAGCCATTATGTACAACTCGGCTTTTAATAAAACTCCATCTGTTGAGATTTTTTATACTGATTTTTTTTTCTCAATTAGCTGTCAGAAAAATCGCTCATTGTACATACATCATATCAGTAGTTTCCATTTCACATGATCTGACGTCATCTGCACTGTGACCTTTTTTGAGTTGCATTAAGAATTTGAAGCTACTTAGAGTCCTTAACAGAACAGATTGATACTGCAGTTATATTGTTTGTGTCTATAATTAGCATCACAAAAGATCATAAACTCCACTTCCGTGTCATCACAGAGAGTGCTATAAAATTAAAGTGGAGAGCCACTTAGAACAAGGATTAATAAAATTCTTCAAGTGGATCCCATCTAAACACACAATGTTTATTTAGAAAGTGCTCAGATCTATAAATACAGAACTAATCGAAAAGTAATCATAATAATATCGTTTCTTCGTTCACTAGTTGGCATTACTGGCAAGTGAGGTCTGGCAGATAGTACAATACTCATACTGTCCTCAGTTGTCAAATTCAAATGACAGTATTGATTCAACTAGTAGGCAAAAAAAGATCACTCTCATTGCCAATGAGCGATTTTCTGACAAATCTAGTTAGGAAAAAAAAAACAGTATACAAAAGTCTCAACAGATGGAGTTTTATTGAAAGCCGAGTCGTAATAATGGCTGTACCTATATTGTGCGCTTTTTATTGTCAGCCAGAGGCAGAAAAAAAAACACATAACAGTTTGACAGTTGCACAAATCACAATATTAATACTTTTTAGATGTTTTTTTTATTAGGTTTTTTTTTATGCCAATCCCTTGCATTTTTGCTTTTTGAATAATCTCTGCCGCCTTTTACTAAGCGCCACCTATGAATTTTTCATCTGAAACTATTTTTTTTTAATTTGGGTCTCGAAAATCCCTCATTCTAGAATAATCTGATTGAACTGGATTTTCACAAAAAAGTTGTGTTTTAAACATTAAGACCACACGACAGAAGTGAAAATGTTTCTTCGTCCACTATGTAAAGCTCGTTCGCTCGGTGACTTTTTCCGAATGAGTGTTACATTTTCGAGCGTTACACTATATTCTATTTCAACATCTACATAAAAAATATTGCTTAAAAAATAAATATTCTAAAAGTGACTAGTTAAAGATAAATTTCCCGAATTTCCCATTAAGTTTTATGTAAATAACTCACTATTATAGTGTACTTGTTGATATAGATGACTCATAGTATATGCATTCACATGCATGCATATACAATTTGGTAACACTTAGTATGATGATAATGGCATGTCCCCATTTTGGCCATCTCGTTTTATGAATGCAATCAAAATTACGAGGTGACTCATCTTTTCCATATGTTTTATTGTTGCCAAAGCTATATTAAATAGTAAATTTCTATCACATTTGGTCTTTTTCTTAATAAATAGGTTACAGTCTACTACTGACTCTACTCTGACTTTACTACGATACCTTACTTTTTTTCTGACACATTTGTGATATGGTTAATATAATTACGGTGAATGTGAAATGAATGTTGGCTAATTTAATATGTTTTTGACTGTATACCACACAATGACGGGCCATCTACAAATTTTGTAGATGGCCCGTCATTGTGTGGTATACAGTCAAAAACATATTAAATTAGCCAACATTCATTTCACATTCACCGTAATTATTGTGCATTGTACGCTAATTTGACATGGAGTTAATTTACCTTCTGTCACATTCGTAATATAAGTAGAAGGAACTGTAATAGTTATAAAACGTCTTTAAATTCTAATGATGACACGCGATTGCATTCTAAATAGACGCAAACTAAGTTATATGAGTCAGTTGTATACTCATTAATATATCTATGAGACAATTGTCATGAGAATCATAACTATTAAACACTAGCTATTGCCCGCGGCTTCGCCCGCGTGAATTTCCTACGGGAACAGTTCTTTTTCCCCGGGATGAAAGGTACCCTATTTTTTCACAATAGTTACTTCGAACTATGTTTATGCGAAATTTCAGGAAGATTGATAGTTAAAGCGTGAAGTGGTAACAAACAAACAAATAAATAAACAAACTCACTTTCGCATTTTTATTATCTGCTTTATGTGACTTGAAATAAATCTGACTTTAGTTAACCTGACGAGTAGTTCAAACAAACTTAAAAGGCAGAAAGAATTCTTCGGCCATTTTATGTTAAATATGACCTCTGACATTTTCAGTATTAACTATAATAACATCAATCTTATTCATAACATCAAAGACCTATTTAAAATCATAAACACTTTTACTAACGTTCAATCTGGTATCGAAATAACCTTGACTTCCATTCGGCGTTACAAAAACTGGTATAAAAACAGTATCGGGGTAAGTCAAACAAATAGGATTGTTTATTCAGATGTTACGTATTAATTTTGTTACTGGAAATTATGATATAACCCCACGTAACAGACAGATTGAAAGAACGCATGCACGTGTTGTGTTAGGATTTTTTTTTAAAATTTCAACTTCAGCGCTTTGAAGCAATACGTATGCAGCATTCAATATAATATTATTGTTATTGCTGCATTCGTATTGCAATTATAAGGTGTATATCGATGGCTTAGAGTCCTCGGATGTGTGTTCTTTAGCATCCGAGGTTTTCACTCTAAGCCATCGATATACCTACACCTTTATCGCTTACTTGCTCGTTTGCCGCCCTATATTACTAGTGGTTCTATCAGAACAGTAGACCTCGCGAACCCTTCCACGAATACAATGAAGTTTTTTGTTATCAGATTTATTTCAAGTGTTCAAGATAATTCTAGCATGCAAAGCAATCCACAATACAATACCATTAACCAAATAAATACACACAATTCAAAGCCAAGCAAGACAAAAAAGCCATATGATTTTTAAGAACCATTTAATTTAATAAATAAATCAAGTCACTCTTGTAAACGAGTGATTTTGCGAGTATTAAAAGCTTTGCTGCGCCATCTATTGATTTTTTGTGAACTATTGTATGAGAATTTATAACATATGGATTTATAGCGGTTTTATTGAATTTTACTATGTTGTTCAAACAAAAAAATTGCGTCTTAATAAGAATAACAAAAATGTCTAATGACATTTTTGTTTTATTTTTCTAATAGCTGAGATACACGGAAATATAAATAAGAGTGGAAGTGTTACTTGATAAAATTTGTAAGGGAACCGTGGTCGCCAAACTCACACATTTAAGTTATAAATCATACACTACACTACAGATGAACAATGAGCTTTATTGGTCATTTTTATTTTATCAAAGTGTATTAAGTCAATGCGACTATATCGGACAAACAAGTACCTTAAGTCTTCGACATATGGCTTAATTTGTACTGTACAAGAACGTACATAAGACGTTTTAAAGTCCAACGTCGACTGAAGAAAAAATTCCGCCACTCGACAATAGATGGCGTTTTAAAACTTTTGAGCAACTATGACCCATAAATCAAAGAGAATAGGGTTTATATTAGCGTCAAATGAGAGTATTCCTAGTGCTACTCGATTAGTGCTGTAGCGGATTGATTATTGCAACACAATATCGACATCGATAGATCAAATTTTCATACAAACTCAGAATAATAAAACAGATTTTCTTTCTTCTATATTGTTTCGCGGATTTATAGTGTTATTATTTTAATCAAAAATTAACGTAATATTTTATTATAAAAAAAAGTGTGTCGAAATCAAGAAATTATTTTCCTCGAAATGCTCGGAACATATAGTACTAAATTATAATCGGGCCGAAACCTAAACTCCCGTATGACAGGTGTCATCAGGGTCAAGCCCATGAAGTTTCGAATTTTTTAAATTTTAAATCTATGCGCGGTAATGTAGTACTTGAACTTCCGGCTTGCCCGTTTAGGGAGTTCCATTGCATCCGTCTACAATAAATCGATAGGTGAAAATGTAAAAAATCGCGATACATCGTTTAATTTACGATTTATTTAACAAGGTAGGTATAAAAATTATTGCGTTTTAAGATTAAAAATATTTAACTTTAAAAGTAATACAAAAAAGAAAGAAAAAGGGACAAGAATTCTCGCAATTGTGTCGAATCGTGACATCAAGTAGGTAATATTATTCACAATGAATTTATTATCCATGTTATTGATGATGACAGCGACTCAGACTCAGGTTCAGACTTCTGATTAATAAAAATAATTATTTTATTTCGATTTGTTTTTTTACGTAACATCGAATAATCGCAGCGATTCGTGTTTAGGTACATCACTATCATTGTCAAAGTGACATACGTCATACGGGAGTTTAGGTTTCGGCCCGATTATAGTTGGCATCCAAGCAACTCTGCCAGTTGCATCTATCCATTTTTCTTTAAAATCAGGATCTTTGGGAAACCTTAAAATTAATATTTTATACAATGTAAACAAAATATATCGATAAAATCCAAAACATTACCTTACTAGGTACATCACTAATTGAGTAGCATAGAAGTTTCGGGAAGAACAGAGGAGCACGCGTTAATGACAAAATCGACCTTATATAAATGACATTAAGGTAACTTTTAACAAATAATATTTTAAAGTTTTTATTATCATTATTGAACTTTTATTTTAAAGAAAACAAACGAAATATTACTCACCTGTGGTACGAAACACCTCCATTTTTAAGATTGATTTTGCTACTGTTATTTTTGCACTCTAAAATAGAACAAAATGGCATTTTGACGAGGGAATTTCGACGAGAATTCAATGTCACGAACAAACTACTCAGCGCGAAGTCAGAACAAAAACTAGAATGACGAGCCGTGTTTGTTAGCAATGCATTGCATACTTGCGGCGACCGCGCCACGCCTACTTAACACTTCCACTCTTATTAATAATTCCGTGCTGAGATATGAGGTTTTTTTTATATATTTCGGCCATATTTTAAAATTTCGAAAAACTGGGTCGACTAAAAAATTCTATAAAATTACCGAACCTGCTTACAAAATTTCATCGACCGAGCGAGCGCAGTGAGCGAAGCGTCTCAGTTTCCACTAGCCGAAAATTCTTTTGTCTGTCCGGATGTTATCGCCTACAGGTCGCATTTCTGAACCGATTCTTATGAAATTTTGTGAGCAGGTTCGGTAATTTTATAGAATTTTTTAGTCGAGCCAGTTTTTCGAAATTTTATAAAATGGCGATAATATATAAAAAAAACCTTATATCACAACTATTTAAAAAAAAATTCAAAAATGTCATTAGACATTTTTGTTATCCTTATTAAGACGCAACTTTTTTGTATGAACAACATAGTGAAATTCAATAAAACCGCTATAAATCCATATATTAAATTCTTATACGATAGTTCACAAAAAAATCAATAGATGGCGCAGCAAAGCTTTTAATACTCGCAAATTAATTTAAGAGTGACTTGATTTATTGATTAAAATGAGATTGTTTGAATAGCGTGTATTTTTTTTTAAACTGAGTGCGTTTGACCTCTATCTTGCCTGATGAGAAGCATAGATGAGATGTAGGGTGGTACACGCAAACTGAAAAAAAAAACTCAAGTATTTATTTGGTTAATGGTATTGTATTGTGGATTGCTTTGCTTGGTGGAATTATCTTGAACACTTGAATAAATCTGATATCAAAAAACTTCATTGTATGATTAGAATCCTATTAAAAAAAAAGTAATATACGTAATAGGAATATAATATAGATTCGATTTCAAATTAAACTATCTTTTTTGAACTTTAATTTTGTTGCGCAAATTACATAAATATACATATAACCAATAGGTCAAACCATGCATTTCTGACGACTGACGACCTCCGTGGCCTAACGGACGGCCACACCAGAGGTCCCGGGTTCGATCCCCGGTCGGGTCAAGATGGAAAATAATCTTTTTCAGATTGACGTGGGTTTTGGATATTTATCAATACATATATGTATGTGTTATAAAATATAGTATTGTTAAATTAGCATCCCGTAAAGTCTTGAACTTACTCAATCTGTGTGATTTGTCCGTATATATTTATTATTATTATTTATATTATTTCAGAGGCGGAAAAGCCAGGTTTCAGTCAATTTTTTTAGTGGTATTGACCAACCACAAGAACTTTTTACTTTCTTTTACAGCATTGGTAGGTTGGTTTCAAAACTCTTCTAAGCCAGGGACACGGTAAAATATCGGTTATTTCGTGGAAGGGCTCGCGAGGTCTACTGTTCTCACAGAACCACTAGTGATAATCGGTTCAGAAATGCGACCTGTAGGCGATAACATCCGGACAGACAAAAGAATTTTCGGCTAGTGGAAACTGAGACGCTTCGCTCGCTGCGCTCGCTCGGTCGATAAAAAAAAAATCTTTGAGTTTCTCTTTACAAACTTACATTTAAGCAAGTTTGTTCGTTTGAAGTTTGTTAGTTTGTCAAACTTGTTTTTTAATTCAAATCTTAGAGCGACCTCCACTTATTTAACAGAGTTACTAATACATATTATACTAGCGCCCTGCCTCGGCTTGGCTTGAGAGGTACATACATAAATTTTGCCCATGTCTTTCAGGTATAATGTAGCTTTCTATTGGTATTTTTTTAATCGCTAGTGTGATAAGTGTGATGTATCCTCAAATCTGATTTAAATTAAATCATCTAATCGTCAAAAACGTCGCCATCTTAATTCTCACGGTCGTATCATACCGTGTCAAGTGCCCACGCGCACTCATTCTTAATTCAAACTATAATGGCTTACTTTGTATAACATAATTGATTGCCTGTTGTAAATGTTTATTTAACGGCAATAACAATAAAATATAATACTAATGGTGGACATATTAGTAGATATTCTATTAAGTTGAAATGTATAAATCATTTTTGGAAGTCACATGGGCGGAAATGACTAATTTGTCTACGTGAGTAGACATGTGTGTGGAATAGTGATCCAGAAAACAGAAATTCATTGGCTAAACCACATAATAGAAGCACAATTGTAATACAGACAGACACATACTTACGATTAATAATACCCCTTTTTTGTTTGTATTGGGTAAGTTCTAACTTGCTGCAATATTTATCATACCATCTCTTATGGAACATCGAACTAAGCTGTTCTTCCACGGCATTCATGACTTCATTGTCAACCATAGGTATTTACAAATGGTTGACAATGATTGATTTATATAACGAAATAAATAATTTCAGGCCTTAGAAGCATCGAGATATTATGCCTTAGAAGATACTTAAATACGTTCTACTACTTAGTACATGTACCTATTATTGATTGTGATAAAGTTACAATTGATTGTGAAAAGTTTCCGAAATCCATAGATTTAGAAGCTCTTCGCGCGCTCTATGCCTAAAACATTCTATTATTGATATGTATTCGCCAAAAGCATAGAAACGGCTTTTATCATGGATCCTATATATAGGTGGTTTTCGGTATCAATAATATCACCTCAGTGTTTGAAGCTCTTTGAAATAAGCCCGTGATTTTAGATATAAAGCCTATTGATCATGAGCCGAAGTTTGCCAATTATATTATTACAAACTTGCGTTCCAACATTGTATGACTAATTTTACATACGTTTATATTTTACAAGTAACAAATTTTGTGGTTGTTTTGACAATTACAAAATGCGTTGGAAACTTACTGAAGGCATTAAAATAAGAAGAATCGGAATAAATTTCTGGATAAGTCACAGTAGATAGGGTACTTCAATACTTCATACCCAAGCCTAAAGCAGTTTTCGCATAACGTTTACGACTCAATCAGACTGTTGACGAAAACGTATATTATTTACTAGCTAAAGTTGTATCATACCTAAATGATGAAGATTTATGAGTTTAAATCTTCATCATTTAATTTGCTATTCAACAATGAAAACTAAAATTGGCGGTAGTCATTACTTACTTCGATGGCTCGACGACCCAAAGAGGATCTCGGCCTCCGATACTAGAAGCTTCCACTCTTTCCTGTACTGCGCTACTTCCTGCCAATCGGCTCTTTGGAGGCTTCCAGATCTTTTAGGACCTTATCCGTCAATGAAAAATGCTTGTTAGTGACTTAAAATCAAATTCCAGTGTTGTTATATAACACACGAACAAAAAAGGAGTTGCTTTATATAATTATGCAAACTCCACGTACGTAGTTACATTCAAGTTGTTAATACCCTATGGCGTTCCATAAATCCGAGCTCCGGTTACTGGATGATGGAGTGCCTGGAATATGAAGCCTCTTGACTGGCCCTGAGATAATCTATCTAGGGCTAGTCAAGCCTCGTTAGAACGCGATGTAGATAAGTTATGTCTGTCACCACGAGGAAAAATGTTGAGAAAAAAAAATCTAATGATTTTTAATATTCGAGTCAAGATGGAAAATGATCTCAGATTGACCTGGGACTTGAATGGTTATCTTTGTAAGTATGTATTTGTCATTAAAAAAATATCGTTGACTATCCCATAACATAAGTTCAAACTTACTTTGAGGCTAACTCAATCTGTGTGATTTGTTATATTAATTTATTTATTTTATTTATTAGAACCATGATTTTTTACGGATATTTGTTTGAGTTTGATTTATCTATTTTAGTGTTTATTTCTGAGAATATCTCGTTTTTGTTCGTTGTGTGCATCTAAGATCATTTTCCATATTGACCCGACTGTGGCTTGAACCCGGGTCGCCGATCAGAGACAACTTTTCCACGAAGCTACCGAAGTTGACCCATAGAATTAAAATCATGTTGACCTGAATAAAGTTATAGGTACCTCTACAATATAGATTTTTATTTTTAAAATCGGTTGTTTGATCAAGTAAATTTAGTATAATTTAAGAGTATTGATAATTATTATTTTTTAATTGGTTGTTTTATATATCACTTCGAATTGATTTGAAAAAAACCCAAAGAAAGCATTTTCTAACCATTTCACGAGCATTAAAGCTCCGAATGAAAACCATTCACAAGAACCTTTAATAACGCAACAAAGTAAATATCAATCACGTACCTATTTTGCAGCACAATACTTCACTTATATTCTTAGCATGCCTCATTGGAGAACAAAGACGTGAGGGTAATAAACTTAACCATATATCACATAAAATGCTGTTGCAAGTATCCAATAAATCTGAAAATAATTCCTCTCCAGCCGTAAATTCATACAAAGCACTTACACACGAAAATATGGCGGCAAAAAAATAGTTTTTCGATGCGTAAATTTATTTCATTCCGATTCATATCCTTCCATTAAATGACAGGGTTGACACGTGACGAGATTTTATACGAAAGTAACTTTAATATCTATTGTAATAAAGGCTAAATCATATTGAAACGCGTTTTGCAAAAAAAAGTTTTCCAATTTTTCTCACCACCTGTTCTCAAACCTTTGGTAAGGAGCCGCCTTTTAGTAAATGGTCCAAATAGCAATCTAGGATCAAATTGTTTTCAAACTTGTTCGCTGAAACTTGAGTTCAGACCTTCGTTACTTCTGTGAACTATTTTTCTGTCATTGGAACTATTTCCACAGGGTGAATTTATTACTTTAATTGAATGTTAGAGATAAAAAGTTTCATTGACATTTTACATTCATTACCTACATATTGTAATTTTCTTTCCAATATTTAACATTAAACTTTTCTTCGATCTCAATAATTAAGAAAAATAAAAACTGGAACGTCTTCTGAATTATCTGGCTGATCGATAATTGAAACAAAACGTTTAAAACTCGTGATGTGGTACTCGTATTTAAAACTACAATAGGCCAATATATTATTTTGTACAGCAGCATCCTATTATTCAAACAAAAAATCCCTTATTCCTTCTTATAAACCCATGCTCTCTGATGTCAAATTGTTTACGGCTCTGACGGTGTATACAGATTAATTTCAATTACCTACCTTTTCTTCTTTAAACTCAGGTAATCTGGCGGTCAAAGGATAAAAGTTACAATGTTTTATTCTTGAAATGGTCTCTAGACAGCCCTAGCATCCAATATTCCGAGTTATATAAAAATGCGAAAGTTTTAAATTAAATTCGAGAACACGTCCCCGCGAGAGATGGGAGACCAGCTTATTGTATTGGAACACCTGTGAGGATAGATCACTATGGATGGGCCCTTTTGGAAAGAAAATCGTTTTAAAATGTTTTGAAATTCTTACATACACACGACCGTGTGGACAATACTTGACTAAAATATACCTTGGGTTATTCGCACCGCTTCAACCACTGCGGTGCAAAAGAACCCATTCAAAAAGGGCTCTTGGGCGATTCACATCTCGGTTCGAATCTCTTGTGGTGTGAAACGACCAAAGACCCACGATTTCGTTCTGTATTCACTGTCGATGGCACCTATGCCTAAACCTCCAGACTCTAGAGTAATGAAAAAACATCCAGAGTACCTAATGGAAAAGAAGGTCGCATATCTTCTTTTTCATTAGGTACTCGATGTCATGCCAGTTCATTCCTTCTCGTGAATGGAAGTGACGAATACTATCGTGGATTCCTCCCAATTTCAGAGAGAGAGAAGTTATTTATGTAAAAAATTGATATTAATTAATTCTAACATTGACAAAAAGCACTCAAGTTAAGTAAAATTAAAATAAGTAAACTACTATAAAATTTCACTAGTGAGAGTTATTAGAACTTTTACGAAGATCCCTGATATTTTAAAAGATATTATCTAACATTAGATCAAGATGAGATAATACAAAAAAAAAAGCCGTCACGGGAGTCCGGGACACTCGGCAGACGTAAAACAAATGAGAATCGTGACGCCGTCATACCACATAAAATTCTCCGTCACGGCATTCGAGTCGATTTTACTAATATCCCATCACTCCTATCCTGGCCGCCCCGCCCCACACTCCCAATCTCGTCCACGTGCCCAACTGGTTTCTAGAACTGGGGATTAGGGATTCACGTCTGAGTGAAGCATTCCTCCACGGCACGAAAACGAGAATGTACAAAACGTCCCTCAGCTCTCTCGTGGAAAGTGCACCCCTCGGAGGTGGACCCAGCCCTAAACTCTTGCAGTTTAACCACAGAATAGAAAAGAACGGCATTCGAGTCGAATTTACCGCCAAGCCGCGCCTATAAACGTTTTACGTTAATAATAATCGTTCAAAAAAAAATCAGATCATTTTTTTTAAGCTTTATAGAAAGACGCGGCCTATCTATGCATGTTAGTAGACAGAATCCCTTCAGGCTCCAGACACTTTGCAAGAAAATACATTGTCGTTAGAATATCTATGAGATGTAATGAAGTTTTGCGTGCTTTTGTTAAGGCTTCTTAGCTGATAGAAAATATTTATGAGTTGGGATCCGAAGGTGATTTTTCTGAGCGGTATTGCGTCTTTTTTTCATAACTTGTCAGGTTTACTATTCCATCTTACAGCCAATAATCGAAATGGTTTTATGTTGAACATTTTATTCATGTTCGATAAATAAAAAATAATTGGATACTGACATTTGTTTGCAAAGATGCCTCTTTTTAATGTGTTGTTATAAGAACCTTTAAATCAATTTCGATTTGAGGGATGACTGATTCCCTAGTGATACACGAAAATCTATTTAATAACTAAAAAAACATCAATTTTGTTTCTACTTGATAGTAAAATAAAATTATGTTGAAAATTTTCCAAAGAAATTCAATGACATTTCTGAAAAGAAAATCTTGAAAATAGCTCAAAAATACGAACCACCCACAGAGCAGAAATCCATTTACAGAAATCTGATACATTCTGGAATCACGAAAAGGCCGTCTCACATTAACATACCGGTAACGCCAGAGACACAAATTAAAAAGACTAACAATAATACGACAATATAAGAAATATACTAGTCCAGAAAAAAATATTATTTTAGTAATCAATAATGGAATGTATGACGTAGGCATCCGTTAAGAAAGGATTAAAGCTAGCCGCGGACGCCAGCTAGTTCTCATATAAAGTACAGAAAAGTACAGTATATGTTTCGGGAGTTTAAAAGAAGAATTTGGTACCTACGGGTAACAAGTCCTGATTGTGCTAATGTGTCAAAATTTGCTTAAAATCCGAATCCGAAAAAAGTTGTTGATTAAGCAATTTTTAATAGAAAGAAATACACTGAAAACAATACTTACTTTTATACACAACCAAACCAGTTGGCCCAGTTGGTTGGTTGGTTGGCTTTTTATTAAAATCAAGTTAACTTTATTAGTAGATATTTTGTCAAACTTTGGTTATTCCTGAAAAAGCCAAATCCTATTTTTTAGTGTAGAAGAAAAAAAAATAGTATATAAAAGAAGAAGAATCGATAACTGATTCAGTTCCCACGGGAAATTATTACACAATATAGGACACATACCTACACAAAACAGAAGAAAAAAACTCTCTGTGTTTGGAAAGATAAACTTTCTGATCTCTAAATATTTTATGTCTATGCCCTGTCGCCGAAGAAAATCCACGTCTTTCATAACGAAGCCCTTTTTATTGGTTCATGAAGAAATTATTCAAATAGAAATTCGTTTCGGAGCAATATCTCAATTTGAACGCCACGAGAAATAAATTCCAGGTATGAAATTGGCTCGTATCGATGTAATTTGATACTGCGCTGCGGTCGTTGACCGATTTCATTAGTTTCGTGGCGAAAAACTCGGAAATTTTATTTTTAACTTTTTTTATCTAGAAATTTCCACTGTGGAAATTTTGAGATAAAAAAGTATCTATATGCTATTTCAGGTTAAATTTCATCAAAATCCCTACTAGACAGATTTTGCGTGAGTAACTAACAAACAAACATACTTACACACCTACTTACATCCTCACACATTCAAACTTTCGCATAATATGAGGGTAAGTAATCAAAACTTCAGTTTCCTAGCTTAGATGTAAGGGATTATATAGCGCTAGCGCAAAACCGGCTGTAACTGTGACTTAGATTGGTCGTCGCCGCTAATGGCATATCTTTGTCATTTCTTCACTACTTAAAAAATCCTGAAAAGAAAAAGCTTAGAAAAAAACACGATCTCTTCGTAGTTTAAGGTAAAAATTGAGGACAGCCGACACACCGTCTTTCTCTCTCTCTCTCAGCCAAAAGACGTCCACTGCTGGACAAAGGCCTCCCCCAAGGATTTCTACAACGACCGGTCCTGCGCTGCCCGCATCCATGCGCAACGCACGACCTTCACCAGGTCGTCGGTCCACCGAGTGGGAGGCCTGCCAACACTACGTTTTCCGGTTCGTGGTCGCCACTCGAGAACCGTTTTTACACACTGATAAAAATAAGTGAACTTTATTTTTCTAAGCAAATTACCTATAAAATTTCATCAAGCCAAATTTCTGCGTAACTGCAAGAAAATACAAGTTATTTCGCATCGTAGCATAAAGTCTGCAACTTAATTAATTGATGGATAAAATCTAGAAATAACTTATAGAGCTGAGACTCGTGAAATTAATAGTCTTATAGTAGTCATATCATCTAGGTAGTTCCGAAATAATCATCGCTGATCATCATGCTCATGGAAAATATTGAAGTTTCTTGCAATTGTAGTAATGGACACAGGGTAAAGGGGGTTGAAGGATTTCTTTCCCCTCTATGGCTAAACAATATAATTAATTGTTTAAAGTTATAGTATCAGTCTATTCAACATATACCCTTGTGGACATCTATCGATAACGCTGCCCAACAAGAGTGGTCCATCCCTCACTACAAAACTTTTGAGCTGGTTTCTCAAGCAAACTCCTAACGTTGGAAATACTGAAACTCAACGAAACAAATTCTAAAAATCCTGTGAAAGTCTTTAGAATTTAAAATTGCTGTAAAATTCTCTGTAAATTTTGGACTATTGTTAGTGTTAGCAATACAATTTCACATGTTTAATCTTTTGTTAAGAAAACAGTTGTATGTTTTATGAAAACGTGGAATATTTTCCACAATAATATTTCAGATCGCACGGACGTGTCCAGTTTGTGTTTGTTTGGGCTATTCTCTGAAACAGATGTACACATATTGCTTTCACTGAAAGAAAGAGGTTACCAGGTATAATACGTCAATGGAAGCGCACACAGTAAGAGTAAGTAATAACATATCCAGATTGGACCAGTGGTATATTTCATAGGTTTTTTTTATAGAATAGTAGGCATGCGGGTTGCCTGATGGTAAGCAATCACCGCAGTCCATAGACACCAAAGACCCTAAAAAGGTCACTGATGCGTTGCCGACTCTTTGAGAAGGTATACCTTATTTGCCAATAATGTTGGAGTCAACTCTCTTCTCTTCTTTCTTTCATTCTGCACCATTCTTCTTCATAATGCACAATGTTAGAAGTAGTGCACATCAACTTTTTATCCATTTTTATGATACAGAACCAGGGTATGAGAGCCAGTGGCCTTTCCCTCTAGAGAGGCAAATTTCTGAAGGAACCAAAGCAGTCCAAAACATTGCTAAAAGGATAACCTTTGGCAATGTTTTGTACTGCGTTGGCCATGTAGTCATCCTCTAGGATGTGGTCTTTAAGGTACACACAGGTCAATCAATTCTCTCGAAATAAACCATCAAATCATCTCCGCACATGTTGACATGAGTCATTGCCAGTGTTTGCTCGGCCTCTATAAAGTTCAATGGTTTACGAGAAAGCTCCGGTTTCGTAGGTGTAGCTTTGATGCATGACGAGATGTCTATTTGAAGTTCTGCTTAATTTTAGAAATCTGAGATTTGCCCTCCTTTTTATTAGACTAACACTTGCATTGCGAGATGCTTCTACTATATTTGTACCTATACATTTTTACATTCATCTTTTATAACAGAACAAACGTATAAATTAAAGTAGTTCTCTGTATCTGTTATACTTTTAATTTTCTACCCCGCTATGGATTGTGTTGTTGTTTTGACTGTTGGGTAAGAAATTTCGAGTGAATTCAAAAACATTGACATCCTTTCTATTGGCGAAAGTACTCATAAATATGAGCAACTCAAGCCGACCGAAAAAAATGTCAGTTGTTCCATACTACTCGTATTTTACAATACAATATTTGAGTTAATTAGTCTGAAATATATTCATTGCCCTATTGTCACCCTACAGAAGCATGAAGCGTGATGAATTCAGAATACAGGCTATTATTTCTATAAATATCTCGGCCGTGCACTGGTTTATCGGTCGAGTTGATAACTGTTACGCAATGTGGACGTAATGAATGCACAAATTGTATGTAATATGCATGTGGACTCGTTAGCGTTTTCCGTATGACCGCCAAATTATGTCGTGGCAATTTATTGTGCTCTAGCGACGCCCCACGGCTTTGCTCTCGAAGGAATTTCGGGATTTTAGATAGCTTAAGCCTTCCTCATGAATGATGCTATTATACTTATAAACAATTTTTCAAATCGGTTTGGTAGTTCCAGAGATTAGCGCATTTAAACAAACTCTACAGTATAGGTATAGTATGCTCTAGGCTCTAAGAGTATTATATTCTTTAATAGTGAGTAAGTAGGAATTTTGAAAATTCTACCCCCTAAGGTGACTGCTTTACCCCTAACTTAGTGACCCCTAACGTACTTATTACTTCCATGGTTGTAGATAACACTGGCATAAAATTAATATAAGTGTAATGGTCAGAGTTTTGACAAGGCTTGCAACTACCGCCATCTAGCGGTAGCTGCTTAAGTGACAAGGGTGAAAAACGACTTTCACGCGAACGAAGCCGATGACAATAGCTCGTCAAACAAAAGTAGTTTTAATTAAAACAACATAAAGTATGTTAGGTAGGTATACAAGTTCAGGTATGTCGGGTCGAGATAAATAAGGGATGTTCTGATCTGACGACGGAGCTCAAGGAATTTGGAAATTAGAATTCCCTTTCCGTGAAATTGTGAAGTCAATTTTCAGTCAATCGTATCCGATCCGCAACGTTATCGGATGAACAAGGCTCGACAAGGGCAAGTGTCAGGCCAAAACTAGGCTGTGGACTATTTCAAAATGTCCACTACCAAATCTACTGAAATCCATTCATCAGCAGCCATTTTACCACCATTTTGTTTAACATTTTGTGTACACTTCCTTAAGGATGTATTAGACACACGAGCAGCATTTTGCTGTCGACCACCCAACTGCATGCTACCGACGCAACAAACTGCATGTAGTCGGACACAGCAAACTGGTTTAACATTTTGTGTACACTTCCTTAAGGATGTACGACTAGTATAAGACACACGAGCAGCATTTTGCTGTCAACCACCCAACTGCATGCTGCCGACGCAACAAACTGCATGTAGTCGGACACAGCAAACTGCAGCAACCGCGGCAGCTTCAACTTCACGTTGGCGTGAGCGTCAAACCAATGGTGACAGCTAACCGCAACAAGCTATTTGCAGTCGACTGACAAAATTGCGTGCGGCTAGCTGTCACCGTTGGTCGACGCTAACGCCGACGTGAAGTTGGAGCTGCCGGTGTTAGTCGACTGCTGAAGTTTGCTGCGTCGGCAGCATGCAGTTGGGTGGTCGACAGCAAAATACTGCTCGTGTATTTTGTGCCTTAGGAGGATGGGCCGTGATCCACCTCGCGGGCCCAATACGGGTTGGTGGGTTTTAACGACTGCGAAAACAGCTGCTACAGCCAAGACCAATGTCTTAACCTGCTTTCCGAAGCACGGAGGAGCCCGAGTTAATACGATTTTGGTCACCCATCCCGTGACCGAGTATTACGAAAGTTCCTTAACCACCTCTATTGCAGGCCGAGCTCACGAACCACTGCGCTATCGAGCTTCTCATCATCCATTAATTCATTAATCCTGGTAGCCGAAAGGTCGCAAGTTCAAAACAAACTCCTACCTTGTGAGTTTTGTAAACCAACTGTCTCGTTTCTGGTAATTTTAATAGACTTGCTTCTGGTGAAGGTAATCATCGTTATAAAACATTCATTCCAGTTGATTTATCAGCTAGTGTGTGAAATGGGAAAGGTATTGGCAAACCACTCCATTGCGAAGAAAGCTTTTTATTCAACATTATGAATGTCCTCCATGACTACAGAAGGGCTGAAACGAGACATATTGAAAGAGTCTATTTTGGCGGGCTTTTTGACACCTCTGAACAAGGCTCGTGTCATGATTGCAGGCTCAGGGCGTTATTACGGGTTCTCGGGAATTGAAACCGTCTTGGAATCTGCGGAATTCTTCAGAGTTTGGCGCGAAACGCGCGGAGGGCGCCCGCTATTTTTATGTGACTTTTTTTTCTCATAATTTCGCAGCGAAGATGTTTGTGGCAAAGATTTTTATAGCTTTTAACATTGGCTTTTAGAGTAAAAGCGTTCAAACTTTAAACTTTAAATAAATATGGATCCGAAAAAAAAATAACAACACTTTTGTTGTCAAGTTTGATCTATTCATCTTGGCTCTTTATCTTGTTTTTAGTGACAAAAGGTGATAGCACCCTTCTTATATACTCAAAAAAAACTTGGATCCTGTTTTGTATATAAATGTAATAAATAACAAATGTGCAATTCCTCAAATAAGTATGAAAAACTGCCTCTATAATAAACTCATCATCGTCAGCTTGGTTTGTAAACCAACTCTAGCGAAAAACAACTTGTTTGGTCGATATAGATATACTACATTTTAACTATACAGAAAGCCCAGAGAGCAAAGGAATATAAATTATCAGTACTTTAAATGGGTCGAAAACTCAATTTCTCCCATGGGCTCCATAACCAGTGGACGGCATCGGTCCATCTCTTGCAAAAGGACAGTTTCGGCCCAAAGGATGTAAATAGTCCTGATATTAGGTCCTTTGAATAAAGCCAGATTTGGTAGGACGTTTAGCCCAATTCTATAGCCGCTTGACCCGGCTGCAATCAGTAATACAACGGCTTCATTTGTCACTGATATGCCCCTTTAGTGGGCCAATAGACTATAATTACCAACTTGCATGAATAAATTTGTTTGTGGATTACTTTCAGTCTTCAGTTTCGGGTTCAGTTATAAAGTTTCGGGAGCTTGACAGGCCAGGTCTTGGATTATCCTTTCCTAACTAACATTATAATAAATGTGAAAGTGAGTTTCTTTGTTACTTTCTGACGTAATTATTGCATTTCGCCGACCATCCCGCGGGACCGTCAAAAGCAGGATCAAGCGCGGATTTACGTATTATCTACTGAAACAATTTTCTTGAAATTTCGCATACAATGTAGTGTGTTCATGTGTAGCTACTTATTATCTACCTTATTTATTTATTTATTCGTATGGCGTTTAACAGTCGTTCTTATTTATGTATTATGTAAACTATAAACTATAATGTTATTTTATTAAATAAGTTCTGAATCCAGAGGACAGCGTCGTTTTCGAGAGAGGTTAGCTGGACTACCATGATATTTCGTGAGCGGACAATCCCGAACAATATGGGCAACGTCTTGTACTGCAGCTCCACATTCTCCAAATCTACCTTAATATGTTTTATACACATCGTATTATAGTTTTTACTTTTATTCCGTTGCTTTGCTAGGCATTTATGCCTATTTTCCAATAAATGTCTTGCTTTTTTTTAAATGAATCATCATTTAAAAAAAAATCACATATGATAGCTATAAACAACTTCAAATTAACGAACTTTATATTGTTTTAATATTTTTACGTTTCTATATTTATTAAACCTTCTGTGTGTGTACACCCTAATAAAAATAAAATAAAATGTCAAATTCTTGACAACCCGGACAGTATTTTCTGAAATCTCAATGTAACCTTACTCAATAGTGCTCTATATAATTTTGTATAATTTTGAATATTATGAAGACATTCGCTACATGACAGTTCGGTGGGTATATAAGGGCACTAACTGTCAGTACGGCAGTCAGTTCTTCGTGTTATCATGGTGTTATCTGAGCTCGGAATGCGAGAGCGAAAATAAGGCGTTGTCCCGGGGCCAGCTAGCCCCAGGACTATTTCTATGCCCAGGAACATAGCCCAGGACCCTGCAAGCCTACGCGGCCGCATTCTAAAGTCTATTCGAGACCCTGCAAATCTACGCGGTCGAATATTAGGAAGTGGACATTATTGTCCGAAAGTTCTTAAATCTAATCTGTTCGGGACCCTGCAAGTCTACGCGGCTGGATTGTACTGAACCTAACCAGGGCTTTGAAGTCTATCAAGGACTCTGAAGCCTCAATCTAGAACTGTCAAGACTCGAGCTCTGCAAGTTGATACCGTCTTCAGTGCACTCCGTCGCTGGATATCATGTTTCTCCGTGTATACCCCTGTCAAAGAAAAATCCTCTGTCATACCTGTAATACCACCCTGTAATTTTGTATTGATTATTAAACTTGTATTTTTTTTAAACTGTTATTGCTACATGGGTGAATTTCAACAAGTGGCATTTTTTTCTCATTCCGGTGAGATGTTTTTATTAATAAGATTTTTTAAAATTAAAGTATGGCTTATTGTTCTTCCTAAAATTTCAAATAATTATATAGTACTTTCATCAAAATATGAAAATAAACTAAAGAGGTATGTGTGATTAAAAATTAGGAGGCACTGAAATGAAACAGCCATTCACCGAAATGATATAAATAGCCACCGAAATTAAAAAAATATGTTCTCATTTCCATGGCTAGGTATTTAATTTCGGTGACTATTCAAATTATAAAGAAGAGAAGAAGATACAGACAGATCGAGTGTCTGCCTGTATCTTCTTCTCTGATGAGATGCCTCATCATTAGGGGTGCCATCTTCAAAATGAATTTTGGAGATCAGCATACGGTATCTTTCTCGGTCTTGGAAGGACTGTTTTAGTCCCCAAAACCTAAGACCTATCCAGGTCGTGATGTCGTCCATCTTTTACCTCTGCGGTCGACCTGGTGTCCAATTGACAGGTATCTTCCTTCTTAGAGCAACCGAGGAATGCGTGACAATAAGCCACCCTTAACGATTTCCAGAATGACAGGTTGAAAGCGGCCTGCATCCATTGGACCCATATGTCATCACTGATAACACCCACTCGTCGAAGACCTTAGTTTTAAGGCATTGAGGTATTTTGGACGAGAAGACATTGTGGAGCTTCCCAAACGCTACCCAGCCGAGTCGGATTCGACCAAAGACTTCGTTCTTGAAGCTGGAACTGCCAACCTGGACCCAAGTGGACATATTGGTCTAGAACTTCGAGGTAAAGCTCCCAACAGAAACCAGCAATGGTGCAACATGGATATTAAATATTATTTAGGTTTTGTCCATGTTCATTTTAAGGCCTACCTTCGTTGAGGTCATTGAGAATGGTACTAAAGTCTTTCAGCGATTCCGCCATGATAAAAATATTGTCGGCAAATCGAAGGTGGGTGACGTGCTACTTACCATTCTAGGAGCTTGAAGGTATCTACAAGCCACAGCAGTGGTGAATAGTTTCGGAGAATTAACATCTCCCTGTCTCACTTCTCTCTGCAATGGAATAGCCCTTGTGCTCTGCTCTTGTACTAGGAGTGACATAGTGGCGTTACTGTACAAACATTTCAGCTCCTCTATGTACCAATGGTCAATGCGGCACCGCTGGAGAGACTGAATCAGATCCCATGTTTTGATCGAATCGAAGGTTTGAAACCTTCGATTCGAACGGAAACGCTAAGCATAGTGGTCGGTAAAACACTCTGGTATTTAGCCACAACATATGGACATCCACACGCTGCGGCAGGTTATACCGAAGACTAGTTGTTTAGTACCATATACCACATGGTCTAAAGTCCTAAAACCATTTTGGAAACCTGCCTATTCGGGAGGCTGCAAGGCTTCGAATCTGTTCGTGAGAAGATTCGTGTTTACCCTCAAAAATAGCTTATAGATGTGGCTCAGGAGCGTGACGGGTTTATAGTTCTTCAACAGGATTGTCACCTTTTTTAGGTATATTACCCTGCCGGACGGGGATTCTTAGAACCCCCTGCCGTTACTGCTACCGGAGACAGAAATAGCGGGGCTGTCAGAGACTGGGGGCCTGGTCTTTCTGGATGTATCCATAAGAGATCTACGTTTGGCATGCGAGTTAGTATAAAGAAGAGGACAGACAGACGAGTTGGTGAAAAGCAGACTGGAAAAGGTGGAGGATGAGTAAACGTAAGCAGGGTAGATGGAGGAGTCTAGTACCCCACTTCTTACTCCCAAACAAAAATGAGCACGGCTTATATATAATCTACGTCAGAAATAGTAAATATTTTTCTTGAAACCCACTGAAATTAAATAGTTATCGTCTGAAATGATAAAACAATCCACCGAAATTAAATAATTATACACTGAAATTCAAACTACCAAATGAAACATTTTATCATTTCGGTGAGATTTTTGCCATTTCGGTTGACAATTTCGTCCACCGAATCAACCGAAATGAGAGCACGGAAATTAAAAAAGTTAACAAAAATCCGATTTACTCAAAATCCTTTTCATTTAGGATCTAATGAATATTACTCAAAGAAACGCAATTACAGTATCCAACACGTGAACATATAATTATACGTCATGGCTTATTTCAAGACAAGTAATAGCTATACTAATAATAATAGAAATGCTTCGAGAAAGAGGTCAACCGTCGAATCCAACTCGGCTGGGCAGCGTTCGGGAAGCTTCGCGATATCTTCTCGTCCAAAATACCGCAGTGTCTCAAGACTAAGGTCTTTGACCAGTGTGTGTTGCCAGTGATGACATACGGAACAGAGACGTGGTCGCTTACTATGGGCCTCATAAGAAGGCTCAAGGTCACCCAAAGGGCGATGGAGCGCGCTATGCTCGGAGTTTCCCTGCGTGATCGAATCAGAAATGAGGAGATCCGTAGGAGAACTAAAGTAACCGATATAGCCCGCAGAATCGCCAAACTTAAGTGGCAGTGGGCGGGGCACATAGCTCGCAGAACAGATAGCCGTTGGGGCAGAAAAGTTCTCGAGTGGCGACCACGAACCGGAAAACGTAGTGTTGGCAGGCCTCCCACTCGGTGGACCGACGACCTGGTGAAGGTCGCGGGTTGCGCATGGATGCGGGCAGCGCAGGACCGGTCGTTGTGGAAATCCTTGGGGGAGGCCTTTGTCCAGCAGTGGACGTCTTTCGGCTGAGAGAAGAAGAAGAATAGCTATACACGGAGATGAAAATAAATTTGTCCCATCACACCATTATGAAATTCAAATTTTTTTTTCGGGAAAACCCGAGCTCGCTATGCATGTCCTATTACATTAAACACTTGGTGACACTAACACTAAAGTCCTAAGCAAATACGGTCGCGCTAGAGTTGTTCAATTCAAAAATATTCACGACAAACCACCAACCCACCGAAATTAAAGGGCTTTCTCGGACAAATGCATTTGTATCCATAATTTATTAAACTACGTAGATATTAATATAAAATGGCCCTGTTTTAATGCTAACACTATTTACGTCTTTTAAAAAAAATGCTATTGGCCTAAACAAACAATAGTTTTTGCTGTACTAGGATAAATACAGTGAAAACTGTTGTAAAGACAAAAACCGAAATCATAATTTCGGGGTTTAACAATTTTTTTTCCTAATTCAGAGAAATCTTGGGATTTCTCTGAATTATAAGAAGAAATATTTATTGCCTCATATAGGCAAGCGCTTCTTCTTTTTAGAAAAAAATGTTTAAATTGTATAATAACGTCCCACACTACCGTTATCACCCATGCCGCGTTAAAATTGACGTTGGGAAATCCACCCACATAACAACATAGTTAGAAGTACTGAGAAGGACATAGGGTACCTAAGCACTGTTCCCAAGTGGGCCGCAAAGACTAGTAATAGTATAAAATCACTTCCCGCATCTATGCTGATTTTGTTACAGTTTTCACATTTATTTAGATGATTGCGATGGTTTGTAATATCAACCAAAAAGGGATGAAATTCTAGGGACAAATTAAAAATAACCCGTATCGATAACCAATAGTTTGCAATACAACAAATCAGGCACCTCTGCTTTGATTGATAAATAATGTCTTTAAAAGAAAGATGAAATCATTTTATACTGTAACACTTATTTTCAAAAGATCAGGATTTCATTGTCAGAAGTCCACGAAACGAAATAAAACGAAACGATGCGTATTTAGGGCACATTCATAAATATAACAGGGTGACATCATGGTAATAATTCTGCTTCTCTACCATGTGCAAACATATTGAGGTTACAGAATTGTCACTTGAACACCGCTATTCCAAATTAAAAGTGCGGAGGCCTTTGACAAAATTAAAGGGTGAGGAAGCGAAAGACTGACTTCGGAGTCCAAATGTTACCAACTTACGTTATGATAGACGCTCTGTGTCGTTTCTGGCTCAGAGGCTCTCCTTAGCTATTCAGCGTGGGAATGCGGCCAGCATTATGGGGACCTTTGGGCCAGGTTACAGGACACAGGGTCTAATAGAATAATATACCTAAGTACTTTTTGTTTTGACGAAGCTTATTGCGGATGTTTTCTGTAAACTTTTTGACGAAGCGTGTTGCGGATATATTTCTATGGAGTTTTTGAACATCTCTCTCTCTTTAGTCGTATTTCCTCATGACTGAGGGTCGTGGTCATTATATGGAATGAAACACAAACAACGACTCTCTTGGCAATTTTAATGGAGTGGTTTGCCATTGCCTTCTCTATTTCACACACTAGTTGATAATCATCAACACAGAGTGCAGGTTTCCTCACGATGTTTTCACCTCACGATGCACATAAACGCAGTAAACAACTACTTATTTCACTGTCAGTTGAAGTGAAGAGGCTATTCTAGATTCTCTTTAATTTATGTAAAAAAAATAACTTTTGACCTAAGGGATTTCGTCTCGGACTCAACCTCATTGAATTATGAGTTTTAATCTGTATCATAATGAATTTTGAAATGACCTTGTGAATGATCTCAATTAAAGTCATGATTACGTTATGTTTTTATTTATGTACATGTATTTTAATGATTCTCATACTTATCATCTCAGATATTTATTGGAAATCTTACGTCAGTCAGCAAGCTCTAGACCCTTATCATCCCGAAACTTTCTGATAGCTTAGACCTTAGAAACAATAGTTCAAAACTTTATATATTTATCAAAGTAATTGAAGGTCTCTATGAGTTAAACTGTTGGGAAGATGAGAGTTTTGGAGGGTTAAAGAGATGGTACATTTGATAACAACATGCTTTTACTCAAAAATCTAATCTTTTAAAGACTAATATTTAATTTTTTTATTTTTACTACCTATATTATTATGCTATCTTACTCTTACTAATATGGATGTTTGTTACTTCTCCACTGCACGTAGAATCTACGGGCTGAATTTCAATAAAAACTACTACCTACACCATTGGTAGAGTTAAATCTGGAACAACGTATAAGTATTTAGTAACTTTCTATGGAAAAAATTCTATGGAAGCATTTATTATAAAAAAAAGCAAAAGTAAAAATTAGTTTTATGTTCTCATGCTGATAATGAAATCATTAAAGAGATGGTACATTTGATAACAACATGCTTTTACTCATGCATAATGATGTATAGGATAACAGGTTGTTTGATTGAAAAAGCAAAAGTATGATTCAACGAAATCATGCTTTTGCTTTTTCAATCAAATAAAAAAATAATGACCCTTAGATCCTTAGATATGTAAATAAGTGCCATAGATAATAAAAAAGCCATTCAAACTATTAAAACACGTAACGATGTCACTAGTTAATTAGAAGATCCATAATTAGGTCATAAAGGGTCCAGTCCTCTCGTTTCAGACCTCTGCATTCTACAATGGCAACCTTTGGGGCCAATTGTACACAGGTTACGACCCTAACCTCTCATTTTAGCTGGCAACATTTTTGAATTTTGCAATTTTAACCTACTTCGCTCTGCTCGCTTGGGACTAACTAAATTGTTTTAAACTGATGTTCATCTAGTATCTTTGTTGTGATTTTTTTATGCATTAGCACAGTTATAGTGAGGTCACTAAGATTACATAGTTGCAGATAGGTGTAGTTGGAGGTACATTTTAATTAAATATTATGTCATTCTTTTCAATTCCTGTCAGACGATGCATCGCATGTCCTATTCTATAGCTTTCCTGGGCTAATAACCATAACCAACATCTGACCAAAAGATATCTGTTTCTTCGTGATTTTGGTCATTCTGTCGTTAATTTTATCAATCGGCGTTACATGTAAATTTAACGTCTTACATCTCCGACACGAACAAGTAGATATAAGTTTTAGATAATATCTTAAACATATATTATCTGCATGAGTTTAATTGATATTACATAAAACTTTTTTCCAAAAAAAATGAACCGACTTCCATCATAAAACTTAAAATCATGAAATAACAATAAAGAAAAATGTATAAGCATACTACCTACTGAATGAGGTGAAGTAGGTGCCAAGTGCAGGAAAAAAAATGTTATGTAATTGCTCAGCTAGGCATTTTTATACATGATTCTAATGTTAATTTAGCACCACACAATTTTAACTTGGCACCGACTTCACCTCATTCAGTAGCTTATACATTTTTCTTTATTGTTATTTCATGATTTTAAGTTTTATGATGGAAGTCGGTTCATTTTTTTTGGAAAAAAGTTTTATTTTATCATTTTTAGTGCTTCTACACCTATTTTCTTTAATAAAAACTAAAACTTTTCTTTCACTGGCCGAAAATAAAGAATTTGAAACTTCTTTATGTCAGTTTGATTTGAAGTGTCAGAACATGTCAAATTGTCTATTATTTTTGGCACATAAATAGACCGAGAGCCTGTGATGACCAAACCTTCCTTATTTTCAAATTGCTGAATGTTTTTCTGCGTGGTATACACGGATAAAAAATATTATCGACTAGTTATGAAATTTGGATCTTAGTTGCTTATGCTGGTAATATTTTATAGTAAGGATGATTTTTATAGGTATAAAAAGCACCCTTGGGGCCTCCCAAGGTAACATTAAATTCAGTTTTTATAATAAAACAAATATAACTATAATTTAGTAAAGTTACAATATCTAGCAGTGGTTTATATCTACACCAATTGCCTGGTAATGGATGGCGTGATTCCTAATATTATTAGGAATAAAATCTTTAAAAACTTTACTATGAGGAATTGAGCTACCACTTTAAATGTTGTTGCTACAAATAATCTGCCTAAGTAATCATGATCCAACTTTTATAGTCGCTAATCCCTATTTCTATGTTGGGGACGTACACAGAAAATATTGAGTTTTAATAAAATAAGGAAGGGCATGCTGTCACGGGCTTTTGCTCTATAATGCAATGTTGGTATTTTTATATTTTGTTAGGTATCTTTAAAATTACCGAACAGATTCTGACGTGGTTAAAATGGGACCAACTTGGGAATACACCATTACGAATAAAACAACAATTTTGGAAATCAGTCCACAATTGGCGGAGAAATCGGCGAACATACATAAAAAAAAAACATACATACATCGAAACATATAACCTCCTCCTTTTTTGGGAAGTCGGTTGAAAATGACTATAATATTAGTTAGGATAAAACTGTACAGTGAAGAATAAAAACCGAAAAACTAATTAATATAAACTGAGTATCTAGAATTTCACAATATCCTAACTAATAATATAAATGCGAAAGTGAGTTTTGTCAATTTGTTTGTTTACCTCTAACTAAACGCTTTATCTACAGAACAAATGTTCCTGAAATTTCGCATACCGAGAAGTACAAAAGCAAGCTTTTCATCCCGGGCAAAAGCACTGTGCCCGTGGGAAATTCACGCGGGCGAAGCCACGGGCAAAAGCTAGTATACAATATCTACATGCATATAGTGTATTTCATTTAATACTGTACGAGCTTATAGCCTCTCGAATACCAAATTTCTCAAACCTTATAATAACCTGCTCGAATATCGGCCATTGACAAGATGGACGACCATACCGAGCATTCTGAACATGCCTGTAATAGAGCTGTCTGCTTTATCGATGGTTATAGTAGCCTCGATTTTGACACTCAATATGTGTCATATATCATACCTAATAATTCTAATCCTATCCAATGAAATAAACCATAGGTACTTCCTAAAATTTCGCATACACACAGTTAGAAGAACTGAGTAACACATAGGATACCTTTCATCCCGGGAAATGCACTGTTCCCGTAGGAAATTCACGCGGGAATAAGCTAGTAGTATGATAAATCAGACAGATAGCCGTTGGGGCAGAAAGGTTCTCGAGTGGCGACCACGAACCGGAAAACGTAGTGTTGGCAGGCCTCCCACTCAGTGGACCGACGACCTGGTGAAGGTCGCGGGTTGCGCATGGATGCGGGCAGCGCAGGACCGGTCGTTGTGGAAATCCTTGGGGGAGGCCTTTGTCCAGCAGTGGACGTCTTTCGGCTGAGAAGATGATAAATCAAGTTGACAGTGTAGTCCTTCTATTTGTGGCAAACGAAGTGACCTTCATTATTATGTAAGTCGCCAATTTAATAAAAAAATATATACATATTCATTTATTTTATTACAATTGATATAGTGTGGAAATGTTAAAATACAATTACTTATTTCTAAATAGGTACTAATTAAAATTACAAAATAATAATAAATGATAACATCATGTCAACTATCAATAATAAGTCATATAATTAAGTTAAATAATCCTTCAATGAATAATAACATTTCCCCAATATTTAATCGTGTAAAGACTAATATTTCAAAATTTTTATTTTAACTAAGTATTTTATTATCCTATCGCACCCTTACTAAATGTGGATGTTTGTTACTTCTCAACGTAGAATCTACGAGCTGGATTTCAATGAAAACTACTACCTGCACCATTGGTAGAGTTAAATCTGGAACAACATGTAAGTATTTAGTAACTTTCTATGGAAAAAATTCTATGGAAGCATTTATTATTTTAAAAAAGCAAAAGTAAAAATTAGTTTTATGTTTTCATACTGGGAATGAAATCATAAAACTCTAGACCAATATACCGCATGTAAATAGTCTAATAATGTAATAATTAATCTCTAAAGAAGACCCGCATTCAACGAAACATAATATCCACTGCTGTAGACAATCGATTGCCCTGTTAGCAATAATTCAGTGGAACAGCAATATCAAGCATAAGCAATATCGACAACGCCCGAAGCGAGGTAATTTAGCCGGAGTAAGCTTACAAAAGAGACCTGAAACTTGATCGAGGAGATTAAACCGTTAATTAAATTAAATTGATAGGATAGGCTTTTATTAAACTGGATATAAATTGAAATAGATCAAAATTAAACGATTGTGGAAAACTTTACACAGGTTTTTGGCGAAAATAAAATGCGATTTTTGTGTATGACAGCCCTTTTAATGAAGATGGCTTATGGCTATCCAGATACCGGAAATTCCCACAAAAACGATATCGCAACGAGTCAGTTAGAAAAATTACAGTGACCGAAGAAGTCAATCAAAATGGACAGTGACGATCAAGGACATGGATGTCAAGCATCATCATCAAATTTAAGAGCTAGACTCTTGTTGGTGGAGTTCTTTCCATTTCACTCTTTTCATTGCCAACTTTTTAACTTCCTGATATGACCCGGCGCTAAATTTTTCCTTTATTTGCGTCATGTAACTCTGTCTTGGTCTCCCTGTACCCCTTCTTCCTTTAGCCTTTCCCTTGTATAATATTTCGTACGAAATCATCGTGTCATATCAAGTTTTTTTTTATAGGGCGGCAAACGAGTAAGCGGGTCACCTGATGGTAAGCGATCACCGCTGCCCATGGACAACTGCAACACCAGGGATATCACAAGAGTGTTGCCGGCCTTTCAAGAAGACGTAGACTTGTTTTTGAAAGTTCCAATGCCGTATCGGTTCGGAAAAACCGCCGCAGGAAGTCGTTTCCACAGATTGGTCGTACGTGGCAAGAAGTGTCTTTTAAATCGTACGGTGATTGACAGCCAGTCATACAGATGTTATGGATGAAACTTCAACTTGTGACGGATGGTACGAAGCATAGAAGCGTTAAAGCAACTACTCAACGTCGACTTTCTGTGAGAGGGTGGTACACGGGTGGTACTTCCCCGGACGAGCCGGCCAAGTATGTAAAAGTATGCCAGTAGCGTGGCTCCAAAATAAAAGTGACCTAACATTTTCCCTCTTCTACTTTCAATAGTATTGATAATGTTTATTTTTCTCCTATTCTTTTTAGAACCTTTCGTCTTCAAGGTCACACATCCTACAGTAATATTCCAAAAACAGCAAAACACTAACATCGCAGCTTGACGTCTTGGTAAACTGATGTAACTCCAAAATTAATGGCCATTCAACAAATTTTGACAAAAAGCAAACATGACGCCTCCCAATTGAAATGTGGATATAATAGTCTCATACCCATAGACTTCCAAAACTCGACAGGCCACAATAGATGCGATCTAATGCCTGATTGATGCAGTTACAAAATAGAATTATGTCAAATACCATTCGTTACATGCAACTGACTGAATGCATTGAGATTATTCCATTTACACACAACTTGATAATTTAATGAGAAAACAGGTTTGCTCATTATATTTTATATCACCCAAAGTTGTAATAAACCACAAACACCCTACTCATATTATGATATGACCTAATCACATCAAATTTAGGTGTGGGCTGGCGTTTTAACCACTTGACTTCAGCCGTTTCATTTTCAACAACTACGTAACTACATCCACTGACGACGTGCGACGTGTTTCAAATAGCTAATCTATTCTTCTTTGGTATAGGTCTATGTCCACGCCCTGAATTTGGTAGCATTACGACATAAGAGCACAAAAGATCGATCGTAAATGTCCATCTCAATAACTCATAAGATGCTTATGCCCTTAAACATGACAACACCATGTCAGCATAATTTATCTTTAAGTGTCTACCCACATATATGTTAGGATAATAAAGCTCATGAATTCGTACAGTCAACAGATCCAAACTCATTGTATATTCGCCGCTGCTTGTTACGTAGTCGACTGTACTTCGAACGCTTAATAATTTTTTTTGGAGCACTGAGTAATTAGGTAAAACAACTTTTTGGTAAAGCTCGATGGTTGTACTACTAAGGTACTACCACATATTATATAATTTAATATGTGGTAAGTTGAAATAAAGAAGTTTATACATAAATTTATGAAGTCATTCTTTACGACCAGTTATATATAACATACAAACATATAGAAATAATGCATACCTACAAAGTTTCGATTCGAGATTTTTTTAAGAAGCAAAAAATAAATTTCAAAACTCTCTGCAGATTAATTACTTAGATAACATAACAAAGGATGGTTAAGCCTTGTAATATGATAATGATATTGACAAAAAGAGGGAAAATTTATGTTTTTCCCTTAGAAAACCTTGTCTATTCCTAGACATGCTTGCAGAATAATGTTTTCAAGCGTATATATGAAAACAAAACATGACCAAAACACATTCTACACAAATTACATTTTAATGATGTGCTTAAATAAAATAAAAATAGCCTTTATTTCAGATATACATAAGGTTCGTTTACATTTGTTAAATTTTTATATATTTATTCCTTCATCCGTATGCCTGTCTACGGCAAAGGCCTCTTCCAGCGACTTCCACTCTTCCCTTTCCATAGCTATCCTCGTCCATAGTGATCCTGCCGTCTCTCTAATTTCATCAACCCACCTTTTGCACGGTCTTCCGCGTCTTCTATTCTTTTGCCTAGGGTACCAGTTTATTATTACTTTACTCCACTTTTCTCTGCCTCGTACAGTGTGCCCAGTCCACCTCCATTTGAGTTTTTTGACAGCAGCGATAATGTCTTTTACTTTTGTTATTTTTCGTATTTTCGTGCATCTTACTCTGTCTTTTTTCCTGAGGTTTAGCATGCTTCTCTCTATTGATCTCTGGCATACTTGTAGTTTTTTATAGTTTGCTTTTGTGAGAGCCCATGTTTGGCAACCATATGATAGAACTGGAAGAATACAGGTGTTAAAGAGTTTTCTTTTTATAAATATAGGAATTTGTTGATTTTTCATGAGTTCTTTCATTGACCAGTATTTTTTCCAAGCATTCCCTATTCTGGTATCGATTTCTTTAGAATTTTGGTCCGTTGATGAAATGATTTGGCCGAGGTATGTATAATCTTGTGTGTAATTGATCGTGTTTCCGCTAAGAGTAATCGGTTTTTCATTTCTGTTCGTCATAGCTTTAGTTTTGAGTAGGTTTATTTCAAGTCCTGCAGAACTACTCTGCCTTTCCAGATCCACAAGCATTTTCGTCAATTCGTCGTGATTGGTAGAAAGAATTACTAGGTCGTCCGCAAACCTTAGATGTGTTAGGTGTTCCCCGTTTAGTTTCAAGCCATAGTTATCCCATTCAGCGTGTCGGAAGATATCTTCTAGAACAGCCGAAAACAGTTTTGGAGACAGGGGGTCCCCTTGGCGTACTCCTCTTACAATACGTATTTCCTTCCCCTCGGTTTCTAGTTTAACTTTTGCGGTACTGTTTTTGTAGATATTCCGTATTATTCTTATGTATTTGCTTTCGATTCCTTGTTTCTTTAAACTGAGCCATATTCTTTCGTGTTCCAGAGAGTCAAACGCTTTGCTATAATCTACAAAGCAGGCATAGAAGGGCATGTCGTGTTCTTTGTATTTTTCAATTATTTGTTTGGTTACAAAAATGTGGTCGAGGGTGGAGTAGTTTCTTCGGAACCCAGCTTGCTCTCTCGGTTGATTTTCGTCAAGCTTTTGTGTTATTCTGTTGAGGATAATTTTAGCAAATATTTTGTAGATGTTGGATATTAGGCTGATTGGTCTGTAGTTGCTTATATCACTTTTATCACCTTTTTTATGGATAAGTGTTATTGTTGACATTGTCCACTGCGTTGGGATATATTCACTAGCTATCACTTCATTGAACAGTTTTGTAAGTATTGGAGCTATCCAATCCTTAGTTTCTAATAGGAACTCGTTAGTTATACCGTCTGGACCTGGCGCCTTACCTTTTTTCTGGGTATCGATTGCTCTTTCTACCTCTCTCTGTAGTATTTCGGGAATTTCATCTTCTCCTCTTAGATCTATACTTTCCATATTATTCTTTTTTGAGTATAGTTCTTGGTAGAAGCTTGTAGCTATGGTAAGAATGCCCGGTCGTTTGGTTGAATTGTTGCCTTTTCCATCTCTCATTTTTGGTATCCATTCTTTCTTGTATTTTAAGTCTCGTAAAGCTTTCTTGATGCCACCTGTCTTGCTTATGTGTTCTTTCAATGTTTTTAGTCTATTTCTTTCCTGGTTTTTCCTCATGAATTTCTTTATCTGCTTGCTAAGGTACGATATTTGGGTCCTAATCAGTTTTGTTTTAGGCTTAATTTTAAGTAGTTCGGCTCTCTTTTCCAATAGGAGTTTTGTAGTATTAGATATCTCAATTATAGCTTTGCTTTTGTTTATGTTATTTTTTTGTTTTGTGTTAAGGAATTTGTAGAAGTTGTCAAATTTTTCTTGTGTATTGTTCTTTTGAGCTAAATTAGGGTGTTTTTGGTCGATATTTCTTAGTGAAGTTGCTTCTGTGGTTCTCACATATTTGTGTTTTATTTTGAAGGGTCTTTGATTTTGAGGTTTTTTAGGCAGTAGATAGGCTCTTACCATTCTATGGTTACTGTTAAAGTTTACGTTTTGGATCACCCTGCAATCTCCAAAGGATCTTCGGTTGTTAGTTAGTATGTGGTCTATTTCATTTTTGAATAATCCACCAGGAGAGACCCATGTCCATCTGTGGTGTTGCCGATTTTTGTAGTTCGTATTTAGTATAAATAGATTGTTTTCGTATGCTAGTTCGATCAGCTTCTCACCGTTTCGTGTCCTTTTTCCGTAGCAATATGGTCCTAAAATTAGTTCTTCTCCTTCCCTTCTCTCTCCTATCTGAGCATTGAAGTCTCCCATCACTATTGTGTTTTTGTTTGTGTATTTCTTAATGGTATTGTTGAGTTGATGGTAAAATTTGTCTATCACTGTTTTACTTGATTTCTCGGTTGGAGAGTAAACCTGTATTACAGTCCATTTTTCTTCATTCAGTGTAATAGTTAAAACTGCAATACGCTCTGATATGCCTATTATTTCCTCAATATATTTTTTCTTGTCCTTCTTTATGAGGAACCCTACTCCATGATGACCCGGCGTTTCGCCTATGTGGTGTAGAATAAATTCGTCATATTCTTCAATCTTTTCTCCGTATCTTCTTACCTCACTTAAACCGATGATTGTCCATTGTATGTGTCGTAGGGAAAGAATTAGTTCTTGTAAGCTTTCTTCAGATTTTAATGTGCGCGTATTGTATGTGGCAATATAGCATAGATTTTTCTTTTTTATTTCAGGTTTAGTGTTCCCAGTGTGATGGTTTTCAGTTTTTTGAGTGATTCTGCAATTTGTCGTTGGAAGGTAGTGGTCTTCATCCCCCACGGTGACCGGCCGGCTTGGGGTGATCTTGTATGTTTTATTTCTAGTTTTTGGTTCAGGTTGTTCTTGTGTTTGAAGTGTCTTTCCGTTTTCGATGTGGACCCTCCTCCAGTCGGAGGGTTGGATTAGTTTTTTTGTTCAGAAAGCGACGCTGATCTTCCTCTGGTTACAAAGTCATATAGATTTGTCTTCGACGTTTTTTTTGGGGGCCGATGAAGGTGGCTGATTGGGTGATGTAGTAGGAGAATCAGCTTGATCCCTCTTTCTTTTTGTTTTGTTTTCGTCTTTGATAACTAGTTTGTCCTTCTTTATATAAGCAATTTTTCCATTCTCTCTCTCTTTTAGCAGTTGCGGTATAAGTTCCTTCCTTTTTTCCATGACTTCTTTAGAGAAATCTTCTTTGATGTTGATTGCTGAAGGAATCTTCTTTTTACTTCTTAGAATCGAGTTTCTTTTCCAAGAAGAGGTAAAAGTAACTAAAAGAGGTCGATCTTTTTTATTTTTTGGTCCTAGTCTATATGCAGTATTTATTTCGTGCGGCTCGACAACTATTCCGGTTTCTTTCGTGATTATATTTGTAATATATTCAATCAGCGGTCCCTGTTGTTCAGTTTCGCTTACTCCGTAGAAAATCAAATTATTTTTTCTTCTCTCTTCTTCTAAAAAATCTATTTTCCGTTGCATCGCCTGAGTTTTTGTTTTTAGGTCTTTGTTTTCTTCTATAATTGCTTCGAATTTTTGTTCTATTTTGTTTAGAACACTTTCCGTAACAGCTTCTGTTATTTTCTTTGTTTGTATTTCCAATTGCGCTGTTATTCTTTCGAGCAACATTTCCATTTGATTTTCCATAATTATGGGTAAAATTAATGCAGCTGGCAATATTCTTTAATTTTTCTACAATGGCAACTTTATTGACAATGTCTCGATGACCGGAATTCAATTCTCAGATGTCAATGTCAACTGTCAATGTCACTAGAATGGCATGCAGTTTCGTGTTATTAGATTGGCAGTACTCACTTTCACAGCCAACTTCGCTCGGTTACTGGTTTCTTCTTGTTTTATAACCTCAAACTGTCTGTTTGCTTTGTGATGATCTTCGATCGTTGATTAAGTTTTTGGTAAAAGTTATACAGAACCTTTCCTGCGTATCCACTTTATATTCTTGTGACACAGTCTTGGTAATTCGCGTACGTTTTATAATTTATTTAATTTCTTTTTCGGAGAGCGGCGATACAGTATGTTTACAGTTGTGACACCGGAAACGGAAAAGATATAATGATGTGCTTAAACAACGAAAATGCTTTTAAAATGCTTGTCATTAAAAAGTTATGTAGGTAACTTATAATTTATGAGCTTTCAAGTACTACAAATGCATTTATGAGATACAAGTTCATTGCAGTGGCATTGACCGATACTAGTTTAGTAGCAATACCACATGCCCAACAATTTGATTAGCTTTTTATTCCTATACTAGCAGGGCCTGGGATAGCTGTTCCCGTGGGAATTTCAGGAATTCCTTTCTTAGTGCTTTTCTATACTCCCTAAAGAACCTTCATGCCAAATTTCAGCTTCCTACGTCCAGTAGTTTTGGCTGTGCATTGTTTGTCAGTCACTCAGGTAATCAGAAACGGACGATTAATTAATTAATGATTAGGATAACAAAATTTCGAATCAGAAATAAGGAGATCCGTAGAACTAAAGTAACCGACATAGCCAGCAGAATCGCGAAACTTAAGTGGCAGTGGGCGGGGCACATAGCTCGTAGAACAGATAGCCGTTGGGGCAGAAAAGTTCTCGAGTGGCGACCACGAACCGGAAAACGTAGGCCTCCCACTCGGTGGACCGACGACCTGGTGAAGGTCGGACGGACCTGGTGAAGGAATTTATACACAAGACGCGGAGATGTAAATTCCAAATATACTATACGACACAAAAATATGTTGTTACTACCAATTAGCCACTTAAAATTAAATTCAAATAGTACATTTATAATGTCAATTAAAATATACAATAAATTACCAAAACAAATAAAGGACGAAGAAAATGATAAAACAATTCTATAGAAAATTGAAAAAAAATGACTACATAAATGACGAATTCTAAATTTTGATAATACCTACTAATCAATTAATACCCAATAATACCTATACCTATTTATTTTATTACAAATTATTAGTTACATGAAATTAAGATTTATATTATGCTATATGATGATGAACTCCTCTCCTGTGAACTCAGCTTTGGGACGTTTTACGATTGGACATTTCCATAAACTAGTTCAGTTTGGTAAGAATGTGGCAGACTTGAATGTCACACCTCTCTCTCATCTGAACGCTTTCCCGGTTGCATCCTCAGTGTGCGCGTCGGAGCCCAGGGTCCGTTTTCCTACTTCTTCTTCTCCACCTCGCACGGTCTTCGGCATCCTCAGTTGTGAGACCATTGGCACGCATATCCTCCTTGACGACATCAAGCCAGCTTAAGCTTGGAAACATTACATCCAGGGGGTCGATTCCACTAATTACAAACGTCGATATCGTGTCTCAATAGGGGACCGGACAACTTTTTTTTTATGCTTCTTTGAAATATCTCACAATAATAGAATCATCCGTAAAAGAATTACTTCAATAACTTAAGTATTTCCCAAGATATAGCAAAAAACATTTCACATTTTTAAGCAATATTTGGACGATACCAAAACGCCCCTAACTAAACGTGCATTCATATGACGTCACGCGTAGAAAATGGACTTTCCCAAAAAGTTTGAACTGTAATAAATTTGCTCAGGAGAATAAACTCGTGATGAAAAGTCGCAAAATGTGTTTAATTATATGTATTCTATCATAAAATTACATATTTTTAACAATTCTCATACTTTGGCCGGTCCCCTATTGTGTCAAGAGCCAAAGAAATTGAAATAAAGTGACAAGATGTGTGTAAGACATCTATGTTTTTTTAAGATTTCTTTGGCATTTGAGACACAACTGAAACACGACATGTACGTTTGTAATTTGTGGAATCAAGGGCCAGATGATATGAAGTAGTTCAAAATAGCAGTTGCCTGGCCTTGCAACTAGATACGCAAGCAAGCAGGAAGTTTAATTTCCAAATTTACAGCCAGTCTGTATTCAAGTGACCTGTTTTACTAACATAAAGCCCAACAGGGCCGACTGGCCCAAATTACGTCATCGTTTACCGACTTGTTCAAATGTGTCTATACAATTGGCGAGTCGAGTAGCTAGGCTAGCCAATGACATTTAACAATTGTACGGGTTCCAAATTCCATCTGAGTGTTAACTTTCAAATAATTTTACTTGACAAATATGACATTACATTAGTTTTGAAGGTGTAACTATAAAATTACTTGAAATGCATATAAGCTGCAAGGCTGCAACCAAAAAACTTGAAAACAAACACAAATTCTTGAGTATAGTACGTGGTTTTGTATACTATCTCTAGAATCTAGGTAAAGGGAAATTTTTTATGCATATATTTTTTTAATTCCTGCATAAAGATTTTTGCTATTCAGTTTTAGCTGTTTAGTTATTATACTAGCATATATTCTTCCTATTATATAATCTATTTTATGTATAGTTATTATCAAGTCGACCAATGTGAAGTAAGCACTGAAGGTTTTACGATCCTGTTGATGTCTCTTTTAAAGTTTCCTATGCGACAACATCGTCCGATGGTGATTAAAATCCGGCGTTAAATCCGCTTATTTTGGCAGTTAATTAGTAGGCCGGATTTAATGGCTAAATCGTTTGCTAGTTTACAATGTTTTCATTTACTTTCGTAACTAGTTTCACAAATCTGGCTATTTTCATGTAAAAGAAAATTCACATTTACTCACACCGCACTATGGATCCTGTAGTATGGAGCGGCCGGTCATAAATCATTTTTTTGAAAATGTAGGTAGATGGTTATTACTTATCGATTTGATAAATTGAAGATATAGTGCATTAGTTTTCGATAGTAAAGTACCCTTAGCCGTCAAATATTGTGTGTACGACATGTCAAAACATTGGCAATTTTGTGATTTCGCTATTGTTCGTTGCGCAAACCAAAGTTTTGTTCATACTTTGAATACTTGTATTTCTTAAAGTAAGAGCGTGAAGTTAATAAAAATAATCATGAGTAATGATGAAGGTATGTAGTATTTAAAACGTATAAATGTAACATTTTGAGATTATTAATTACATGGAAAAAAAATCGAATACAACTTTAAGTCAGTTTCGAAAATGCAATTTTGTTTTTATTATTTTTTTCAAATTAGGGGATTTTGTCCTCTCAATTATTGATTTTAGGTGAATCCTAGAATAATGTAGAATACAGATTTGAGTTGAATCGTGCGGACAAAATCCCCAATTGGAAATGGCAGGATTTAGAAGTTAGGAGGTAGTGGTTTCTCAATTGAAGGCGTTCGTGTTTATGATAATTTTATACAGATATATGAAGAATGCAATGTTATAACTTGTGTGAAGTGTTGACTTTTGACTATACTGTAGCTGATTTTATAGTTTTTTTTATTTATTCTTTCTTAGGTGTAACAGTCTACACAATAAGGAAGAGAGATTTGTGTGAAAGATGATTTTCACTCAAATACAAAAAATTAGATACAATGTTTTCAAAATTAGAAGAGATGCTAATTGCCAAAACCAACTGCACTTCTACAGACCTAACTGAACTTAAAAAAACTTTGTGTGTTGTTATTTTTTTTATAACGTTTAAAAATAAGTGGTTGTCGTCGAACAGGGACAAAAATATTTTTTTAAATATTAATTCGTCATGGTTAGATTGACAGTGCATTTTAAAAAAATATACTAACAGAATCGTCAATCCAGGAGGCCGATTCTACTAATTACAAATGTAGATGTCTCGTCTCAATTGTGTTTCATGAACCAAAGAAATTGAAATAAAGTGACAAGATCTCTGTAAGACTTCTGTTTTATTATGATTTCTTTGGCTTTTGAGACACAACTGAAGCACGACATCTACGTTTGTAATTTGTAGAATCAAAGGCGTGTAGGCCGGTGAAGGCTTTTCTGGATTTCGTTCTGTCTAGTGAACGCCATAAATGTAGGAAGACTGAAAATTTATGTGCTTCTACTTCTGTGGACGAACTGCTTTTTTCTACTGAAGCGAAACTTCGCAGTGAAGGCCATCTTAGCAAATCATAGGAAGTAAAAAATATCATACCACCGAAAGCCACAGAAACAGCATTTGAAGAAAAGATAGTACCTCCTCAATCCGCTCTATGTTGACGGAAGCGAAGTTAATAATAGCACTTCCAACTGAGGTTCTAGATATGATTTTATTTACCCGAGTAGACAACTTTATACTTGATTTATAATGCAATAAAGTATACCTACATTGTTTTTTTTTAGTTTATGTTATTTGTAGGGAAATATTTATAATTTCATGGCCTTTAACATGAAATTTCGTGTCCTGAAGCCCTATATCCTTCTCAGTTCTTCTAACTACGTGTATGAGAAATTTCAGGAAGATTGGTTCAGGAGATAAAGCGTGAAGAGGTAACAAACAAACTCACTTTCGCATTCACAATATTAGTTGGAATTGAATTTTCTGTCCATGAAAAAAATTATCTTGATTTTGTCTGCTTTCCAAAACCTACTTTATAGCAGTCAAAAATAAAGATTATCCGCTATTTAGTCTACAAAAACTGATTCGCTGACCGCGACCTAGCTTTGGGCTGTTAAAGAAGAAACCACTAAACTATTTTATTATTTTTCTATCCATAATATGCTATTTTTGTGTGAATAACAATTTTAACACCATCTGCGGTTTGGAAGAGTTGTGCAACGAAGTATGCATTATATAAATATCTATAGGATCTACACTAAGCAGATATAAACAGATTAATACAAACAAACGAACACGCTCGCGTTTAACTATTAGTTAATAAATAACCAACAGTTTCGGCGAATACGACACGGTTAAATTTAGCTCAGTTAAATTCTACGTGCGATGAGCTCACGTAACGTTGTAAAATTGTCAAAATACCTCATTTAATGTAAGTTGGGTAAGGTTTATATGTAGCATATGTTTTCATTTCTATACATATATTTAACAGGGAAGTCTGACACTCAAAAGAAAAGGCAACTCACGTGTTTTTGAAAGTCAGAGACTGAAGAGAAAAGGCAACTTACGTATGTTTTTTTCCGTCTTTTTTTTTCGCGTCAATGAAGCAATTTTGTTGTTTATTATATTTTGCCCATTATCATTAGCTATTTTGATGTTCCCACTGCTGGGGCATTGGCCCTTCTTATGGATGGATCCATGACCCACCACGTGGGCCAAATGTGGATCGGTGAGTTTAAATTGCTAAGGTATCAGAGCCTCGTAGTCCACCCAGGTGAACCACGGGGTATAGAGCGTCAATTTGAATAGATCCGAACTTGATGCAATAAGTTTATTCCACTTACAGCACCGATCAATATTTTGTCATATATTTCTTTCGTATAAAATGCGCTCAAAGTGGAAAAGCAAGAATAATCAGATATTCTAATCGTTGCTCCAAAATTAAAGTAATATTATTATTAGAAGGCTTTTCAGAGCCACTGGTCCATTGGGAACCGGTACTTTGAGACATTTATGAGGCCAAAGCCAACATGAAGAGGCCTTTTTGTACCTTTTTATCTAAAACGCTGCATCTGCGGAGATCTGTCCCTTAGTACCATAGGGATATACTAACGGACAGTATTATTATTAGTAAAAGTAATGAAAGGCAACACAAAATCTAGTTTTCTTAAAACAAATTCAACGTTAGAAACAGATGCGGACATATCGACTTCCTTATCAGCATTCCGATGTAATAAACGATGCATCGCGTGCATGCGGTGCAATCTCTCCGACCGACAGTGTGATCATATTGATCCCAATCTCAGCTGCATCTTGCATTCGAGGCGGTATGTTTTGATTGTCATTTACAGTAAGTGCAATAATGTCTCAGAATTTCATATCTTTATTTGCGGAGTCTAGAATATTATGCTTTTTATTTATATTTAAATTAAACCACCTTAACAGTCATAATAGTGACCATTCTAGTTGTTTCTTATATTTTTTTATTCTGTCTTAATTTAAAAATTATATAATCAACTAGCCGTTCCTGCGACTTCATACGCGCATAAAAACAAACTTATTCCCGTTTACGTAAAAATTTCGGGAAATCATCTCTTAGTGCCCCCTCTACACTACCCCTGAATTTAGTTCAAGATAAACTAGGTATTCTTTTCCAGAAATTTAGTTAAAAATATATTGTTCCTCTGATTCGTAAATAAAAAGAAAACTAAAATGTACTAGGGCTACGTCGAGTTTCTCATGAACTGTAACTGTAACAAAAGTAACACCTTGTAAGTATGGTTGTTTATAAGCTTTTTTTACGACTGCCAGTCATAAATGTAAGTACTCATATACCTGACAAAGTACAGGTAGGTTGGACGTCCGTTACGCTTTTTATTGCCTGAATTTTGTAGACCAAGAAATGTTTTCAAGCCAAGGAAAACTAATAAACTTTTCGACACTGCCTCTTATATTTTTTATCAAATATTTTGGTGCACTAGAGATACAGGATCCTAACTAATATTATAAATGTGAAAGTGAGTATGTTTGTTTGTTTGTTTTTTATCTCTTCACGCTTTATCTATCTACTGACCCGATCTTCCTTAAATTTCAACTAGACATAGACATAGTTAGAAGTACTAAAGAGGACATAGGGTAGGTACCATTAATCCCGGGAAAAAGTACTGTTCCCGTGGGAAATTCACGCGGGTGAAGCCGCGGGCAAAAGCTAGTATATTATAATTCCTACTTATTATCTCCTTGAGACATAGAGCAACACGGACTTCTTCCGCGCGCGGAAGTCCTTGGTAGGAAAATTGTTAGAGATCATAAAGAAAATTAAAAAAAAAACATACATACATCGAAACATATAACCTCCTCCTTTTTTGGGAAGTCGGTTGAAAATTAAAATATATCGCAGGTATGTATGAAGATATGAATCTATTGCTTAAAAAATCATTGCTTCAAAAATATATATTTTTAAGATGGGTCGAATCAAAAGCATTAGGTAGAACACACTCCCCGTTCATAGTATATTTTTACAATCAACATTTGAGTAAATACAGGAAGAGATGAGGTAACTCCGGCTAAAATTATAGGTGTTTTGCGGCGGCTACCGTAGTCGTAAGAAGCTTTATGGTCTACGATCATGTTACAATGCAAATAGACTTATTTCTCAGGCTAAAGTTTACCCAAAAAGTAATCTAATCAAATGTTAATTAGGATTGACGTGAACGGATTAGCATTATTTAGTAGGTATATTCAAAAAAGAAAGATGCGATGATGGATTAAATACATACATACACAGAATCACGTCTTTATCCCTTACGGGGTAGACAGAGTCAAGAGTCGTGAGACTCGAAGGCCACGCTTAGCTGAATAGTGGGCTTTCTGATGGAATGGAGATTTAGATATAGTGACAGGTTGCTAGCCCATCGCCTATGAGTAGAGGAATTCCCAGTTTAAAGCTCCCTCGATTTATTTTTACAATCTGCGCGGGAAGAGAAGCAGCTGGCACATTCTATGTTTTTTCTTCGCTCCCAGACCAGCATGGATTGAATACTGTACCGGAATACTTAGTAGGTAGATACATATTCGAAATCACGAATGACGTTTTCAAATCTTTCGATTGTTAGTTTGGTACACTAATAGCTTCAATAAGAAAATTACAACAAAACAGTAAAACTATAAATAAACCAATCATATAAATTAGCACTGAAAAGCTCACTACTCACGTAACGAAACATTAACGTCGTATAAATTTCGTGCAGGAACCTGGTCAGCGGGTCATTAGCAGTCAGCAATTAACCTGTTTCAGAAAATGGTGATGGGTCACGGAACACCAGAAATGGGGAAATTAGGGAAACTAGCTCGAAAAGTTATTGAGGCTCTCAAGCCATAAAAGAATAACGCCAGTTATTTTCCTTGTCATTTATTTATTTAATTAACTTCTTTACAAAATAGATGTAAATGGCGAACTTAAAGCTGGAGGCTTTTTTACCAGTCAACCAAGAGGCTATTTACGAGTATTTTTGATCACGTTACTTAATATAGTGAATCTATCGTGACATCTTTGGAGAAAATGCAGCAGTGGAGTTTATTGCGCCTCCTCTTCACTTCAGCTTTGGAGGCGGTAGTAACCTTAGCTTTAAAAGTAATTTTCTGACGTCAACTAAGTATCTAACCTAATTTAAAAGTGCTATTTTAGATAAAAAAAAACAATTGACTTTGACTTTATACTTACTTTGGTACTTTGTACCTACACCTAATTCAATTGCACCAGTGCATGTGTCGCCTTTATTGGACGGAATGAGAAAATGTCATCAAACACGCGCGGCATGCAGCGCCTCGTGCCGGCTGCATGAGATTGCTTGAAATATTCTACGCGAATACCCTGTTAGCTACAAATACCAAGAAATTCTTAATATTATAAAAATATAGAATAAATTGTCGTCGCGAATGAGACTCGCGATATTTTCGACAAACGACAGTAACTAAACAAAATTACAAAATACTAGCCCCGCCCCGGGGCTTCGCTTCCGTGAGAATTTCGGGATAAAAATTACCCATTTAGCTATTCCCGGTATTTTCCTACCCGTATACCAAATTTCATTAAAATCTGTCCAGTAGTTTTTGCTTAATTGAGTAACAAACGTCATCAAAAACTCACAAATTCACAAACTAACATCCAAACCACAGTCCATCTAACTAAGGATTATTGTGCGCAGAGAATCCGGACAAACGAAGTGGCGGGAAGAATTCTGTACCGGAACTTTACCGGGAAAAAACCACCGGTAAAAATAAGTACCGGGAAAAAATCTCCACGCGGCACCACGTCTGTCCGACTAACCTAACCTAACCTATACGCAGTCTGCTACCACTATAGCTTATAAAGGGAGCTATAGGGCCCTATATAATAACCTAACTTAATAACTACAACCACCCACAAACCCAAGGGTCACTTACCAAACTTAATCTTCTGCTCTTCGGATCCAATCTTGAGTGTCTTCGGAAAGGGGGAATGCGGTCCCTAAACACCAAACCTACCCCGAGATCTCAATTCCCCAGAACAAACAAATAGATTTCTTCCCGAAGTTGGCTCGGCAACAGATGTCGGCGTCCCCAGGCAGCCACGTTTCGCATCTCACAAGAAACAGTCACAATAACAGGGTTTTTCACCAACACGAACGTTCAATAGTTATTTAACAAAAGGAAGCTCACAATTATAACTCAAATCAGTTATTACAAACAAAATTAACGCCACGCCGCGCGACTTCAAAATGCAACAACCCAAGATGGTGGCTATATCACCGCGATATTTCCTGCGACACGGCCTCGTGTGCGCGCGTTCAAAGGACCACTGAATGTCGACGGCCGGAAGCCGTCTGCGCAATGTTGCCAGGAGGCAAACGCAATGGCTATACGTAAAGCCAGCTATACACGGCGCTGCTACCATGCGACAGTGCACAGAGTTTATAAGCATCAACAATTTTTATTACAAACATCCCCCCGTCCCGGTCTGAGAAGCAGACCGCTAGCTTACTCTACGGGAAGGCGGGCGAGAGAGGTCACAGCTCTCCTTAAAATCGAACCGTCGACCAACACCTCAGCCACACGCGGAGTGCCATCTCCGCCAAGAATCAAACGTAATATGCGAGCTCGTCGCCAAAGCAATGAGGGCAAATTTGCCTCTTTTAACAATACTAAATCACCCTCCTGGGAGGCTCAGTCCTGTCTGTCCACTTCACTCTTTGCTGCAGCAAATGCAAATATTCAAGCGACCAGCGACGCCAAAAGTCCTGGCTCATTTGCTGCAACATTTGAAAACGCGACAACCGATATACGCGTTCGTCCTTCCACGGGTATTCGGGCAGGGCATTCAAAGGCCCTCCCACCAAAAAATGACCAGGGGTGAGAGCTTCCAAGTCATTTGGATCTGGAGATAGCGGACAGAGAGGACGAGAGTTGAGGACCGCCTCAACTTTACAAAACACTGTGGCCAGCTCTTCAAAAGTTAGAGCCGTTTCTCCGATAATGCGGCGGAGGTGGGTCTTTGCGGATTTCACAGCCGCTTCAAAAATCCCTCCCCAATGGGGGCAACTTGGGGACTAAACTTCCAGGTTATTCCCCTTTGGGCAGCAATTTGACTTAAACTAGTACAATTTTTATCAATAAACACAGAAACATCCTTAAGATAATTTACAGTTCCTTTATAGTTTGTGCCATTATCCGACCTAATAAGGGAAGGTAGACCTCGACGCGAAACAAAGCGATCCAACGCGGCGACGAAGGCCCCCGTAGTCAGAGCTGATACCACCTCCAAATGGACAGCCTTGGTGGCCAAACAAACAAATACACACAAATAGCCCTTCACAATACGGGCATTACGAAAGGGAGAAGCCTTGATCGAAAAGGGACCGGCAAAATCGGTTCCAACGCCGTCAAACGGCCTCGAAGGTCGGATTCGATCAGCGGGCAAATCACCCATCTGTGGTTGCATCGTGGATGCCTTCAACCTATAACATGCAATACATCGAAACAGGACACTACGGATTGCTCTTCGGGCAGACAAAATCCAAAACTCGCGTTGCAAAATAGCCAACAAAGCATTGCACCCAGCATGGGCGTTACGAATGTGTCGATCAGACACCAAAAGCTGCACCAAGGGTCCGCCCTTGGGCAACAACAGAGGATGGCGAGTCTCATATGGAAGATCCGCCTTCCGGAGCCTGCCTCCAACCCGAAGAAGCCCATCCGAGTCGATGTACGGGTTCAAACGAGCGACCGCGCCCTTCAACTTAGCGCGTGCGTCGCGCAAAATATGAAGCTCTGACTCAAACCGTCCGGTCTGCACGACACGGACCCAATGCAACAATGCGCTCCGGCGCTCTTCTGCACCTGCAATCGGCTCCAACCGCTTTGCCTGTGGGTTTCTACAATTATGTATGAAACGCTTAATCCAACTGGTAACACCCAGAAGCTTATCCAAACTGCTATACCGAGCAAGTAGCCAATCCGGCTCCGACGTCGTCTCAGCGACTACAGCATGTACACGAAGCCCAGTCAAACTCAAAGAAGTAACATCTGTCTGACAGACAGGCCAAGATGTTTCTGATCCCATCAGCCACTCTGGACCCCACCAGAGCGGGTGTGACACCAATTCTGGTGCCGTACAACCTCGGGAAGCACAGTCCGCTGGGTTAAGCTCTCCCGGCACATGTCTCCATGTTATATCAATTCCGATATTCTGGATTTGGGAAACCCGATTTCCCACAAAAACCTCCAAGGTATGTGGGGCCGCGCGCAACCATGCAAGCGCGACCTGGCTATCCGACCAGGCGAAGATGTCCCGTATCTCGACCGTGGCCGCCAGCTCACATGCAACGTGATGCAACAATTTAGAGAGAAGGTGAGCTCCACTCAACTCAAGCTTGGGAATAGTCAGCCTAGTCCTGATGGGGGCGACCTTGCTCTTCCCTAACAAAAGCGAGACATTGACCCGGCCATCGGCGTCAACTGTCCGCATATAGACTGACGCGGCGTAGCCTCGCTCCGACGCGTCACAAAAGCCATGCAGGCTGGCTCGATATTTCCCGGGGGCAATATTCGACGAGGCAAGGCAATCCGATTGACTTCCTTAATCGATGAAAACAACTCGAGCCAATCATCCAATGGAGAGCCAAACAGCGGCTCGTCCCACGAGACGCCCAAAGTCCAAAGTCTCTGAAGAAGACACTTCGCAGAGAATATCACTGGACTGATCCAACCGCTTGGATCAAACATACGAGCTATTACGGACAACACCGTTCTCTTAGTCCAGACCTTTGGTATTTCCAAGTCCACTTGGAAGGTAAAAATATCGGTTAGCGGCTGGTACTGCATGCCCAGCACCGCTATCCTGTTGGGATCATCCACATCCTCAAACAGGTGAGGGTTCTGTTGGTGATCCTCCGGGATCCCTTCTAGAACTTTAGGCTCATTAGACAACCACTTACGTAGCTCGTAGCCACCTGTCTTCAATATTTCAATCAATTCATCCCGCAGTAGGAGGCCCTCCTCAATACTTTGGGCTCCGGTGCACACGTCATCAACATACAAGTCACGTGACAGCACGGAAGCCCCACGGGGAAAGCGGATCCGTTCCCGCTCTGCCAATTCAAGCAATGATCTGATGGCGATATAGGGACTAGATTTCAAACCATACGTGTTTGTGTTGAGTTCATACACCGTCACAGGATCCTCAGGGCGCTCACGCCAGAGTATCAACTGGAATCGCCTGTCCTCAGGATGTATGACTGTCTGGCGGAACATCATCCGGATGTCCGCGCCAAAAACCACTTGATGTCTTCTAAAGTTCAAGATGATGTCAATTATGTCCCTATGCAATTTGGGACCCGAATGCAAACACAGATTCAACGAAACTCCGTTCGAAGTGGGTGCGGACCCATCAAAGACAGTCCGCAACTTGCCCGTTGAGGCCTTCACCACCGCGTGGTGGGGCAAAAAATAATGCTCAGTTGAGCTCCAATCAACTCGAGCCGGAGACATGTGACCCAAATCCTCGTACTCGCGCATAAATTCAATATATTTATCACGAAGTACGTGGTCACGCTGCATACGTCGCTCCATGGACAGCAGTCGTTTCTCCGCAAGCGCCCTACTTTGCCCTAGGCTAGGACGAGAGGCAACAAAAGGTAACCTAGTTACAAACCGACCGGAGGGCAACCTCTCCGTGGTCGATCGAAAAAGGGCTTCGCACTCAGCGTGTTCCGGATCCATCCTGGAACTCATAGGTGGCTCCTCCACCTCCCAAAACCTTTGCATGGTCTTGGCCAAGGACGCAGATGCGACAACCGGTGGCTCCTCCGCGGTGCCATTATCAAACACAGGGCCCATCAGGGCAAAACCAAAAATCGTAGACACTGCCATCAGTGAAGACGAACCCAGAGCTTTCTGGGTACCCAACAAAATCCAACCCAATACGTCCGAGCCCAGGAGCAAGTCCACTGGGCCGGGATGAAAGACAAAGGGGTCGGCCAAATCCAGACCCGAAACCAAAGACAACACACCCGGCGGTATGTCTGTCGAGGGGTGCCAACCCGCAATGGTATCCATTACCATAGCCGAAGTCGTGATCCTCATTGTGGAGGACTTCAGCGAAGAAAAGGTGACAAGTGTCTGGCCCGTCAGACACTTCACTTGTATGCCACCAACTCCAAGAAGTGGCACAGGCGAGTCTTCCACGACTAAACCTAACTGGCGTGCCACTCGAGTGGTAACCAAACTGCTTTGAGCCCCTGAGTCCAACAGAGCTCTCAAATTAATGGCTTCCCCCACGACCCCATACGCGGACCACCGCGGTAGGGAGCAGAACCGTCCGCGGCTCTGTCCCAGCAAGGGAGCAAGCTAGTTACGGGCTCCCCACTCTCTCCAAACCAGGGGCGCGCCACTGACCCGGATAATATGTCGGGCGAGTGCACATCCCCATCTGAGGGGGGGCATAACCCGCGGCCCGGCCATACCTATGGTACGGCGGGTGGTACTCCAGCCGTGGGTACTCGTGCAGCGGCGGAGAAAACCGCTGCGGCTGCATGTGTTGGGTATTGGTAACCCGCGTGGAGGGGGGTGTCCCCACTCTCACGTCCGGTCTAGGGCCCCCGCCCATGGGGGCCCTATCCGGGGCCTGGCCAGCTACATACTGGCCATGACCTTGGGGCGCGTGGTCCCGGTCCGCCAAGACCCGCGCAGGTACGCGACCCCCGAGGGGGGGTGCGACGAGCGAAGCCGCGTCCTCCTTCCGGTGGTGGAGGGCTTCGCGCAGGAGCGCCCCCGCCCATAGGGGACCCCTGCCTCAACATCCGGGTGCCATCCCCGTTGCGGTTCATGCAAAGCATCGCGTGGTGCCGCCCACGGCATGCACTGCATGGTATGGCCCTGGGACAGTCACGTGCATAGTGACCGCCCAAACAATAAAAGCAAAGTTCATGCCGCTTTGCCATGCGGCGCCTATCTTGTACTGGCAGTCTCTGCCAGTCCCTGCATTGCAGCAGGCTGTGGCCCATCCGGCCACATTGCAGGCAGTCCGCGTCCCCCGCGACTGCTGCCGTGTGTGCAACCCGCACACCAGCTCCACGCGGTGGCGGTTGCCGTCCCTGTTGGGGCCTACGTTCAGGCGCTCTGGATGGCGCTGAGTCCGTCATGGTATTCTCAGCCGCCCGTGCCTCAAACTCCAAAAACTTCACCAAGTCAGTGAATGTTGGTAGGGTGGTGCTATCCCGTTCCGCATTCTCGCGCTCAAATCGCGAGCGGATGTCATTGGGTAATTTGCCCAATACAATGTGCACCAGCAAAAAGGACCATTGGTCCACCGGCAGCCCCAGTGTGCGGAGCGCGTTACAGGCCACTGTAACGGGCGTGAGCAACTGCAGGCGCAACTGTGCCCTGTTGGCCACCTTGGGCAGGGCCATCAACTGTGCGGCGTGCGCATCCGCTAACAAACGTAAGTTTTGGTAGCGGGAGTTCAATAACTCCCAAGCCGTGTCGTACTGGTCGTCCTCCACCCGGAGGTGCTGGATGAGCGACCGCGCTTCACCCTCAAGAGTGGAGAGGAGGTAGGCCATCTTCTGGGCCTTCGACAAATCCTGTCGTGCTACGACCAGGGACTCAAACATATTTTTATATGCCACCCACTCCTCCATCCTACCCCCAAAGTGGGACAGCTGAAGGGTGGGGAGCCGACCAGTAACCGCTGGTCCTTCCTGTCTAACAGGTGTGCGAGGGGCTGGTCCGCCAGCCTGTCTCGCCCTTATTGCGGCCGCCGCCTCCACGATGTCATCGTGCAGACTCAGGATCTGGTCCAGGTCCGCCACGTGACCTGCGTAGACCTCCGGGGTAAGGTCGGCTTCGGTAAGCGCCGCCATGGCCGCTTCCGCGTTGTTCAATCGTGAGCGGAGCTGATCCGCTCTTTCCAGTATAGCGGCCTCCCTGTCCTTCCGGGACAGGAGGCCTCCGGCCGTCACAAACCATCTCAATTCGTTGGCGAGTGTCGCCTTAGCATTGGGGACCTTCGCCATCGCGTCAAGTCACAAACAAAAAATAACAAAAGGTAAATAAAAAACAACAAAATCAAACAACTACACGAAGAACCGCGGTAGGTATGAGAATGGCACAAACCCGGAACGCACGGTACAAACCGCAAACAAATACAAAAAAGGTTACAAATATTCTTATACAAACAAACTAAGAAAAATCTAATAATTTTTACAAACAATTAATTATTTTTTACAAACGAACAAATAGAGGGTAGATAAACTACGCTCTGCTACCAGAAAATGTGCGCAGAGAATCCGGACAAACGAAGTGGCGGGAAGAATTCTGTACCGGAACTTTACCGGGAAAAAACCACCGGTAAAAATAAGTACCGGGAAAAAATCTCCACGCGGCACCACGTCTGTCCGACTAACCTAACCTAACCTATACGCAGTCTGCTACCACTATAGCTTATAAAGGGAGCTATAGGGCCCTATATAATAACCTAACTTAATAACTACAACCACCCACAAACCCAAGGGTCACTTACCAAACTTAATCTTCTGCTCTTCGGATCCAATCTTGAGTGTCTTCGGAAAGGGGGAATGCGGTCCCTAAACACCAAACCTACCCCGAGATCTCAATTCCCCAGAACAAACAAATAGATTTCTTCCCGAAGTTGGCTCGGCAACAGATGTCGGCGTCCCCAGGCAGCCACGTTTCGCATCTCACAAGAAACAGTCACAATAACAGGGTTTTTCACCAACACGAACGTTCAATAGTTATTTAACAAAAGGAAGCTCACAATTATAACTCAAATCAGTTATTACAAACAAAATTAACGCCACGCCGCGCGACTTCAAAATGCAACAACCCAAGATGGTGGCTATATCACCGCGATATTTCCTGCGACACGGCCTCGTGTGCGCGCGTTCAAAGGACCACTGAATGTCGACGGCCGGAAGCCGTCTGCGCAATGTTGCCAGGAGGCAAACGCAATGGCTATACGTAAAGCCAGCTATACACGGCGCTGCTACCATGCGACAGTGCACAGAGTTTATAAGCATCAACAATTTTTATTACAAACAATTATAGTATACTAGCTTTCGCCCGCGGCTTCGCCCGCGTGATTTTCCCACTAGTCTAAGCGGTCACGGGAATTTTCGTAACGATCAGGGAAACGGATAGACTTGCTTTTATGGGTTGTAGAGTAGTCCCCTAATGTGAATGATGTCGGTCTGCCGGCTCTCAGTGGTAGCTTCTTCGAGCTATAGGGCCAGAAGGTCGTCTCCCAAGTGCCTTACGTGCTGGACGTGACACGTGAAACCACGTGATTTGTGCTTGTGTGTATTCCTACCGAATACACACAAGCACAAAACCGCATCCAACCTCAACTCACGGGTCGATTAGACAGTTACACACCACTCCGAACGATCGTCGATCATCCAATCACAGGAATCTCAGAAAATTTTACACACACAACTGCATTTTTCGACAGCTTGTCATTTGCTTTTGACAACGAAAGATACGGAAAAGCGAGCACTTTCAATGATATTTTTCCGTCAGCTCAAGATAGCGCGGAGCAACTACGTGCAGCAAACGAACCTTCATTCTTGGCCTATGATTGGTTGTTTCAATTACTAAATTGAAAAATATTGTATGTAATCGAGAACAGCCAACTAATACGTCACGTCTAATATGTTTATATCATTGAGTTAGGTACGTTATTAGACGTTATAGAATATCTATTTTTGGATTTTTGAGCATCTCAGATGCATGCAATTAGTACTATATATCTGATTTCTATATGAGAGTACTTTATATAGAATATCAATAAATAAAGGCATTGTTCTCAAGCTTTTGTCAATCTAGTAGCGCTTTCTAGCGCCTGACTATAATAATGCGTGGAGAAAGTACATAATTTAAATAAAATAGCCTATAGTGCCTAACAAGTGGCTGATCCATAATCTTGATCACTACACAGAAAGAATATATTAAATCAAATATTATCGTAGGAAAGGCTTACGTGCATTTGCTTTCAATGCACAATATTTTGTACTTTTATCATAGTTACATAGTAGGTTTCTTAAATAAATAACAAGTCATATTTTACATATATTTATTTATTAAAAACATGATGTATATATACAGTAAATAGGTATAAGTGTATACATCTCTTGTTACGCAGAATAGTCAAAGCCTTTTCCTTCTCTCTTTTTAGACCATAATTAGGAGATAAATCAGTTCTTGAATCTTGTAATTTTATGAATCAAGCAATGGTTTAATGTTACATCGAGCTTTTGATTCCATCTGTGCATTCCACCTTGAAATAGAGCTATATTTGTTTATTTTTATCTTTTATAAATGTACTAGGTAAAATGTAGGTAAATAACCAATTACATTAACATATTTTGCTACATGAAAATGTTTTGGGTTAAATGTATTTTATGACATATTATCAAGCTTGGATATATTTTATTTTAGAGTATTTTATGTCTGTGGTCAAATCACGTCAGTCAAATGTGGCAACCTCTTTAAAAAAATTACCAAGCATTACAAATGAAATAAGTTGTAGGTTTGTCAATTTTGTCCAGAGAATATACTAATCCAATACTACGTACCTTCCTAAATCCTAACTAATCCTAATCCTATCCTAACTAATATTATAAATGCGAAAGTGAGTTTATTTGTTAATTATTTGTTTGTTTGTTACCTCTTCACGCTTTATCTACTGAACCAATCTTCCTGAAATATCGCATAGGTACACATAGTTCGAAAATCTAAGAAGGATATATGGTACCTTTCGTTCCGGGAAAAAGCACTGTTCCCGTGGGAAATCACGCGGGCGAAGCGGCGTACAAAAGCTAGTATATAATATAATTCAAATAAATATTACTTGCTTTTTTTGGCATTTATAATTTACTAGCTTTTGCCCGCGGCTTCGCCTGCGTGAATTTCCCACGGGAACAGTGCTCCCAGGATGAAAGGTACCATGTCTTTCTGGTCCTACCGGTCTTCTAACTATATGTATGCGAAGTTTCAGGAAAATTGGTCAGGTAAATAAAGCGTAAAGAGGTAACAAACAAATAAACAAATTAACTTTCGCATTTATAATATTAGTTAAAAGTTAGATAAGCTAGTTAGAAGAAAAAAAAAACTGTTAGAGTACATAGAATGCAAAATTCAATAAAAGTGTTACCGGGCAGCAGCGAAAAATGTTTATAAAAAATTGGATTTATATTTTTCGGACTTGGGGACATTTATACAATAATTTTGCGCTTTTCCTGAAATTTAGGGTAAACATCATTGTGTCTTCCTTGAAAATTTAATGTATTTTTTTGTAGATGATATTTTATTTCCAGCCATGAATATTTCACGAATCAAAGTCTTTAACGATAAATACCGGTTGCAATCTCTCCAAACTAGAATTTTCAATTGAGTATTTTCTTTTTACAAAAAGCAGACAACCATAAACTTATTATACCGGTAGCACCACAGAAACAATTTTTTTTTATATATATTTCTGTGGGTAGCACAGACTTAAATTATTAAATAAAGAGTACTTACTTTATCTAAAAAATAAATATTTCTGTGACCGCTAGGTATTTTATAACTAATATATGAATATTACTGGTATTGTATAACTAATTATGTTACCCATGGGGGTACAATATAATAACTTTATGGATACCCGGATTCCCGCCTGCGGAAGTCCTTGTTGCTCGAAGTATAGTATCGCACATTATATTATGTAGAAAAAAAAATCTGTGGTAGAAAACGCGCATAGTCATTTTGTAACTCTTCTTTTGATCTTTATGTACCTACATAGATTATATTGATTGTTATATTTATAATTGGTTGTGAAAAGCTTAAAAATTGTTGTAGATATTTTTATTTCTGTGGAGTTAGAGTTAGATACATTCTTATTCGTTCCATGGTTGATACTATACAAGGACTTTCGCGTTTAGTCTGTGTTGCTCTATGATAGATACCTATAAAATGTATAAAACTTCTTTGGTAGGAACCTACTTTATCATTTTATTTTAGTTTTCTTGACATATTTTTGATGGATTGACTCTTGACACCTTCACTGTTGCCTTCTGTTAATATTTACCCCTTAGTATTGAATAATAATGAGTAAGTACAATTCATAAATAGGTAACACAGAACATTTTATACAAATTGTTGTGGTATAGCGGTCAACACGGCAAACCGCGACTTTCAAGTCGCAATAAATAAAAAAATAAAAAAATGTAATTATTTTCACAAACTTTTTTTGGTAATAAAATTGTACTTGTTTTTGAAAAAAAAGCACATATTCAATATTTTATCTAATCTGAAAAAACGATGTGAGTTTAAACGAAAGATACCTCACGATAACCCGAATCGAACATTCTCAAATTAACTCCCTCAATTTCTGGTAAATCTGAATAGGGAATCACTTAAATATACAATTTCATATTTCACTCGGCATATAAAACTATTCTCATAAAGCCATATTGCGGCAAAGATTTCATAAAGCAAAATTATAATTTAATTTTACTTATATCATATACACAGATTACCCCGGACTTCAGGAAATGATAATGTAGGTACCTATCTTAAAATTTTAACATATTTCTCTAAAAATTGAGCTTATCGGCAAATGCCGGTTAATTACTCATGCAATCCCTACACAGTTTGCCAATATATATTTTTTTGTATTGTCTATACATTCCAAATGTTTTTTATAATAGTGTGTGTGGACGGATACACACACATCTAATCATTGTATGTGTACATGGTGTGTATCCATCCATCTGTGAAACGAAGTACGTGCCTGAACTGTCAAAACCCAATGGTGGACGACCCCCTGGAAGGTGCTTCATTGTTGCGAAAAAAAAACGATCTGAGAAATGGTTAGTTTTAGTACATATTCAAAGTATGGCATCTCCGCATGTGAAACAAGTTGGTCTGCCGGCTGTCAGTGGTTGCATTTCAGAGCTATGAGGCGCGCAAGTCACTGCATAGTTACAAAAAAAAAACGATAAGAGAAATGGTTAGTTTTAGTACCAATTGGAAGAATGGTGTATCCACAGATGAAACGAGTTGGTCTGCCGGCTGTCAGTGGTTGTATTTCAGAGCTATCATCGTTCACGTAAGTCGCTTATTTAAGGAAAAAGTCTAAAAAGACATTAAAAAGCGGGAAAATAGGCGAATTTTTCTAGTTCATGCCAGCCGCTGTCGTATCTACGTATGTTTGACCCAACCTCAAACTTGCGCCGCGCACCACCGCACTGTGGGGAAAAAAATCGCCTCTAGAGAAAAAAAGGTTTTCTTCAGAAAATCTACGTCGATTTTGGTAAAAACTGATTATGTATTTCATTTTTGATCTTAATAAGAAGACTTTTTATTAATACTATTTTTGCTAACATTGCATTCTTTTAATAGGTACTAAAACTGACCATTTCTCTTACCGTTTTTTTTTCGTAACTAAGCAGTGACTTTCGCGCCTCATAGCTCTGAAATGCAACCACTGACAGCCGGCAGACCAACTTGTTTCACATACGGAGATGCCATACTTTGAATATATACTAAAACTAACCATTTCTCTGATCGTTTTTTTTTTCGCTACAATGAAGTCCCTTTCAGCCCCTATAGCTCAAAGTGGCAACTACTGACAGCCGGCAGACCAACTTGTTTCACATACGGAAAAGCCATACTTTGAATATATACTAAAACTAACCATTCCTCGGATCGTTTTCTATTTTTTGCAACAATGAAGCTTCTTCTAGCCTTTATAGCTCAAAGTGGCAACCGCTGACAGCCGGCACACCAACTTGTTTCACATACGGAGATGCCATACTTTGAATATATACTAAAACTAACCATTCCTCGGATCGTTTTCTATTTTTTGCAACAGTGAAGCTCCTTCTAGCCTTTATAGCTCAAAGTGGCAACTACTGACAGCCGGCAGACCAACTTGTTTCACATACGGAGATGCCATACTTTGAATATATACTAAAACTAACCATTCCTCGGATCGTTTTCTATTTTTTGCAACAATGAAGCTCCTTCTAGCCTTTATAGCTCAAAGTGGCAACTACTGACAGCCGGCAGACCAACTTGTTTCACATACGGAGATGCCATACTTTGAATATACATATACTAAAACTAACCATTCCTCGGACCGTTTTATATTTTTTGCAACAATGAAGCTCCTTCTAGCCTTTATAGCTCAAAGTGGCAACCACTGATAGCCGGCAGACCAACTTGTTTCACATGAGGAGATGCCATATTTTGAATATGTACTAAAACTAACCATTTCTCTGATAATTTTTTTTTTTCAACAATGAAGCCCCTTTCCAGGCCCTAGGTATAGCTCGAAGTGGCAACCACTGAAGGCTGGCAGACCTACTTGTTTCACCTGTGGAGTCACCATTCTTTCAATAGATACTAAAACTGACCATTTCTCTAACCGTTTTTTTTTCGTAAATATGCAGTGACTTTCGCGCATCATCGCTCTGAAATGCAACCACTGACAGCCGGCAGACCAACTTGTTTCACATGCGGAGATGCCATAGTTTGAATATGTACTCTTCTTCTTAGTCGTTCACTCTTGACAGAGTGGTCGTGATTAAGGATCGGTCTTCTCGGATTTGGCCGCTGCTCTTGCGATGGCTCTCCACTTATCTCTATTGGTCCTTAATGTGAGTCTCACTTATTCCTGTTATAATGGAGTTATGTCGCCCGAGCTCATGATCCAGGATATCAAGTTTTCCATTTGCGATAAGACCTCGTACATTCTATGTGCCAACGCGGATCTTTTTGCGTAACTGTAGTCTTCTTCCAGTAGCATCCTTTCCACGGCATGCCTGGTCGCCTGCATTACCGTAGCCGGTAACATATTTCACACCCTGACTCCCGGAAAAATCAGGGCGCCGGTCGCTACTCGGATCATCCGGCAGTCTTACTTTCCTATTAACCGATATCCATAATTCTCATGGGAAAAATAGTAGCAGTGGTTTCCCGTTGCCTCCTGCTCTAAACATTTTATAGGTTATTTAGACCCATAGGCTGTTAAGGCCTCTTCTAGCCAGTCTTGGATAGGTGTATGGTTATTCCGCCATTGCTCGGACGCCAGAGCCTCGTCTGTTATCTAGCAGGAGATACCGCAGCTGAAGTTGCTGCTGTCTTTCGACACGTGCAGGTGAGGTTGACAATTGGGTCGGATGAGATGTTATTTCCGTTCACCCCTTAACTCCCCCAATACGTACTAAAACTAACCATTTCTCTGATAATTTTTTTTTTGCAACAATGTAGGCCATTTCCTCAAGGCAATTTTCTAGGCCCTAGGTATAGCTCGAAGTGGCAAACACTGAAGGCCGGCAGACCAACTTGTTTCAAGACACCATTCTTTCAATAGGTACTAAAACTGACCATTTCTTTTACCGTTTTATTTCGTAACTATGCAGTGACTTTCGCGCATCATCGCTCTGAAATACGACCACTGACAGCCGGCAGACCAACTTGTTTCACATGCGGAGAACATGTAATAAATCTAACAATTTCTCTGATCATTTTTTTTTCGCAACAAGCTCGAAGTGGCAACCACTGAGAGCCGGCAGACCAACTCGTTTCACCTTTACTTATTCAAAGTATGGCATCTCCGCATGTGAAACGAGTTGGTCTGCCGGCTGTTAGTGGTTGCCACTTTGTTAGTCGTTGCCACTTTGAGCTATAGGGGCTGGAAGGGGCTTCATTGTTGCGAAAAAAAAAAACGATAGAGAAATGGTTAGTTTTAGTATATATTCAAAGTATGGCATCTCCGCATGTGAAACAAGTTGGTCTGCTGGCTGTCAGTGGTTGCATTTCAGAGCTATGAGGCGAGAAAGTCACTGCATAGTTACGAAAAAAAGAACGGTAAGAGAAATGGTCAGTTTTAGTACCTATTGAAAGAATGGTGTCTCCACAGATGAAACAAGTTGGTCTGCCGGCCTTCAGTGGTTGCCACTTCGAGCTATACCTAGGGCCTGGAAGGGGCTTTATTGTTGCGAAAAAAAAAATCAGATAAATGGTTAGTTTTAGTATATATTCAAAATATGGTATCTCCGCATGTGAAACAAGTTGGTCTGCCGGCTGTCAGTGGTTGCATTACAGAACTATGAGGCGCGAAAGTTACTGCATAGTTACGAAAAAAAAACCGTAAGAGAAATGGTTAGTTTTAGTACCTATTGGAAGAATGGTGTCTCCACAGGTTAACGAGTCTGTCTGCCGGCTTTCAGTGGTTACCACTTCGAGTTCTAGAGCCTGGAATCATTGTTGCGAAAAAAAATGCTCAGATAAATGGTTAGTTTTAGTACATATTCAAAGTATGGCATCTCCGTATGTGAAACAAGTTGGTCTGCCGGCTGTCAGTGGTTGTCACTTTGAGCTATAGGGGCTGAAAGGGGCTTCATTGTAGCGAAAAAAAAAACGATCAGAGAAATGGTTAGTTTTAGTATATATTCAAAGTATGGCATCTCCGCATGTGAAACAAGTTGGTCTGTCGGCTGTCAGTGGTTCCCACCTTGAGCTATAAAGGCTAGAAGGAGCTTCATTGTTGCAAAAAATAGAAAACGATCCCAAGAATGGTTAGTTTTAGTATATATTCAAAGTATGGCATCTCCGTATGTGAAACAAGTTGGTCTGCCGGCTGTCAGTGGTTGCCACTTTGAGCTATAAAGGCTAGATGGAGCTTTATTGTTGCAAAAAATAGAAAATGATCTGAGGAATGGTAAGTTATAGTACATATTCAAAGTATGGTATCTCCGCATGTGAAACAAGTTGGTCTGCCGGCTGTCGGTGGTTGCATTTCAGAGCTATGAGGCGCGAAAGTCACTGCATTGTTACGAAATAAAACGGTAAAAGAAATGGTCAGTTTTAGCTCTTATTGAAAGAATGGTGTCTCCACAGGTGAAACAAGTAGGTCTGCCGGCCTTCAGTGGTTGCCACTTCGAGCTATACCTAGGGCCTGGAAGGGGCTTCATTGTTGAAAAAAAATATCAGAGAAATGGTTAGTTTTAGTACATATTCAAAATATGGCATCTCCTCATGTGAAACAAGTTGGTCTGCCGGCTATCAGTGGTTGCCACTTTGAGCTATTAAGGCTAGAATGAGCTTCATTGCTGCAAAAAATAGAAAACGATCTGAGGAATGGTTAGTTTTAGTAAATATTCATAGTATGGCATCTCCGCATGTGAAACAAGTTGGTCTGCCGGCTGTCAGTGGTTGCATTTCAGAGCTATGAGGCGCGAAAGTCACTGCTTAGTTACAAAAAAAAAACGGTAAGAGAAATGGTCAGTTTTAGTACCTATTAAAAGAATGCAATGTTAGCAAAAATAGTATTAATAAAAAGCCTTCTTATTAAGATCAAAAATGAAATACATAATCAGTTTTTACCAAAACGACGTAGATTTTCTGAAGAAAACCTTTTTTTCTCTAGAGGCGATTTTTTTCCCCACAGTGCGGTGGTGCGCGGCGCAAGTTTGAGGTTGGGTCAAACATACGTAGATACGACAGCGGCTGGCATGAACTAGAAATAATCGCCTATTTTCCCGCTTTTTAATGTTTTTTTAGACCTTTTCCTTAAATAAGCGACTTACGTGAACGATGATAGCTCTGAAATACAACCACTGACAGCCGGCAGACCAACTCGTTTCATCTGTGGATACACCATTCTTCCAATTGGTACTAAAACTAACCATTTCTCTTATCGTTTTTTTTTTGTAACTATGCAGTGACTTGCTCGCCTCATAGCTCTGAAATGCAACCACTGACAGCCGGCAGACCAACTTGTTTCACATGCGGAGATGCCATACTTTGAATATGTACTAAAACTAACCATTTCTCAGATCGTTTTTTTTTCGCAACAATGAAGCACCTTCCAGGCCCTATAGCTCGAAGAAGCTACCACTGAGAGCCGGCAGACCGACATCATTCACATTAGGGGACTACTCTACAACCCATAAAAGCAAGTCTATCCGTTTCCCTGATCGTTACGAAAATTCCCGCGACCTCTCGGTCTACACGGGAACAGTGCTTTTGCCGGGATGAAAGGTACCCTATGTCCTTCTCCGTATTTCCAGCTTTGTGTATGCGAAATTTCAGGAAGATTGGTTCAGTAGATAAAGCGTGAAGAGGTAACAAACAAACAAACAAACTCACTTTCGCATTTATAATAAGTACGAGTATTAGTTAGGATATAAGTACTTATTATATTAGGAGAAGTTACGCTGATCAAGATATTTACATCTCGTGCTTAATTTACCTAATTACTTAAACCAACATAAGTTAGCTTAACTCCGTGTTTGTACCCAGTGGTTTCCGCAGGCTCTTGCAATTAACCCTTTGCATTTAACTTTTGTATTGCGGTTTAATTTCACAGATGCTTTTGACCTAATTGGGTGACTGTTATAACTTTCTATAAATAAATAAGTTTTTACAATGGTCAAATGACTTAAAGGCATACTTATAACAAGGAATGGAGGATAAATACCAAGGATAAAGATGCGTGGAAGAATTTAGGGGAGGCTTATGCCCAACAGTGGGATAACAAATAGGGTAAAAAATTGTCGCACAATTTTTAATGAGTCAATGCAAGGAAATTTAACAAAGAAAGTAAGCGAGCGAAAGATAATATTCTGCTCCTTAGGGCGGGAAGGACTCAAATTGCTTTCCTCTCTAGGGCGGGCGGGAGTATTCACTCAAACTCAAACTTAAAATATTTATTGCAAAAACTGTGTGCGTATGGGAATGGATTCCTTTCGACCCTTCCTTAGCAATAATTATTCTAAGATAATTTTGTAGCAAAAAAAACAAAGATTATTCTACACAGACACATGGAAGCTTTAAACTCAGATTAAATCAAACTTGGGAAACCCAGTTTAGCCTTAAACTGAGATATGAGCAGTGTAGTTTACCGGTTAAGTTGGAAACGTTAGTTAAGACCACAGCAGCTGGTGTGGAGTCCGCTTGTGTGGCAAAGTTCCAAATGAATTTATAATACAGCATTTCATAACTTTGCATGTTTGTGATTATGACGTAAGCAACAAGGCGGAAAAGCAGTAGATAACCATTTTATATAGCTCCTACTTATAAAGTAAGAAAAAAAATATGTAGTGTTTGTATGAATTGATAAATTTTATTTATTTGAATAATATGTTATATTTTGAAGAAATGTTGACAACCCTAGATCTGAGTAACGCTATCCCTCCAAGAACATAGAGAACATAAGTATAGTAGGTATGTCCAGTAGTATCCAGTAGTAGGTTGTAAGTTTTTTTTATATATTAGGTACCTACTAGCAGCCACCCTGGATTTGTCTAATATAGGGCAAGATGAGTCCACAACTTTCTGAATGACTTCTTCCAAAGAAACTTTGGGAACTTCAGTCGAGCTATACTTATTTATGACGATATGCCGTTGGAAACTTACTATAGATAGGTAGGTAGGTACTCTATCTATTATGAAGAACCATTCAATATCTGATCATTCAATATAGGAAATTGGGGGAGGCTTTTGCCCAGCATACTAATATTAATTCTGTGCCAGCAGTAGGACGTATAGCAATTTTTTTGTGTTCTATTTTTAGCGCCATCTGTTTTGACTTTTGAAAACTAATTCATTCAAATAAACAATTCTCTACGTAATAAGTTCGTACATAGTTTCTTGTAGTGCTAATAGAGGTCGCTAAAATTCCACGCCTGCCTGACTGTCAAATTGACAGTCTGGCATTGCTTGTTGACATTGACATTAAAAAAAAATCTCACCTCTCTTGATTGATTGATCGCTTCCCTTCCTCGAATCAAAGAAATTAAGAAAGAAAGCAGTGTGACCGTTTTTGGTATTTTCAGTACTAATTTAGTATAATTAGGGCATTTCAGAATGATGTTAGTAAAAATTTAGTACTTAACCAAATTTTAGTATAATATTGGTAGAATTTGAACTTTTTTGTCTATTTTGGTATTTTTTTTGGTATTTTCGCGTGTTTTCTCGTAAAAACCTCTCCCTCCTTCCTTTCCGAAAATTTCTTCCTTTAAAAATTACGGAATTCCTTGGGTTTTAGAATTTTTTCCGTTTTTGTGAATATTTCCGAAAAAGTTTCTGCTTGTTTTTGAAACACATCACTACCCGTACGCGTCCTTTTTTTTTTTTTTTGCTCGTCTGGTAAAATTTCGAAACGATTATCCGGATTTGTTGCGTTATACGTAGCATATTTCTCAGAAAAATGTTAGTACAATTTTGGTATTTTTGAATTTTGCTTTTTAGTATTTTTTAGTACTGACAGCACAACTTTTTAGTATTCTGTCAAATTTTAAAACGGTCACACTGAAAGAAAGTGTCAAATTGCATTATTGCATTTTTCTACAAAATTAAAAAGCTGATATTTTTGTAGGTGGATTAAAACAGATATTCTTCAAAGGTGTGAAGTCGTAGTACCTATATTAGTCATGTTTCGACCGATTTCGTCAATCGGCCGGAGGATTTCTCTCGAGAGCCAAGCGAAGCAAGTTATTAGAACCAAAGTGGTTCATCCCGCCTCTATCCTGAAACCGGCGGAAAAAATAAAACTATACAATAAGGAAAACAAAGATCTATTCGGGCCTTTGTTGGAAACAAACAAGCAAAAGAAAAAGCGATTGCAGGAGGCTGGTAAGTCACTTGTACGGTTTCTTTTAATAACCTTGTGTTTGCTACAACTTTCTAATAAAAGGTAATCTGTGAGAAAAAGGAGGAAGTATTGGCGTAGATATTTAGTGACAACAAATCGTTATACGCTTTGTCTCATGTGCTGAATATTGAGACTGGTACATTGTCTATCTTCGTGATATTCGTCAAAGCAATTTGAAAAATCAGCTCGTGCGCCGTATGTTGCCAATTAAAATCATATGACGGACATAGTTCAGTCTGTTGGCGCCGTTTGGTATGCACACGTGTGTAATAGTGTTATCTTTGTTGTAGCTAAAAATAAATCTCATCAAAACAACAGTGAGCAGACTGAAAATACGATTGAACGCGCGAAAAATGCAGTTGAAAGGTGTGTGTTGACTGGATACAACAATCTCGTTTTCCCTGCATCCAAAATGTGGCAGAATACTAGGAATTGTGTTGAATTTTGATTGCGTGACCTTTTACTGAATAATAATACTTGCTCAAGTGAGGGGTTTGAAGAACTGTTGTGCGAATAATGCTGCGAAAAAGGGGTTCCCCTGCACAGCCAGGGTATGCACTAGTGACTTGATGGGATCTTGCAGATAAAGCAGCATCAGAATGATTTTGCTAAGCAATATCCATCAGTGACTCTGATACTGAATAAAACAATGACTGAAGAATCTCGTGCTGCTTTGGAGAAGTGGAAGCAGGAGAGGATTGCTGAGATGGGACAAGCTGAATTTGACAAGTTTTATGAAGGTATTAAGTTTTATGATATAGTTTTATGTTTTAGTGCATATGCTCCATATTATTATGGGGTTATAAAATTTTATGTTTGCATGATTAAAGTAATACTTTGTTGAAAACATCAAACATTGTATAAAAATACCTAACACCATGGCACACAAAAAAAGTCTTAACTATGTGCAATTTCTGACTTTTCTCTATACTTGTAGCAATTTCATAAAAAAGTTCTTGTTAATTTTGTGTGAATATTCATACATTTTGTAGATCTATCACTGACAAATCATCATGTTTATAATATTGTTTTATTAGCTACCAAATAAAGTTTACAAGCAAACGTGATTTACATGTCTCATTTACATTTGTACATTTTTATTGACAGCGCAAATGGCAGTTGGTACGAAATTCCACAGCACACTTAAGAACTATTTTACTCAGCCGCAAACCCAGCTACGGATCGAGAAAGAAGTAGAAGGTGTGTGGGTATCAGTTGCCGATGTTCTCAAGAACATATCGTCACCGAAGGCTATAGAATCAAATGTGGTACACCCAGTGCTCAAGTACAGAGGAATATTTGATGCTATTGCTGATTATGAGTGAGTATTCTTTTATTTTTAATTAATTTATTTATTTTATTTAACCTTTATTGTACAAAAATACAGAGTAAACGTACAGAAATAGGAGGAGCTTAATGCTAAAGCATTATCTACCAGCCAACCTTTGGGTTATACAGAGAAAAGGTAAAATTAGGTGGGTGTATAATAAAAAGGTATTATTACTATAGTACATATACTTAAGTAAATAATAATATCATACATAACTAAATACAAATACCACAATAAATATTTATATAGAGGGTAAATAAATATATATGTAAGTAATACATAAGTATATATATAAAAAGTAAGTTAAAAGTAAGTTTTAAGTTCTTGAGAATGTCATTATAATGGCAGTTGT
>CM031581.1:15015205-15107241 GCA_018467065.1 Ephestia elutella
TATAATGGCAGTTGTTATGTTTCATGTCATAACACCTACAAGAGGATATAGCTATTAGATAAGAAGTAGAACAGTGCGATTTCTAAATTTCAATCATCCTCTCAGTGTTAAATCAATTACAGCTCAGATCCTTTCATCATGTGTGCAAATTTTGCCTGATTTTCTACTTTTCTTACTTAAATTTTATTGGTGATATAAGCCATTATAGTGTCCCTCTCATCTTTATGAGAGGCAAGATCTGTGTAATAGTTGTTGAGTAAAATTATGAGAAAACAACTGTGCTTAGTGTATATCTACTGTCAATGTTTTCTATGACCTTAGCACGACAGGATGATGGAGTGAATGCACTGTAATCTGCAAATTAAGTCAATTTATCTTTACTAGATTTTGCCGTTGGCTTTAAGGCTTCACTTTCTCTCTCTCATCATCATTCACATTTAAAATGTTTGTTCAGGCTAAATCCTAATTTATGATGTGCGAAACAAAAATCAGATACAATGTGGTCTCTCTCTCTTTAGTCATATTTCCTCATGACTGAGGGTCGTGGTCATTATATGCAATGAAACACATACATTGACTCTCCATTTTACCATTGCCTTCTCCATTTCACACACTAGCTGATATACATCAACCAGAGTGCAGGTTTCCTCATGATGTTTTGCTTCACTGGAAGTGGTGGTTGATAAAAACTAACATAAGTCAGATTGGTATACAAACTCATGTAGCCCGGGCAGGATTAGAACTTGGGATTTTGCATCCACAGGCGGGCGCCTACCACTCGGCCACCACCGCTTCAATGTGGTAGGCATGCCAAATTGCTATTTTTATGTCGTTTTTGTCTTCACTTCAACATAGTTATCATATCACTGGCTTCATTACATTGTATTGTGTATAAAAAATAATCTCTACGTGCCTCCACACTCTTGTTGTCACACATACCAAAAAAGATAACCTTGACAGTGAATGAATGTGTTTATCATTTGAAAGATAAAACATTACATCATAATCTTTGAAAAATATGTAAATATCAATCACTTGTTCCATGACAGGGAGTCAATCACCCACAAATTATGTACTTTTAAATAAATAAATAAGTTCCTTTATTTTAGGACACTTAGCTAAAAGTAAATTATTGACATCAATATGCAATATACTTATTGCATCCAAAGTTGAGAAAAATAAATATATTTTTTTTTATTTAGTGGTTTTTATATGAATTTCAACCTCATCAGAAGCGAAGTCAATAAAGAGTTCATATTTTTTAGAGGGTAGTTATTGTAATTATATCTACATACATTATAGTACATACTAGCTGTCGCCCGCGGCTTCGCCCGCGTGAGTTTCGCTAAGATGAAAAATCTCTCTTGGAGCTTTTCATCAGATGTTTCAGATCTTCAATTTTTATACGTCAGCAGAAAATGCTCATCAGGTTGAACGACTTTTACTAAGGCGCCATTTCCATATATGTTATAGTGTAGCTGGTCTCTTGCAGTTCTTCATCAGATGTTCTAGATCTTCAATTTTTATACGTCATCAGAAAATGCTCATCAGGTTGAACGACTTTTGTTAAGGCACCATTTCCATATTTCTTATAGTTTACCTGTTCTGGTAAGGTTCTTCATCAGGTGTTCCAGTTTTCAAAATAAATTATAGCCTAAATGTTGCCCAGGCTTGATAGCTATACAACAAAAAAAGTTTCATTTAAATCGGTTCAGTACTTTCGGAGATTAGCGTGATCATACATACAGACAAGAAATTCCAAAAAAAATTTTTTGCGTTCTATTATTCTTTTTAAGTGTCCCTCTATCCATTTCAGTCAAAAATACTAAATGTACAGACAAAATATTTTTACTGTTTTATTATATGTATACTTAGATTATATACAAAGTATATCTATATCTCTTGTGTTATCGTAAAATGTTTTGAAAAACTTTTGAACAATATCAATGTTAATAATTTCAGAGATAAGCCAATGCTAATCGAGTGGAAGAAATCAGATAAACCCCGCAAATCGATATTGTTAACATACGACAACCCCGTCCAACTAGCAGCATACTTCGGCGCTGTCTGCAACGACCTTAACTACAAACATTTAAAAGTTCGCGACGCATTATTGGTCATAGCTTATACTGATGGGTCTAAGGCAGATGCTTATCACTTGTCTACTGATAAGTTGAGAGAACACTGGGCCCAGTGGTTGATAAGGCTGGAGAATTATATGAAGAAACATGGCAGTAATACGGAGAAGATACTTAAAGGCGGCAAACGATTGTTCGAAGAGGATTTAGCGAATCTCCAGTAATTTATGGTAAGGATGTTATACATATTTGAAGATGTTGCATGATCATGGTCACTGATAAGTGTATAGTTATGATGAAAGAGCTAAAAATAATGCAGGAAGCAGGCCTTGTTTACAGTAGGTACCAAGTTTTCCATATAAACAGCGATGGGCATTATTCGAATAAATTTTTATTTGAATAATCACCGTGGAAATTCATCCGCGGATGATTTATTCGTGAATAAATTATCCCCGGATGAATTGGCCACGAATAAATTATCAGTGATATTATCCGTCATTTGAATAACGAATAAATTACGTCATCATTTTCATACAATCGTGTTAGGTATGTAAGGCTTGGTCGTTTTTGATGTAAAACATCAGTCCTCTCGCTTCTGACAATCTGTAGGAATGATTTCGTAGTGTCAAATTTGAACTTTGGGAACCGCGCGCCGCCGTTTCGACTAATTTTGGGCTTGCTCATTTTGATGTGTACTAACATTCTTCTTTACCTGTTCCCAGGGTTACTTTTAGAAAAATTATATACTTACGTAGAAAGTCCCAGGATGGGCCTTGACCTCATGAGCACCCTAAATCCTACATCCTTAACCCTAAATCGGCCCGGGAGACCAGACCTATTAATATATGATCGGACACCAGACCACATGATTCCTGTTAAATGTTAAATAACTTATATGGTTTCCGTTTATGCTGGCGTATTCAAAACAAAAAAAATTACGTCAGAATTTGTTATTGTATCAGATGTGGTTTCAGGAATAATTTGCACACCTGTGTCATATTTACATAGCAATGACTTGATAAATCAATTGTTTTGACTTTTAAAATAATTCACAATATAGCCGATTCGTATAAATAAAGTTGTTTTGCTTGCTACTTCCATGTTAGACCTGAGTTTTTCATGTACAGTCTAAAATCATATCACCTTGATTCATTGCAAATTCGCGGCTATTACCACCGCATAAAGTTTTCAAAATTCGATTAAAACTAACACGAGAAATAGGCATTACGATTTCAATACGGATACTCACGTGTGTTGTTAGCCGGGACCGCCGACTAGTTTTGACTTCATACGGAAGTCATTTTTAAGGCGAGTTAGAGGACCGTCTTCCCGAATCTAAATTCCTTTCTTAAGTGCGCACACCATATAAAAATCTATCTGCCTTTCAAGTTTCTACATTCAGGGGTTTCGTACCTGATATATCATTCAGTCAGTCAGTATCCAATTTTATATATAAGTACCTATAGAAGTATAGATTCAGCATCAAATATCATTACATTGGAACCTTCAAAAAACGAGTCTACGTCTTCTTGAAAGGCCGGCAACACTCCTGTTATACCCCTGGAGTTGCCGTTGTCCATAGGCAGCGGTGATCGCTTACCATCAGCCCGCTTGCTCGTTTGTCGTCCTATGTTATAAAAAAATATTTACTACACTACTACTCCGCTGGCTCAGTGACCCCAAAGTGGATCTTGGCCTCCGAAACGAGAGAGCGCCATATACTTCTATTCATGGCGGTGGCTCGCCAGTTATCCGCTCCCAGCTCACGCAGATCAGCCTCCACAGTGTCTCTCCAGCGATATCTGGGGCGCCCGACTGGGCGCCTGCCTGACACTTTTCCCAGGTAGGCTGATTTGACGCCACGATCCTCCTTCATTCTCTCGATATGACCAATCCAGCGCAGTCGCTGTGATTTTATCACGCCCAGTATGTTCGGCTCTTTCACCAGCTCCTCTATTTCGGAATTTTTCCGGACTCTCCAGCTTCCATCTGCCTTTTTGACAGGGCCGAGGATTTTCCGGAAGATTCTACGCTCCGCTACTAAAAGTTGGTTCTCTTCTTTGAGTGTGAGCGTCCAAGCCTCACAACCATATGACAGTATTGAAAAAAAATATATTTAAAATTGCTATATTTATGTTTCAGCGGAGTTTACTACAAAAGAAACAAAACGAGACTTAGTGATTTGGATTGGAAAAACATGAACCAGGAATCGGCTACAGGTTCCTGTGAAAAGTCATCGAAAACGGAAGAGAAATGGCTTGTTAGGCGATTAAAATAACGCCAATAAGTTGTTAAATTCTGAAGTACCAACAACCAATTTAGTATGATAATTTTGACAGCAGGATGGACCGATACATTTGAAACATCGAGATATAACCTATGGAATGGAAATACCTACTCGTAATAAATGGTTTAACTACTTTGCGGCTAATCCGATCCGCCATTACAGGAGCCCTCCTGTATTCCTTTCGATGGTAGATTCTTCTTCTTTTCGAGTGTGTTATTACTAACACTGGTGTCAGATTTTATTCAAGTCGCCTAAAGGCATCTGACATGACTTTACGACTACCGCCATCTAGTGGCAGTAGCCGTATACACACTAGTAAACTAAACAGTCAGCCAATGTGCAGGTTTCCTCACGATGTTTTCCTTCACCGGAGGCAGGATGGTAGATTTATGAGCTGTCAATGAGAGTTTATTTCCAAAAAACCTGTATATTGTGTTTTTTTTTGTGCTAATCTGCATTATAAAAACACCTACATAATAATAAAATAAGTAGTAATCTGTCCGATTACATTACAAAACCCCTCGAGTGAAAATCGGCACTTTTTTTAGTAGGTAGGTATTTCATATCTATAGGTATTTCGAAACGAGAACGACAAAGTGAAAATTATTGACATCTGTCAAAATGATCATCCTAAATTATTATAGCCGAGGTATAATAATACTACAGTCATTTGGTAGTTTTGCTGGAAAGTTTCCCGAAAATGATAGATTTCGAGGTGCTCTTCCTTATTTCAATTTGGCGACCTTTTTTAAGGCTTCACGCCGCCATCTTAAAAAATGGCGTCTGAAAGCAGTTTTTACATAGATCTAGGTACGTCCTGTCGGAGTGTTTTTTAAAATATCTCTTTTCCGACTTATTTCACGACAAAAATATCTATGACAAAATGAAACGAGAAAATTTTCCTCAATTTATGGTTTAAATAACCATATTTAACCTTTTTTTCGTAAAGTCAATAGTTTTGACGTACAAGCGCTGCAAAGTGAACATCACGCACTTAGCGTTTCTAATAAACTTTCCAAGAAACCCCCTTATTTTCGACCAAATGACCGTACTATAAATGAATTGTCAATTTCTGATTATTGCGCTTCAAACTTAAATAGCACGTTGAAAACATTTTGAAACATGTTGAAATAAAGTGGGAACTTTGTAGTTGGCATATTGTATGATGTTTGTTAGTCACTTGATCACGCAAAAAGGACTGACCGGCGGATTTATATGAAATTTAGCCAACAGATTGCTTGCAAAATAAATACGTGGACTAAACTACTTTTAGGCCGAATAGTTAGATACTGATGTAAGGAATTTAAAAGTTAATTACCTAGGTAGATCAAGAATCTAAAAAATTGGCTAATCAAAGACTGGTTCGAACTTTGTTTTACATCACAGTTGGCGTATGAACAGTGTACTTTGAACTTGATACCTAGTACTGTATTTGATATGTATGTATATGTATGTCTTGTGACATCACTCCTTAATTTTTTAGACTTGTAATGTTGATACCTATCTTTTAATTACGTATACTTAGATTATATATTGATTTCTCTTGTTTTATAAATGTTATAAGATTTATCCTATCAACTTTCCACACAATAAGGCTTTATAATACAAAAAAAATTGTTCATTATCTGACCAGATGAGTCAAAAACACTAAATCTATTGTAATGAATATTCTCTAAAGCTTCCTTGAAAAGATTCATAATGATCAAATTGTGTCTTGGCGGCGTCAACGAACCAAGAAGGTGTTAATTAACGGATATAAAAATCAGTTATTATGATCAATGTTCGTATTTTCGTATGCCCTAGGTATCGACTATACGAGTACCTCTCTCTCTCTCTCTCTCTCTCTCTCTCAGCCGAAAGACGTCCACTGTTGGACAAAGGCCTCCCCCAAGGAGTACCTACTTATGTTTAATGTATTGTACTTACTTTTAAAATGTTTAACTTGCATACATAATTTTATAAACTGGCTTGGTATTCCTTGTATCAAAAGTACCTATAATGCAATTAGTTGTAGTGTTATGCCAAAAATATTTACCCCTAGTCATTTAAAAGGAATGTATTTCAGCTACAAACATTTTTTATTCGCAAAATGTTTTATACTTTTGATTTTAGCATCAGTGTGTAAGATTCACGCCGGGCTGCATGCTCGAGCATGTTCGGCGTGAATTGCACGCAATTATAGAACTTAACTACTTTACGGAAGTTTCAATTTCCTTCAGCAAATTGTAAAACACGATGCTCTGCGATCCGTCGCGCGTCGCTCAGTCTGAATCTTACATTTAGAACTAGGAACTAAATTTTAAAAATGAAAATAGTATCACGTTCAACCCTATTTTTATTTTCAGTTTTTTTTTTTATAAATGTCGCTCTGACTCTTGAATTTGACTGACTGTTGAATTTGAATCTTGAATCAGTAGGTAATAAGGCTGGCAATAAATACATTGGCTTAGGAAAGAGATAATCTTATATTACTTGGGTATAATTTTTTTATAAAGCATAGTCTTTATACTTCGTTGCTATATCATATTTTGCTATAGGTATGACATTTGTTTGTTAGTTATCTAATGGTTATTCAGATTATATCTCTCCCAAATCCAATGTATGTTATTGACGTACCTACTTAACTATTATTGGTACGGCATAAGTTTTTAGTCTGTTCTTGCTATTATTGATTATCCATTTTTTTAACAGCATTTACCAAAAAAAACCCGTCATTGTTTGCATAGCCTGGGGGCCGATTGTACTAATTATAAAGGTAGATGTCGTGTGTCAAGATCCAAAGAAATTGAACTAAAGCAACAAGATCTCTGTAACATTTCTATGCTTTAATACGATTTCTTTGGCTTTTGAGACAACTGAGGCACGACATCTACGTTTGTAACTTGTATCAAGAGCCTGGTATTTTACCTATGGCACAGGGCGGGCGCTTCATAGAAACGGCGCGTCAAATATGCCTACTACTACTACAAATGAAACTGTATATCCGTGAACACGTCAGTAACACGTCAATGTGTGCGTTTTCATAGTCGAACGTCCCACAGTTACGTAAGAACGGGGGAGAAGTGCGGAAGGAGCGGGGGGGTGCCATATTGCGAGAGGGGCAGGGAGTTTCCTTTCTGTACGTAGTACTAATATTAATTCTGTGCCTATGGTCTACTACTAGTAGTTTCCATCTTTAAGTCTGTCTAGAATTCTAGATATTGGATCTAAAACTTCTTACATACCAGTCCATTAATGCATCAATCTAATATGAAGGTCTGATTTTTGTATGTTCTATTAATTAATTATAATAAAGCAATAGAAGTAGTTCCGAAGTCTTATTTAAACCCCTTCTAAGCATATTATTGAAAATATCGTCAATGTAGTATCAATTGATTTCACGGGCGGATCTAGGATTTTAACATTGAAAATGTTTTTTGATCGCTTCTGTATAGCCCCCATTTTCTCTGAGAGCGTGACATCGCTTTGGTATCGTGAGGTATAGGGATGCATGAATGTTTGAGGTCTCAAAAGACGCGTATTGACAAGGGCTATAATATGGTGGAAAATAAAATTGAAAAAGTTGAACACTTTTTTTGAAAATCGCAAAAATGTGAAAAATTTGATCAAATTTTTAGGGTCTTATGTCAAAATCAACTGTATCTCAAAAACTAAATGTGATATCGAAAAAATGCCCTCGGTTGGGGTATTGAGTTGGGCTACATTAAAAAAAAAAAGTGGATCTATGTATCACTATAATAATATTATAGGCGGGAAGGGAAGGTGCCCTTGTATTTCGGGGAGCGCGCTGCTTCGCGTTGCAGATATGCTCTGGGAGTGTAAAATAAGAGTTTGATCGTGAAACGTATTTTTATTTATTTGTAAATTAAATACAAATGTAAATTAATTTAATTTTATAATGATGTTAATTTAAATTAATATTATGGGAGAAGGAATTATTACAAAAGGCAATAGACCGAGAGTGCTGAAAAAGGGTAGGGAGGCTTTTGCCCTGCAGTGGGACAATACGGGCTCCGTATAATAAATTAACGAAGATTATCTTCAGATTTGGAGAAATATCGATACGATACATAAATAAATAATAATTTAGGTTAGCGATACTTGAAAATACTTACTAATTATAATTATATTCTGGATATGAAAAAATTACTTTTTCGTATCCAGAATATAATTTAATTAAACCGAGACTTATAATCATTATCGTTATGTTCATTGACCAAGCGAGCGAGGTCCCTATTTTATTGCATTTTCCTATTTCACTCCGTTTCAGCTTAGCCAAAAATTCTTTGTTATTTCGTATTTCAAACTATTTTTTATTGCTTCGTCTTCTCGAACGGTAACGAATAGCGTGGCTTGGCTGACAATGTCCACATCTGGGTATGCGTGGGAATCGAGAGATAGCTGAGCGTCTAGCGGTACTCCAAGTAAATAGCAAAGCCAACTTTTTTTTTAAAAAGGCAGTACCTGCTACTGACCCTTGCGTATCTCTTGAGTTTGTTTGAAAAAAAAAATATAATTTTTACTTTATGGTTTTTTTACTTCGTGCATTTGAGTTTTATTACTTCAAAATTAGATTAGGCGTCGTATAAAATGAAAAATGCCGCCCTATTCCACTCTAATCTACTGGTCAAATCCATCAATGGATTAGATTCCGCCTTTTAGTTCACTCTAATCCACTCCTATAAACAGATTGGAGGCTGGATTTGAGTGGAATAGTTGGATTAAAGTGGAACTCCCTGTTCCACCAATCCACTCGTCAAATCCATCAATGGATTAGATTCCGCCTTTTAGTTCACTCTAATCCACTCCAATAAACAGATTGCTAAGTGCATTTTCAATGTACCGGAAGGTCGTGTAAAGCACGAGATCTGTAAAAAAAATTCTTGCACAAGAGCAGTGGCTGACTATGCAAGCTAGGGGTTGCCCCTCTGCCCCGCTCCCCTTCGGTACGCCATTGCATAAGGACCAGATGGGCAAAAAATTCAACAATAAATAATTGTTAGAAATAAACTCGTCAGAAAATATTAAGAACAAACAGAAATGTTTCACTAAATTCTGTTAAATATTTTAATAACTCCGTTAAATGTTATTTGATATGTATAGCATAGCCTGACCAGAAGTATAAAATCCCTAAATTAGAGGCAGCACTTATGCGTTTTATATTGCAACATTATTTAAAGTAGCACGGGGACACCCCCCCCCCCTCCCCCAACCCCGACTGCTTTATGTACATCTGTGGAGGCATAACAGTTCATATAAAAATAACAGGATTAAGTAAGTAGTAAGTTTCTTACAAGTTTATTTCCAAAAAAATAATCCGCCACCATTTGTGATGTGCCGTTCTCGAAATTTTCAAAGAACAAGCGGAAACTTCCCTTGCAAATTTCCGAAAATTCTCAGAAATTTCTTGGATTTTTAGGAAAATATTTTGGTTCTTGAGAATATTTCCGAGAATAATTACAAGAAACTTTCCGCTGTTTCTTTGAAAACTTCGGGATCGGTACATCACTAATCTCACATACATTGTAGCTTTAACTGAAACTAGATGTCGCGTGCTGCGCGAGGTGCAAGCACCTCGCGTGCTGTGCAGGGCAGTTAAAAAAAAGCAGTTGCGAAAGGTTGAAAATCTTTAGGGAAATTATGAAAAAGTCATCTACAAAGAAATGTTGTCGGTTGGAATTAGGTGAAGAGCCGAAAGGCTGCTCTGGCTTTTGCTCTTTGCTGTTAAAACGCAGCTCGGCCTACGGCCTCGCTTGCCCCGGCTGGAGGAGGGGCTCGGCCTCCGGCCTCGCCTCGCCTCTCGGATTCATATACGCAGCTCGGCCTGCGGCCTCGCTTGCCGCGGAGCCTCGGCCTTCGGCCTTGGCTCCCCGGCTGGTGACTTGAGGTATGAGTTGTCATCATCACGTCATCCATGAATGGTTCGGCCTTCGGCCTCGCCCAATTCTTTTCGCACGAGACGGAGCTCGGCCTTCGGCCTCGCCTGGACGCAGCTCGGCCTGCGGCCTCGCAGGGAGGCTGCCCCCCCAGCCCTCGATTTAAACGCAGCTCGGCCTTCGGCCTCGGCTGGTGACTTGAAGTATGAGTAGTCATCATGAAGTCATCCATAAACACGGATGGCTCGGCCTGCGGCCTCGCCCAATTCTTTTCGAACGAGACGAAGCTCGGCCTTCGGCCTCGCCTGGACGCAGCTCGGCCTCCGGCCTCGCTTGCCGCGGAGCCTCGGCCTTCGGCCTCGGCTCCCCGGCTGGTGACTTGAGGTATAAGAAGTCATCATGAAGTCATCCATAAACACGGATGGCTCGGCCTGCGGCCTCGCCCAATTCTTTTCGAACGAGATGGAGCTCGGCCTTCGGCCTCGCCTGGACGCAGCTCGGCCTGCGGCCTCGCAGGGAGGCTGCCCCCCCAGCCCTCGATTTAAACGCAGCTCGGCCTTCGGCCTCGCTTGCCGCGGAGCCTCGGCCTTGGGCCTCGGCTCCCCGGCTGGTAACTTGAGGTATGAGTAGTCATCATGAAGTCATCCATAAACACGGCTCGGCCTGCGGCCTCGCCCAATTCTTTTCGAACGAGACGGAGCTCGGCCTTCGGCCTCGGCTCCCCGGCTGGTGACTTGGCTGGCCCATACAAAACTTTTCGAAAAAAAAATTAAAAAAAAAAACACCTGTCAGTCGGGGGTCCCACGGTCATCCTCTACGATATTGTCTATGACAGGAAACCTCTGCGAGTCTGTTTTCCCCCTCAAAATCCCCAGTCAAGTTTGGTGGAGCACCAAATTAGGTGGGGACCTATCTACTATGGTTTCCGCGGGCAGTACCCCCTATCAGTCGGGAACTGCTCCAAGTTCCACTTTCGTATTTTTCCCGGTGCCTCCTCACCCCCCTCCACACTTCCCCATCATTACTTTTTCCCAGTTCCGACTTTCGTAGAACAAACTAATTATGTCAGTGAGTGAGTCAGTCAGTGGTATTTGTAGTGATAACTACAGAATTATTTCGAACTTCTAACTGGTCTACCTTGCATGTCATATTTTAGGTGAAATAGTTGATATATTGGGATACTATTCCTGTGGCGTATTACCTGCATGATAGGCTCTCGACGCACCACAATAGCAGGCATTCAAATCCATTAGTTTCCAGACAAATCGAATGGGAAAGTGACACACCGGTACACAAACTTCATATGTTGTTTTTACAATACTTATTAAGAAAACAGGAAGACCCGCACATCAAAACGTTCTTTGAGTCACGCCGAAACCATTGGTAGCAATAACTCGACGCGATTTTGTGTACTTACGGAATTATATTGAAAACTAAACATTCATAACAAAACATTCCACGATTAGATTAGACTGTCAACTGAGATCTACAGAGTTGGACGTCTGACATTGACAGCTAGTGACACACGTTCCGTCTCGGGTCCTAACAAACCTTTCTTATCATAAAAAAATAAGAAATCATGGTAGGATTGTTGTAGAATTTTAATTATTCTCCTTTAATATCGTCGACTTAGATTATTATAATATTCAACGAATAGATACCTTATTTAAACATTAGTTCTTTTAAAGAATATTTAAAAGTTGGTTTGATGTGCGTTCGAATTAAGCGAAACGGAGCGCGACAAAATGGAATGTCAAGTCGAGTCGAGTCGATTCTCTCTCTCCCTGGAAGGCCGCCACGACACGTAACATGGCTTGAGCAATTATTAATTTTTGGGGTTTTTTCACTTTCGCCGCCCTCGGCTTCCCGTTATGGGACTATAGTTTAACCTTTAGCTTTAAAATCCGCGATACGCGCAAGGACACAGGGGATATTCGCCGCCACGAAGTCGTCGGGAACATGAGCTGTTGAGGTCCACGTGCCTGTCCGGCCATATGAATCGACGCTTCCTGGAGTGTCCTCCCATCGCCAGAGGGTGCGGTTTCCCCGGACCGTGGACCGCATGCCACGGCGCAGGCCCCGTCGTCGGCGACCCCAAGGCGCAACGCACGGATCCTAACCTTATTTCCAAAGGCCGCATCGCCGCCCCCGATCCGATGTCCCTGTAGTGGCTCAGCGCAAATCTCGGAAGGTCCAGCCAGCGTCTACTATCTCGCATACAACGGAGCGTCGCAGGAGCGCCGTGCCTCTTTGATGACGCGACCAGCACCAGTGCTCGAACCCAACGGATCATAATGGTGAACGGGACAACGTTATAAGTGCGCACAGACGTTTGTGTACGGACCTGGCCAGGTACCTTATATTTGGTTTATGTTAATTTTAACTTTTAATTGCGGCAAAGACTTATCAGATTTTGGTATTAGTATAACATGTGCCCGCCCTCAGCGGCTAGTGTGTTTATGGAATAAAATGCTATATTCTATCCCAACCATATTGTATTAATGATATCACCCTGCCCATGACTCCCAGGACCTAAGGCTTACTAGACAAGAGGTCCTTGTACTTCAAAAGTACGAGGCTCTATCCTGAGCACTACATCCGGCTCTCTCTAAAGTAATTGTTCGTGTATAATCGCACTGCGCAGGGATATTGCCCGTCTTCGCTTCAAATAGTTGGGGACCCCTGCGCACACGCACCAACACACTTCTTTTTATTTTTTTTTATTTTTTATACACGACAATGGCGCCCGAACTACAATATTTTTGAGCCTTTGAGTCCTGTGAGAGTGGCAGTTTTTTCTAAAAAATCGTTTTTAAATTTTTTAAACCCGCTCACTTGTTATTTTGAAATTTTGGTGATATCATTGACTGTAAAGTTATTATACTTTAGTGTTTGTTAGGTTTATATGCGACAGGGTTGTAAGCATACATTTAATACAATTCATAGTAATTATTATAATATTACTAAATAATATTATAATTAATAATATAATAATTAATATCTTATTTGGGCTTCGCTATGAATAAAAAGCATAGCGCTCAGCCATAATTCCTATTTTATCTCAATTTGAGAGCTAATTTATATTTCTTGACAGGGAGTAACCTGTATATATTTAGAAATTTATCAATTATTATAACCTATTACATACCCTGACACATATAACCTCACATTCTTGCCAACATGTCGGACGGCGAAAGGGAAGAGCAATATCATGAAGTAAGTGGGGAGGCAAACAAACCACCTACCACTACTACTTCCTCATTTGTTAATACACGACCACGGGGAGGTGCAATTGACACCCACCCACCCGGCCCTTCCACACTTAAAGCGTTACAACCCACATTGTCTCAACTAGGAGCTCCCGGTTTAGTACGTCAAGCCAACTCAATGAGTAGGACTACCTATGTTACGGAGACTAGGGAAGATGATGAGCGCGTTATTCACATATTAAAGGAGGACCATTTGAGGTCGTGGAATTTAAAATTTTCTGGTGACTCAGACGTCACAGATTTTTTCCTTAGAATTGATGATTTTAGGCGTAGTCGAAATACTTCAGAACAGAAAGTACTGAAATGTTTTTCTGACTTACTTAGTGGCAAAGCTTTAGATTACTACAGACATATACGTGATGGAATTTCTACATTGTCAGAATTAGAAGATAATTTTAAGTCATTTTTCACGGCAATTGATAATGACTTTAAATTAGAAAAGTCAATCCGTGAGCATCGACAATCGCCAGGTCAATCCTTACACTTTTATATTTTGGAAATGCAAACCATGAATGCGCGGCTAACAAACAAATTAACAGAAACAACTTTATTAGAAATAATAAAACATAACATTTTACCATCATATGGACACTTGTTGGCTGTTGACAATTCTAATAGTATCCAGAATCTTATTGATATTGGCAAACGTTTTGAGGCATACTCAGGTTTCACTAACACAGCTAGCGATTCCAAAAATTCAAAACAATCAAAACAAATAAATACAGTTAAATTACACAATACAAACTTTAATGATAATAAACATAAACAAAATTATAATAGAAACATTAACAATAAACAATTAGAAAATAAATTAATTTGTAACAAATGTAAAAAATTTGGGCATTCATATAAACAATGTCGCACTATACCAGGCATTGTCTGTTTCCGGTGTGGTCAAAAAGGCGTGCTAACAAGCACTTGCTCTAAATGTTATGATGGAAATAGGGATGTATCATCACCGGAAACAAACAATAGTAAAAAAAACTAGTTAGACCAGGAGCCACACAAAAAATATCAAATATTCCATACTTAGGCGCTGTGACTCCTGGTATAGAAACAGTCAACAGTGACAATAGAATTTTTATAGATTTTAAAATTAAAGGGAAACCTTACACAGGTTTAATGGATTCTGGTGCTAATTTTAGTATAATAGGAAACAATTATCACAAACATTTTTTGAGCCTAGGATTTAAATTATTGGATTATTCTTCCACAGCAACTTGTGCAAACCGTTCTGTTGTTGAGGTAAAAGGTAAAATCCTGCTACCAGTCAATTTCAGAGGTAATACTTATAATATTATGTTTATGGTAATTCCAGCAATTTCTAATAATTTTATTTTTGGCATGGATTCTATTATAACGTTAGATTTAATACAATTACCAAGTTTAGAGGATTTAAATATTTCATATGGACAACCAGTTGTCAGGCCGGAACCGAACAAAACAATATGCACCATAGTACCAAAACATGACCTCTCTCCCCTAGAGTCAGTCCAACTAGACAAAGTTATACAAAAGTTTAAATCTATTAGTACAGAGGAGCGAGGCCTAGGTAAGACATCTCTGGTTGAGCATAGGATCAAAACAACGGGGCAACCAATAAAACAAAGGTATTACCCTCTGTCACCGGTCAAATTAAAAGCCTTAAATGAAGAAGTAGACCGGATGCTTCAACTTGGTGTAATAGCACCATCTAAATCCCCATGGTCAAACCCCGTTGTCATGACCCCAAAAAAAGATGGTTCATGGAGATTTTGCTTAGACGCTAGGAAACTTAATGACGTCACAATTAAAGACTCATATCCTGTGCCATATATTAGTTCAATTTTAGATAATTTGCGTGGTACTCGTTATTTAAGTTCCATTGATTTATCAGCAGCCTACTGGCAAATGTCATTATGCGATACTGATAATGAGGACGGTTCCGGCACATCATGTCAAAAATCCGCATTCGTGGTACCCAATCGTGGTTTGTTTGAATTTAAACGTGTCCCGTTCGGCATATCGAACGCTGGGTGCGAATTACAGCGATTGGTTGATTCTCTTTTCCATCACAAATTTGGTGAGAAGATATTCGCTTACTGTGATGACCTTCTCATAGCCACTAGCTCATTCGAAGAGCATATCGCCATTTTAAATGAGGTTTTTGAAGCTTTAAGCAAGGCAGGTTTAACTATAAATTTTAGCAAATGTGAGTTTTGTAAGTCTGAACTCAAATATTTAGGCTACGTAGTCGGCTCACAAGGTTTATTGACAGATCCACAAAAACTAGAGTGTATTAGAAATTTTCCACGTCCCACAACCGCTAAGCAATTGAAAGAAAGAAAGAAAGAAAATAAATTTATTGACTAAACACAAACTGCGACAAGGTAGATACAAAACAAAACTTATTAATAACCTTTTATAAAGTAGGTGTCGCAGTGGTTGCCAATAGGACCTTGCTCAGCATAAAGCTGCAGCGCAATGCACTGCAGCGCTGATAATTCTGCAAGTCCCTTTAGATTTTGGGTGACATTTGGAATCACATATATATTTAAACAAAGTTGAGTTGTAGTTGTAGGGATATAGAAAAAAAAAAAAATTACATATTTAGAAACATCAAAACAAAAAAAAAAATAATAATAATACATAAGTAGTTCCTAAATTAAATTAAATGCGTCCAGGGAAAACTCAAATCTGCCGCTTCTGATCTTCAAGTAGGTAGCTTTTATATTGGGATTTAAAACTTATTAAAGCTTTGAGGTCCCTTATCGGCGGAGGAATAGTGTTCCAGCACCGAGTAGCGGCATACTTGAAGCTTCCCCTGAACGCTGCCGTTCTGTGGCGAGGACAACAAAGCACATTAACACCTCTTCGGAGAGGAAGTCTACTTCCATTACGATTCCAATTCAGCTTACCATATAAATAACTTGGTGTTTGTTTTTTTATGAGGCCAAAAAGCAAACTGGCCAGATGAACTGATCTTCTACCTTCCATTTTCAGTACATTATCTTTATTTAAAAAAGGTGTGACATGACTTCTGTATGGAATGTTGTAACAGAATCGCGCGCAAGCGTTTTGGACTCTCTGTATTAGCTTTTTCGTTTTCGCAAGTAGACAGGGGCCATAGACAGTGTCCGCGTAGTTTAATTTTGACAACACCAGTGATTCTATTAGTAATTTTCGTAGTTCAACGGTTAGATAGTTTCGTAATCTATACAAAACCTTCAGCCTATAAAAGCAAGTTTTAATTGTGTTATTAATATGACTGGCAAAGTTAAGTTGTGGGTCGAAAATCACACCCAGGTTACGAGCTTGTTCGACTCTTTCGATTTCCTCATTTCCAACTATAATTTGAGGGTGCGTCGCAGAAATGGTTTCAATTTGATTTCTAGTCCCCAAAATCATGTACTTAGATTTGGCAGGATTAAGGACTAAAGAATTGGATTCTGACCATTCTACAATTCTTGCCAAGTCATCATTCATCATTTTAACAGCCGTGTTTGTATCTTTTGGATCACAAGAAATATACAGTTGCACGTCATCCGCGTATAGATGATAACGGCAATGTTTGATACAGTTTGTAATATCCGCGCTGTACAATACGAACAATAAAGGACCCAGGATAGAGCCTTGAGGAACGCCTCTACAGATGGGTAGTGTTTTGGACTTCATAACCGAACCATCTTCCTTAGTCAACTCAACCATCTGACGTCTGTTAGAAAGGTAGCTATCAAACCATTTCAGTGCATCTATGTCAAATCCATAGTATGCCAGCTTAGATAATAATAAGGTCGTATTAATGGTATCAAATGCTCTTGAAAAATCTAGTAGCGTTAGAATACTGCCCTTACCATTGTCACGATCCTCTAAGATATTTCCGACAACATCCATAAGAGCCGTGGCCGTGCCATGATCCTTTCTGAATCCAGACTGAAATTTGGGTAATATGTCATGTCTGACTAGATACTCGCATACTTGCATTTGTACCACTTTTTCCAAAATTTTTGATAATATTGAGAGAATACTAATTGGCCGCAGATCTTTATTACTTGTTGGATTTGAAACTTTTGGGATCGGTCTTACAACTGCCAATCGCCAATCATCGGGAAATGTACTAGTTACGATTGATCTATTTACGATGGAAGTGATCGCGTCTAAAGTTTCAGGCAAAGTCAGCTTAAGCATATCGAGGGTGATACCATCCGCTCCTTGTGCGTTAGATTTAAAATTTTTGATTATTTTTAAAATAGTGGATTGATCGACGGGTCGCAAGGTGAAACTGGAGGTACCAAATCTATTAAATTCAAAGGATGTGTAACAAGAAAGGGTCAAATCACCACTACCCGGAACAGTAAGAAAACTATTGTTTATTTCATCTGGATTGTTAAAGAAAGATGGTAAGACATTGTCATGCTGAGTTGGAAGAATATCAGTCTTCAGGTTCTTCCATAAAATTTTTGGAGTTGAAATCTTGCTATTTACATTATGTGTATAGTAAGCCTTTTTTTCATTGTGCAATGCAATAGAAGTAAATCGCTTAAGTTCCTTGTAGTACTGCTTATCAGTATCAAGTTTGCTTGCCTTACACTTGGCGTGAGCGTCATTCCGTTCTTTCATTATGAGTTTTACGTTATCTGTAATCCAAGGTGTAGGCCGAGCTTTAACTACTTTTGTTTTAATGGGGGCATGAAGGGAAAAGAGCTGATTTACAAAATTTGTGAAATGCATTACCATTTCATTCACATTATCCATTTCACCTATAGAGTGCCAAGGAATTAATTTTAAATCTTTTAGGAACAAATCCAAGACTATGTCCTTTAGAGGGCGAAAGACAATTGTTTTTTTTATAGGTTTATCTTTTTTGATAAGTAATTCACACGTAATGAAGGCATGGTTACTGATTTCACAAATGTAATCTACAACAACATTTCTTGTAGGGGCATCCGTGCATATAACATCGATCAATGTTTCACTATTCTTGACAAAGTGTGTAGGGGAGGTGACTACTTGCTCAAATGAACAATGTTTAAGAAACTCTTTAAGTTTCTTACATTTCGCTGTGTTCGGCAACAACATATCCATATTGAAATCACCCAACACCACAACATAATCAAAACGGTGAGAAAGGGCATTGACACTACCTGTGACAGCGTCCAAAAAGAAATCCTCGCCGATCCATTGAGGGCGATACGCTGTCCCAATAAGAAGTTTCTTAGAGTTTACCTTACAACTTAGCCACATCTGTTCAACTGGCGATTGAACAGGGTGAGATACGATGCGGACATTAATACCCGTTTTTATATAGTAGCCAACTCCACCTCCAAAACCGTCACAGATGTTAGTTGGCCGCGGGATGTGACGTAATCTGTAGCCAGGTATATGTGGAGCTCGCCCTTCCTCACCAGTCCGAAGCCACGTTTCATTGATGGCCACTATGTCTGGCGATTTATCACTCATAGCCATAACTAACTCATCATGCCCAGTAGACAGGGATCCCGCGTTTAGAAGACCAATTTTTAAATATTTAGGAGAAACCACTATATCAATAAGAGCAAACATTGACCGAACCAGAAGATGAGATAACCCTTAGTAACAGGTATATAATAGGCGAGATGCGGGATACATACTAGATACATAGATATAACAATAATTATTAGTTCCATATTTTCTGTTAATAGTTGTTTAAGATAACGAGTCAAATACATAAACATGTTTAAAGATCCTAGAAGTACAAGTACAGATGAACCACTGCGACACGATAGTATACATCGATAGGTTTTTTTATTCACCCATTGGGAAAATTTTTTTGAGACATACAAAGAAATAAAAACAGGTTCAATGACTGTTTTAAAAAGACTTACAGTATTCAGTAAAATCAACATGCATTTACTATTGCTAAATAACCGAAAACAGTTTATCAAAGACATCACACTATCGGTCCAACATTTAGACAAAAATTTTTGATACGTCAGATTCATTTGTAAGGTTGTGGACTTGACTATCCTGTGACTTTCGTGCGTAAATACGACCTCGCTTCGTCCACACGAATCTCCAGCCCGCTGCCTTGCCCGCTTCACGAGCTTGATGAAACAACTGTCGGTTAGCCTTAGTAAGGCGCTCGTTGACATAGAAAGGCCTAGGGGGAGCAGACAGACCGAGATCGGCGGTGGTGGAGCCTCGACGGACGCGGGCGCTGCGCAGCAGCTCATCGCGCAGATCACGGCGTGCCAATCGTACCACCATAGTACGAGGGCGGGTAGTGGGGCCTTCGGATCTCAAAGCGCTTATACGCCTTGCGCCAACTCGCTCTGCGACCACGATATCTTTATTAGACATGTCAATCCCGAGCTTGGATGCTATTTGTGTGACCAGATGAGTCGGGTTCTCCCCATTCTCCTCAGGAATATTAGTTATTTCTAGGTCGTTACTCAGAAGCTCTTGATCTCTTTCATTTAGCTCGCGTCTAAGTTCAGCTACTACGTTGTCCAGAACTGCGGTGTCACGTGGCGTTTCTGATGCCTGACTTTTTTCTAGCGCGACTAGTCTGCTTTCAAAGCTATCTAGACGGTCTGTGAAGGTTTTCAGAGCTATATCAACACGTGTCTCAAGAGAGCCAATTCGCTCAGTGCATGCCCTGATAGAAGACTTCATTTCATTTGAAACTTCTTTAAAATCTGTACGAAACGCCAGGCTATCCGAATGAAACTCTTTTTTCATAGCACGCAACTCCTCCCTAAATACATCAGTGGTCAGAGCGTGACCATGCTCTAGTGTAGTATCGCGGACCGAGCAGTCAAGTGCACCAGTGTCCAGCGCCGTGCATTCAGATAGGGACGAGGCATCCTGTGCGGCCGCGCGAACGGGAGTTTCTGATTTATTATTCCTAATCTTATTCTTCGTGCATTCGGGGCAGTGCCAAAGTGGTGACAGGGTGCTCGATGCTGGCAAAGAAACACATCCCCGATGATAGGAGTTACTGCACTTATGGCACTTGACAGCCTCTGCTGACGATATAAATTTTCCACAACCTCCGCACTTGACCATGTTAAAAAATATTAATGTATGTACAAGTCTTTCAAGAATGTATAATTACTGTATAATGTTTGTATACAAGTGTGTGAGGGCCTTTATAATATTAGCAATGGTAACACTGATAAATTATTATTTTTTATCCATGTGGGTAGACAAAAGTTTATAGCATTGTAAGTGATTCACTATGTAATTCCACAGCACTGTCAATGTTATTATTAAAAAATTATACTCTATTAGTTAAGGTGAATTGTTAAGTGGCTAATAATCATGTAATATGCACTAAACTTGGATTTATACTACAACTCACAGATTAAAAGGTAAGCACTGTTGTTGCTATGACAGATGTCCAAACGTCACTCCAATTGCGAGCGTTTATAGGGCTTTGTTCGTACTACCGAAGATTCGTAGCAAATTTTTCAACTATTATAGCACCAATGACGGTTCTGATAGGCAAGAAAAAAGGCAGAGATACGGTAGACTGGTCAGAAGAAGCAGAAAGGTCTTTCTTAGCGCTCAAAGAAGCTCTGACTCAGGCCCCCGTGCTCGCTTGCCCTGATTTTTCCAAACCGTTTCAAATTCACTCAGACGCATCAAGCGTCGGTATTGGTAGCGTGCTTGTCCAGGAAATCGACGGTATAGAACACCCCATAGCTTTTTATTCCAGGTTGCTTTCGAAAACAGAACGAAATTACAGCACAACCGAACGCGAATTACTCGCCCTAGTGGACTCAATAAACCATTTTAGACCTTATATAGAAGGGAGTCGTTTTATAGTAGTGACAGATCATATGTCTTTGAAATGGCTCAAGACACTAACCAACCCATCAGGTCGATTAGCACGATGGGCAATGCAATTATCTTGTTTTGATTTTGAAATTAGGCATAAAAAAGGTTCTATGCACGTAGTACCAGACGTACTGTCCCGTATTGAGGCAGTTATATTTGATGGCGGTTGCAATTCTAAAGATGATTGGTATAATATGTTATTTAGAAACGTTCAGTTAAACCCGATGTATCATAGAAATTATCAAATTAAAGATAAAGTGTTATTCAGATATTCCAAACCAAATTCAAATCTACAATCGGATAACGATTGGAAAATTGTATTACCTAGAGAACTAGTACAGGAATGCATCAAAGAGAATCATGAAAAACATGCAGTCCATCCTGGTACATTTAAAACTTTGTCTAAAATTAAAGAAAATTATTATTGGAAAGGCATGTATGAAGACGTGAAGAATTATGTGGCCACGTGTGAGAAGTGTAAAGCTTATAAACACTCCAACCAACCTCCACATGGACACATGACAAACCAGAAATGCGTCAACAAACCGATGCATACTTTGTCCATTGACCTAATTGGTCCATTAGTAAAATCTTATTCTGGTCACATCTACATACTGTCCATAGTCGATATATTTACTAAATATTGTTGGATTCACCCACTTAGAACCGCTACTGCCAAAACAATAACATCATTTATTGAACAGGAAATCCTATATAAAGAGGGAATTCCATGTGTTATAATTTGCGACAATGCAACTGTATTTCAGAGCAAACAATTTAAAGATTTTTGTGCGAGCCATTCGATACCAAAAATATTTTACAATGCGTACTACGCGCCTCAGTCCAACACTGTGGAACGTTTTAACCAAACTATAGAAACCTGCCTAGCTATTTTAGTAGGAGAAGATCAAAGAAACTGGTCTAAGTACCTACCTCAAATCCAGCTATCTTTGAATAGCACTATCAATGTTGCCACTGGGCACACACCATTTTTATTGGCTAAAGGTCGGGAGATGATGACGGATGGCATGTTGCATTCAGTAAGAGGCGGCATTCCAAATTCGTTAGATGACCTTCAAACGTCCAGTCGTTCCGAAAAAGCCACGGCTCTCAATGAGATGGCAGACATCTTCCAAAAAGTTACCGATGCATTGACCAAAGCGTACAAACAAAACGCGGGACGATACAACCTACGCCGTAAACAACTTCGATTAAGCGTAGGTGATATCGTATGGAGGCGTAACTTTGTGCAGTCAAACGCAGCTCACTTTTTCTCCGCTAAACTAGCACCGCGCTTTGTGAAATGTAAAGTTGTCAGGAAGCATTCGGATGTTGTTTACGACCTTCAGGAGATAGAAACCGGTAAAGTTGGAAAATATCATGTCAAGGACATAATAAAAGTCTCACAAGGTGTGTCCCCTAGCTAGCAACTTTCTTATCTTGAACTTGGTTATTTTGGATTGGTATAACCAATCAGAGGCCTCATTTTTCACATATGACATCACTCACATGTGAAATTTTTTTTTCAAGCGTTTTCATGAAAACCAATTTCTTTTGTAACTACACACCCTAGGCGCCAGAGTAAATATAAGGATATGGATTAATACTCCTTAATTTTTGAGAAAAAAAGGAAAATAAGTTTTTTCCCTTATACAATGTCAGCCCAACGGCTATACATTTTAAACTTCAATTTATGTGAGAGCTCTCCATTAGTTTAAAGACTTTATTAGGTTTACAATTTAATTACTAACTAGTAAATTATGTAGGAATGCTAGATTACTATACTTTAATTAAATCTCAAATAGTTTTTCTTATTATACATAAGTAAGAACTATATTACTTTAGATAATTCTTTATTATTAGTATGCTACTTGCGATTATCTCATTAGAAATCCAAGTATATTTTTTTTAATGAAGGGGAATTGCAGCGGTCTGGCCAGACGCTGTATTCCTGACACTCAACATAAATTGAGTTAGTTTTAGAACTCTAGAACATACATTTAGTTTAATATATGAAATAGCATGAGTTAGTTTCATATATAGCTGATAGCTTTATATTTAGAAATATATTGCCATAGAATAGGTGAATGTTTTCCCCGGTTACCCCGGCTGTTTCGGCTAAGTACGACTTAACCTCTTTGCCGAAAAGGGGGGTATTGTAGTGATAACTACAGAATTATTTCGAACTTCTAACTGGTCTACCTTGCATGTCATATTTTAGGTGAAATAGTTGATATATTGGGATACTATTCCTGTGGCGTATTACCTGCATGATAGGCTCTCGACGCACCACAATAGCAGGCATTAAAATCCATTAGTTTCCAGACAAATCGAATGGGAAAGTGACACACCGGTACACAAACTTCATATGTTGTTTTTACAATACTTATTAAGAAAACAGGGAGACCCGCACATCAAAACGTTCTTTGAGTCACGCCGAAACCATTGGTAGCAATAACTCGACGCGATTTTGTGTACTTACGGAATTATATTGAAAACTAAACATTCATAACAAAACATTCCACGATTAGATTAGACTGTCAACTGAGATCTACAGAGTTGGACGTCTGACATTGACAGCTAGTGACACACGTTCCGTCTCGGGTCCTAACAAACCTTTCTTATCATAAAAAAATAAGAAATCATGGTAGGATTGTTGTAGAATTTTAATTATTCTCCTTTAATATCGTCGACTTAGATTATTATAATATTCAACGAATAGATACCTTATTTAAACATTAGTTCTTTTAAAGAATATTTAAAAGTTGGTTTGATGTGCGTTCGAATTAAGCGAAACGGAGCGCGACAAAATGGAATGTCAAATCGAGTCGAGTCGATTCTCTCTCTCCCTGGAAGGCCGCCACGACACGTAACATGGCTTGAGCAATTATTAATTTTTGGGGTTTTTTCACTTTCGCCGCCCTCGGCTTCCCGTTATGGGACTATAGTTTAACCTTTAGCTTTAAAATCCGCGATACGCGCAAGGACACAGGGGATATTCGCCGCCACGAAGTCGTCGGGAACATGAGCTGTTGAGGTCCACGTGCCTGTCCGGCCATATGAATCGACGCTTCCTGGAGTGTCCTCCCATCGCCAGAGGGTGCGGTTTCCCCGGACCGTGGACCGCATGCCACGGCGCAGGCCCCGTCGTCGGCGACCCCAAGGCGCAACGCACGGATCCTAACCTTATTTCCAAAGGCCGCATCGCCGCCCCCGATCCGATGTCCCTGTAGTGGCTCAGCGCAAATCTCGGAAGGTCCAGCCAGCGTCTACTATCTCGCATACAACGGAGCGTCGCAGGAGCGCCGTGCCTCTTTGACAGGGACTGGAATACCGATATTTTTGAAATATCGATATCGAAATATCGATACAGGTAGTGATATTTTGGTATCGATATATCGATACTTGGTACCGATATTTTGGTATCGATATATCGATACTTGGTACTGATATTTTGGTATCGATATATCGATACTTGGTACCGATATTTTATTTCAGTTCCAAAATTATCAGTATTTATACCGATACTGAAATACCCATTTAATACCGATAAAATACCTTTTAGGTGTGCTTTCGTGCCTTTGTTTTTAGTTTTTACTGAATCTGTGTACGTCGTTTTATGGAAATGTAAATAAAATTTCAATATCGTAAATAAATGTAATAAGAAATTAAAACAATAATCGCAACACGCTTCGTCAAAAAGACTACAGAAAAATATCCGCAACATGCTTCGTCGAAAAGTCTACAGAAAAGTATCAGCAACATGCTTCGTTAAAAAAAAATAATTGTCTAATAGGTCACCCCGCATCGTACCTGGCTCAAAAATTCCCATTATACTGGCGGCGTTGTCGCGCTTTATGGCGATGGGGATTCTCTATACGAAACAATAATTAAATACGCAAACAATGGATCAGAGTAGAACAAAGGAAACCTTCTTACCTAAAATTAAAGGATTAATATTCTTTTACATCTCTCCCATTCGGGAAGTTTTCTTATGAAAATTTTCTTATCTTACTTTTACACTCATCCATTCATTACTCATTATTCATTTAATACTGGAATTAGTTTTGTAATATGAAAAAGATTAGACTCTGTTTCCGTTTTCCACATAAACCATATCGTCAACTTCAAAATCATACTTTTGCCTGTTTTTGTCGAAGAGTTTTTGTTTTAATCATGTGATTTTAAAGTGTTCTTTAATGCAATCTGTCTATCTTCCAACAAATCATTATCGATTTTTTTTCCTTCTACTCCTTAGGTAATAATGTAAAATCTTCACCATATAGAAGATAATCCGGTGAAACTCCAGTAACTGTGTGAATAGTTTCGTTGTATTTATTTACACATTCTTGTGCTTTAGTTGCCCAAGCTCTTTTTGTTTTAATTTCATTTATTCTACATCTAATGTTGACTAATGTTTGATTCAACCTTTCATTAAGACCATTTGAAAATAGTGAATTTACTGTTGTAAATATCAGAGGAATTCCCTCGTCTCTTAAATTTGAATTAATTCTATCAGTAAGTATTATACCAATATTATCTGCATCTGTTATTCTTAAGACAAGTTTTATAAAATAGTTAGCAGTCTGTGTTTTCGACGTCAGAATAAAAGCATCTCTAGTAAAATGATCTACTAATAGATGTAAATATTTTTTTGTAGATCTTGAGCCTCCAAAACTACTAATTGTGTCTATGGACATTATCTCAAAAGATCTGTTTACTGGACCTAAATGAGACATACTTTCAAATTTGTTTTGTCCTCTTGATTTATTTTTGACTAGCCACGCCCCGGGGCTTCGCTTCCGTGGGAATTTTTTTATAAAAAGTACCCTATGTGCTATTCTCGGTATTTTTCTACCCGTATACCAAATTTCATCGAAATCCATCTAGTAGATTTTGCATGATTGAGTAACAAACATCCTCACAAACTCACATCCAGTCTTTCGCATTTATAATATTATAAGAATTAGGATATTAGAATTAGGATACAAATCTCACATCAGATTCAGATTCTCCTACAGATCTTCCTGATATTTATGATCAAATTTTCCACTAAATTGATTGAACTAACCATCTTCTGCATTTGTCTAATTCCAATATGACATATATTTTAATGTATCTTTTTTAAAAGTCTCAAACTGAACTCTTCAGATATTATTATTTTCTCGTTTGTTTCCACCTTTTTCAAATATAAGTATAAACTTGTTTTTATTATTTTGAACTTCGTCGTTTTTTACTTGATTCATAGAAATATCTTGTAAATTAAAGAAAATCATAATTTTTAATTGCTCATCTTCGATTTAATCTGACTTAATACTGAATTTCTACTGAGACAATCAGCCTCTAATTTTTTTTTCCAGGTGCATATTTTATAATAAAGTTATACTTTGATAAATAGCATGATACATCTCCTAGTTTTTCGTCAGTTTTTGATTTTAAATTCATATTTTCCAAAGGTCTGTATAAACCGTAAATGATTTACCTATCAGCCAATATCTCACGGCTTTTTAATAATTTGATTAAAATTAACGTGAGAAATAGTCTGAATACGGATACTCACGTGTGTTGTTAGCCGGAACCGGCTTCTCTAATGGCTAAAGATTCTAAATAAATAGCCTTCTTCTTTTTCTAAGCAGTGTTAATTTTTTTTGAAAAATAAGCTACATGTTTTTCTTTACCATGAGGCTGTACCTGTTTCAACATTGCACCAATTCCTTCTATGTACGCATCAGTATATACGTTAAATGGCAAATCTTGATCAAAAACTTCTAAAATTCGTTGAGAACATAAGAGATTTTTTACAGTTTCTAAAGATTTTTGATATTCATCAGTCCAAATAAATTTCTGTTTCATTCTGAGCAAATTATTCAATGAGTCTAATATAATAGAACTTCTTGGAATACATTCATGGTAAACATTTATTTTTCCCAGAAATTGTCGCACATTTGTTGAGTTTTCAGAACAGAAAAGTTATTTTTGGAAACCAAATTATCTTTTAATGGTCTAACGCTATTATTTTGAAATATATTATGTCCTAAATATTTTACAGAATCTGATCCAAAGATCCATTTTGTAAATTTTAATCTAAATCGTTCTTTTCTGATAGCTTCTAATAATTGATTCAAATGATCAATATGTTCATCAAATGTTTTAGAAAAATATATATATATATCATCTATGTAATCTACTGCAAAATCCGTTAATTTAAACTCTCTTAATATATTAATCAAAATTGTTTGAAAATTTTCTGGAGAAGTTTTTTATCCAAATGAATGGCAGTCACTTGAATTCCATTGAAAATGTCCTTCCTTTGTAACGAATCCTGTCTTTTTCCTATCTTCTATTCTCAAGGGTATAGACCAAAATGCAGAATTTATGTCCAACGTTGAAAAAAAATTACAATTCCTGGTTTTAACCATTACATCATTATTCAATGGAAAAGGTTGAGCTTGCGGTACTACTATTTTATTTAAATCTCTGAAATCTATACACAATCTCGACTTTCTGTTGTCCTTTTTAAATGCCCAAGTTACAGGTGCTGCAAATGGACTATAAAATTCTTCTATCAACTTTATATCTAATAGTTTTGCTATTTGTTGTTCTATTTATTTTTTAGCTTCTACCATTCATCTGTAAGTTCTTTTACTGCAATATCTGTCTACCAATAAATCTATTCTAGCTTCGTGTCTGATCACAGTTCCTATATCATATTTATTTTTAGCAAAAACTGATGTATATTCATGAATTAACGACTCAATTTCTTCTCTTTTATCTTCATCCAAATGATTTAATCCTAATCCTAACTAATATTATAAGAGAAATAATAAGTCCAGCCACAGAATTTTTATTTGGCCCCGTGATCAACCTTCTCTTTCTATAACTAAGCAACGGGGAAATGCTTTGGCCTCTAATATACTAATTCGTCTTTTTTACAACGCCCATTAAATATTTTAAAGTAAGCGTCAATTAAAGATCAACGGTTATTTTAACTTGTCTTTCTAATTTGTAAATTGCCACGTAATTTACTAATTCAGCCACAGATTTTACAACTTATCACCATTTTACATTTTACAGCTTCAAAACTAGCTCCTCAAAATAATCAAATTGAAACTTCAATTTACAACACCATATATTATTATCTCAGCGTGTGAAATAATAGATCATAGTAGCTGTTGCCCGCGGCATCGCCCGCGTGAGTTTCGCTTAGATGAAAAATCTTTTTGTGTTCCAAACTGTAGTAATCTTAACTCCAGTACTCAAAATTTCATCCATTTGGTTATCCAGTGTCCGGCGGAAATATATTAGGTACTCGTAGTACAGTCGCGGTGATAAAATGAATCAAAAGTGATATTTCTTTCAATAAACGATGTTCATCTGCTCGTTATCTACAATTTCCCGTGTACCGCCACTCCCACCACGAGTCCCTCTTTGTCCTATCCCGTGTCCTGTCTATTTATACGTCAGTAGAAAATGCTCATCGGATTGAACGACTTTTGCTAAGGTCCCATTTCCCTTTACTTTATAGAGTAGCTGGTCTCTTGGAAATCTTCATCAGATGATCCTGATCTTCGATTTTTATAAGTCAACAGAAAATGCTCGTCAGATTGATAAACTTTTGCAAAGGTACCATTTCCATATTTCTTATAGTTTAGCTGTTCTGTTAAGGTTCTTCAACAGGTGCCTATATGTTGCCCAGGCTTAATAGCTATACAACAAAAAAGTTTCATTCATATCCGTCCTGTAGATTTTGCGTGAAACGCGTACTACAGACAGACAGACTAACAAGAAAATCAAAAAAAAAAAAATTTCCTTTCTATTATTCTTTTTAAGTGTCCCTCTTTCCATTTCAGTCAAAAATACTAAATGTACAGACAAAATATGTTTACTGTTTTATTATATGTTCTTATAGATATTCTTTTATCGTGAAAATGGCCACCGCACGATTCAGTGCGAGTGCGCCAGATGACAGCGACCGGCCATTTGCATCAATCAGAGAGGGCCATTTATTTTCATTTATTTATTTTTAACTTTATCACAAAAAAGTAAAAGGCGAACTTAAAGCCTAGGGCCTTCTCTACCAGTCAACAAACTGGGTGATGTAGAAACAGTAACGTATAGTACCATTCGATTCATGTATATGAGTTATAAAATTAGAAGCTAATAGAATTACTATTTGTTGCCATATATCAATAATATAGAAGTTTATTGCTTGAATGCATGTTAAAAATTTAGATGCTAAAAAATAATCACCGTGCTGAGTTATTATTAGAGTGGTTTACTGGAAGATAACTAGTGGCTAAGATAGATTTATTCAGATGCTCGTCAATTGTGGCATACTTAGTAATTTAGAAAGCAATTTATATATTTAGAGGTGAATAATGCTATTAAAAAGAAGCCTGTTTAATTAGTACCCATATTATAAATGCGAAATTGAGTTTGTTTATTTATTTGTTTGTTTGTTACACGCTTTATCTACTAAACCAATCTTCCTGAAATTACGCATACTCAGAGATGGGCATTATTCGAAGAAATTTTTATTACAGCAATTATCCGAATAAATTTTTATTCGTGAAAATTCATCCGCGGGTAAATTGGCCACGATTAAATTATCCGTGATATTATCCGTCATTTGAATAACGAATAAATTACGTCATCATTTTCATACAATCGTTTTGGTCAAATAAGGCCTGGTCATTTGTTGATGTAAAACACCTGTCCTCTCGCTTTGACAATCTGTAGGAGAGATATCGCAGTGTCAAAATTGATCTTATGGAAGCGCCGGTTTTTGTTATCCACATCGTGATGTAAAACATTTGCCATTTGAGCGACCGTTTTGGTCTAATCAAACGGAGGGCGCTTCCCTAAGTCCAAGTTTAACACTACAAAATCACTCCTATAGATTGTCAGAAGCGAGACGACAGATGCTTTACATCAAAAACAAACAAGCATTACTTACCTAAAATGATTGTCGTAATTTATTCGTTACTATCCACGCCCCGGGGCTTCGCTCCCTTGGGAATTTCGGGATATAAAGTACCCTATGTGCTATTCCCGGTATTTTTCTACCCGTTTACCAAATTTAATCGAAATCCGTCCAGTATATTTTGCGTGATTGAGTAACAAACATCCTTACAAACTCACAGACTCACAAACTCACATCCAAACTTTCGCATTTATAATATTAGTATGGATTCAAATGACGGATAATATCACGGACAATTTACTCGCGGCCAATTTATCCGCGGATGATTTATTCGTGTATAAATTATCTGCGGATGAATTTCCACGGATAAAATTTTATTCGTATGATTATTCGAGTAAAAATATCCTATTAAAAATTTGTCTATCTCTGCGCATACTCATAGTTAGAAGTACGGAGAAGGACATAGTGTACCTTACATCCCGAGAAAAAGCACTATTCCCGTGTGAAATTCACGCGGGCGAAGCCGCGGGCAAAAGCTATATGAAATTCTCTTCGCATATTCATTAAAATTAATTTTATATCCTTTGTCAGTATTATTACCCTCTATTTCTAATTCACACTTGTCATTTATTCGTATACTCGTATTAAAGTAGTCTTATTTATTTTGCACAATTTTTTCACAACATACAAAAGTAGGTGGTCGCGCGAGAACCACAACAAAACATCAAATAAATGAATGCTCATGCGAGCGACGCGCTTGCGCGCGCTGTTGCCACACCGTGCCGTCCTGCGCTCGGCGCCAGCCGGCGGTGGCCGCGGTACACGTGACGTGCACGATCTAGCAACGTCGCCTCGCAGCCTAGGTATCAGTACTAGGTATCGATAAAATTATCGATACTTTTATACCAGTTCACCATAATAGCGATACAAATATTGGTATTTTCGTCAGTTATCGATTCCGTTATCGATATTTTCCTCAAAATATCGGTATTTTGAAAATATCGGTATCCAGTCCCTGCTCTTTGATGACGCGACCAGCACCAGTGCTCGAACCCAACGGATCATAATGGTGAACGGGACAACGTTATAAGTGCGCACAGACGTTTGTGTACGGACCTGGCCAGGTACCTTATATTTGGTTTATGTTAATTTTAACTTTTAATTGCGGCAAAGACTTATCAGATTTTGGTATTAGTATAACATGTGCCCGCCCTCAGCGGCTAGTGTGTTTATGGAATAAAATGCTATATTCTATCCCAACCATATTGTATTAATGATATCACCCTGCCCATGACTCCCAGGACCTAAGGCTTACTAGACAAGAGGTCCTTGTACTTCAAAAGTACGAGGCTCTATCCTGAGCACTACATCCGGCTCTCTCTAAAGTAATTGTTCGTGTATAATCGCACTGCGCAGGGATATTGCCCGTCTTCGCTTCAAATAGTTGGGGACCCCTGCGCACACGCACCAACACACTTCTTTTTATTTTTTTTTATTTTTTATACACGACATATTGTAGCTCTATATATATAGGCCCAACCGCAGGAAGCTCGGCCTTCGGCCTCGCTTCCTGCTGGTTGTTCCCGAATAAGTCCAACTTTCAAAAACAAACTTAACTTTGCGGATCGATCCCTAGGATTCATACTAGGTACATCGAGCGCAAAAATAATTTTGTAATACATACTTTTTAGACTTCCAACTACATAATAGGTATAATTATTTGGTTCATGATAATAGGTACACTATATACCAATTTTCAGATTAATTTATGTACCTACGTACAAGTAGGTATACTGTTAGACCTTACTGTTTGCCAAACACAATTGAAGGTCAACGGGTTAAATACCCCATGGGTTTTGATTCCCGGCTGAAATAGCAAATATGCAAAACTTCGCAACATTTACCTAACCTACCTAAATATCTCGATCTTATAGGTAACGTTTAATTTTGATTATTTTACAGCCGAAAGAGACCGTGGATACGAGTAGGTAGGTATTTGATTTGTATGAATTTTAATACTTAATACGGACGGACAATGAGTAGAGCCCTTAGGTAGAGCCACCTGCACCTGGGTGTTTTTAGATGGTTTTTAGTGGGTCTAAGATCCACATGCTCACTCTTCCTTCCATTACCGCCATGATTAGCGATGTGCCGCCGAGATTCCAGTTCCCGAAAATTTCTTCCCTTCAAAATTTCCGAAAATTCTCAGTCTTGGGTTTTAGAAAAATTTACCGTTCTTGAGAATATTTCCGAGCTAAGAAAGTTTCCGCTGTTTCTCTGAAAATACGGCACATAACTAGCCATGATCTAAATAGTTATTGCTTCTATGCACCCACCCGGAACCACCCTCAACATTCACTGTCTTGTATGACAGTGACATATTGTCTGACATCTCTTTTTGTAAACAAAAGTTTTGTTTTTTTTTTAGTTTGCTTTTACATAAAATCAAACATTAAAAATAATATAAAAAAATTAGGTGATTGGTTCGGTGATTAATTAGAAAACTTATTTGCAGCGTTGCCAGAACGTACCAAAAAGTACGGTTTTCCGTACTATTCATCACACAACCGTACTACAACCGTACCTCAGCGTAGACCGTACCTTTTTCGTACCTTTTCTATATTAGGTTTTTTTTTGTTGCTGCTTCCTACAAATGGTAGAAAAAAATCACCTCCTGTTTTTGTCAACATTCTGAATTTGCGTTTTAAAAACTTTTTTGTTCTAACCAGATAAGACTTGGCTGTTTGGATTACATTCCTTGCCTTCCTTCCTCAGGAGCGATGAATTAAAAAAAATGGCTTATCATTTTATAAATAGGCGGCTTACAACTTAGGCTCACAAATTAGAAAGATTAGTTAGGCTTATAATATCGATGTGTTTCGAATACTTTCGAACAAATCGTACGCACCTCCCCCCCGTCATCTCGTGAGAACTGGCCCAACCGTACCTTGCAGTAAATAACCGTACCTTTTCAGGAAGGCAACCATACTTTTTTGGGACATCATACTGGCAACACTGCTTATTTGTAATATAGGGAATTTAATATAGATGAAAGAAAGCAAAAATTTAAGCTTAACAGTATCAGTTATCCACTACATAACATAAAAGACTATTTAAATTTTAACAATGTATTTCGTTACCTATTGCATAACAATACTACACGACAGACATTCCAAAACAATGTCTTACATTAATGAGACGGTCAGTATACTATAATGAAGTTGAAATACAACTTGTAAACAGCAAACGCCGCCGCCGATGCCTTTCGGATTTCATAGTTCGTCGACCGGTTTCAAAGTCCAATGGTACGTCGTGTTGTGTTCAAGGCGATAAGTTAATGTTGTTAGAACCGCTCTAATCATTATCACCGTAAACTCCGTGTTGTTAGGTAAGCGAGAGTGAATTTAGCAGTGCTAAAATAAAATTGGTATGTGATAATCAAACTTTAAATTAATCTGTAGTTTTATAGTAATTAGTATATTGCGAAAGGGAATAGGTGGTACCTACCATATGTTGTTTGTTATTAATCTAGATTTTAGACTTTGAGTCTGGCTTATCATAATATACCTATTTGTTATTAAAAATGTATCTAAACTTTGGTATTTTATGGATTGACTCAATAAAGAGCAATAAAAATTTGTGGTATAAATTAGGTGCACAGTTTTTGTTTCATGATTAAATTGAATGTATTTCTGATTAAATTTAAAAAATATAAAAATACTGTAATTTGTTATTGAATAAAAATAAAACAATAAGCATACATAAAAAAATACTTAATGTTTGTTGTACCATTGGGAATCTTGCTGTTTAGTGAAATATCAATCATGTTAATAAAACCATGGTTCTCAAAATAGATATACTTACTCTAAATTTGTGACCAGTCAGGCCAGACTCAATTTATTTGTTTATACACTCGCATACACTATACACTAGGGTAAGCCGATTTTTTAAAATTTTGTAGGATTCTAACTTAAAGGGTTTCAAAAGTTGCGTAAAAATATACACTTTTAAACTGTTTTTTTTTTTAATTTTTTTATTAAGGTACTTTAAGATCTCTACCATAGCTCAAAATTTTAAAAATAATAAAAAAAACATGTTGGTTTAAAAAATATCAAACTGATTTGCAAGACAATAAAAGTTTATTTGTGACCAGAACAGACCAGAATAACATAAAAATGACATTTTTAATTATAATAGTACAAAAGCATATGAAAAAGAAGTTTGTTGATAAAATCTCATTTGCTGTTATGATTTCGCTTATTTTTAGCATTTATGACACACAACAAAATTTTGACTTATAATTTTGATGCCTCAAAGCTGTTTTGTTTTTTTGATAGACCCTATATTATATGAGTGGAATTTATGTACGATTAAGTACCATTTTTTCTTTTTAAAAATTATACAATACTGTTCAATATTACGATGCAATAATATTTAAAATTTTAGAATGTATTTTCTCCCTGCAATTTTTTTTTATTTGTGTTCATCTTTCCATACATGTCATGGTTATAGTTTAGTACGGAGAATATGACACAAATTAATAAAAAAATAATGGGGGTTAAGAAACATTCAAATTAATTTATTAAGATATTATAAATCGCATTTCCACGTGAATTAAGATTTTGTAACCCTTCGCATATTTACATAATTTTTTTTTTTTAAATTTGAAAATCGGCCCACCCTACTGTACTCCTGTCAATTTGAATAGCAAGTAAAAAAAAACTTGTTTTCAGAATAAAGGCAACAATGTCACTGAGACGTGCAGTACTACAGATAATCAAGAAACATGGAGTTGCTCCATCAGCTGCTGTGAGGCACAGGAGCTCAACCACAGAAAGCAATATTTTGAAATCTGTTTATAGAAACCTTCCCGTGTCAAATGAGACTTTGTGTGATTATATATGGCACAATTTGGACAGATGGCCGGATAAAACTGCTACGGTTCGTACATTTAACTTTTTTTAAATCTTTTTGCAAATTTAATCTAATGTCGGTACTAAGATAATGCGAAAAAAATGCCAAAGAAAGAATATTATACTTAAATTGAAAATTAAAAACATTTATTCAGACAATTAAATTAAAAACTATTATTATTTAATACTTTAAATTGAGATTTGAATTTCAGTAATTTATAGTATAAATATAGAAAAAATAATATAAATAAAGGGATCAATAAATAATATAAATCGTGAGACGATAGAGAGTGGAGGGCTCATGCACTAAATAGACAGAAATGGAGAACCAGAGGGAAGGCCTTTGTCCAGCAGTGGGACAGTATATGCTAATAAAAAAAATCTCATTCACTCTCCAGTGCAACTCTTCCACCCGCTGAATAGGGGCGAATCCATCCTGACCGCAATAATGTTGTTCGTTTTGCATAATTTATTTTCATTATGAATACAATGACAATGTTCAACCTCATATTGAATTCAGAATATAAAATTTATTAAAAGCTAAAAACATTTCATAGCAAGACTAAAAATGTTGACAATGTCTTGATGCACGTCAGCTCTTTGCCATAATAATAATATCTAATGTTGTCACATTATAACAATGCTTTTCAATTAGGTGATGGCATAATAATAATACGATGTATATTATAATGTGTTTATTGATAATGAGACGTAATTCTAGATCATTAATTCATAACTGAAAATATTACCTACTGGCATTGCAAATGGCACAAACATGTAGTACAGTATAATTATTAAATATACAGTATTTATACTGTGCTACTGCTCTGGGACCAGTTAAGAAAATAAATAAAAAATAGGAGCCTAATGACTTGTAAATGGCCAGCTATTATTAAATAGCATGAGCAAAAATAGTATTTTACTTACCACAGTAGGTACTGTAACTAGTGTAAACAACAATGGATTTTGAGCTCAAGGGTAAAAATCTTGACAAAGAAGGACATTTAAGGGCTTAGAATCTTATCGGTCTATGTACCTACCTAACTTTTTTTTTTAAATTCATTAAAGTTAAAGAGTCATAGGGCTTTTTATATTTTTTCCCATTTTCCAATGTTATTTGAGAAATAACTTATGATTAAGAATAGTCTAGACATTTAAAATCTAGGTATTATCGATATATCTGGATATTTATCTATGTATAATGCAGCTCATTTAAAACCGTGACAATCAATTAAAATAATCAATAGATAAGCTGCAAATGATTAATGTTTGTACTTCTATATGTAGCAATGTAATAACATCCTCAATTATTAGTTTTATAGTGTAGGTACTAGCTATTGCCCGCGGTTTTGCGAACGAGAATTTCCCTTGAGAACAGTGATTTTTCTCAGGATGAAAGGCACCCAACAAACAAACTCACTTTAGCATTTCAGTTGGAATAAATCAGCCCAGCTCTGCCTTCACTTAAATAAAAAAATATGAGATATTATATAAATAACTGGCTGCGCCTCGGGGTACTGCTCCCGTGGAAATTCCGGGATAAAAAGTACCCTATGTACCATTACAGGTTATATTCCCGTGTAAGTGTACCCCGTGTACCAAATTTTATCGAAATGTGCGTGTAGACTTTCTATATAAAAGGGATTTTGTATTACAAGTTTACTTAAGGGGGTTAGGCGGTCAGCGAAAATTCATATGAAGCGGCTGAGGCGGGGGGGGGGACGTCCCGGTTGCGCGCCATTCACATTTTTATCAAAAAGTTAATAGAAATGTTTAGTTTTTCAAAAATTTAAATCAGTCACGAAATCGAAAAGGTAAAATACCTTTGTGTTGGTGATTTTAAAACATTTTTTATTATAAAACACGGATGTTATCTGTATTCATATGAAATTTTAGAGGTAACTTCAGGATTTTTTTCTATCGAGCAAAATTTTTCCCATCGTGTTTTGGAAACAGTCCTCCCTTTAAACATACGTTCTACAATACATATCAGAAATTTCAGGGCGAAAACTCTTCAATTCTTTAAACAGCAGCTTATAGAAAACAGCCAATATTGCCGTTTTCACTTACTGAGAGCCCTTAACAGTGCCTATAGAATTACCATATGTAGATATTTGAACTGTGAACCTTTTCTATTCATAAAAAAATGAAAAACATTATGTTCACATACTTATTTACACATGTTTTATTTTAGGATTCCGTAATTTAAGTCTATCTGTTCGTGGATGATCTCAGAAATTATTAGTACTTACTAGATAGGAGTTACCGGGGTAACTACCTAAACACCTGAAAAAAGTTTGGACGCACTTTTGATGTATATGAGTACATTATTTACGCGATTACGAAAAATCTACTGGACGGATTTCGGTGAAATATGGTACACGGATAGAACATAACAGGGAATGGCACGTAGTGGTATATACCCCAAAATTCCACGGGACTACCCCCTTTACGTGACGCTTCACTAAACTTTTAATACCCAATTAATCAATTTTCTAAATCAATTTACATTAGAAAATTTCCCACATTGTAAAGGGTACTTATTACGGAACATCTACGGAACCCAAAGCACTTGGCTGAATTAAAAAATAAACCGTGAAAAAAACAAACAATATCTTAATGTGTTTGGCTGTTGTACACAATATTTACATAATTTCAATTGTTTATCTACAAGTATACATAGGTATTATAAATTACCTGTAGGTTGTTTCAGGCAAAACTGTTAAATATATAATAAACTAAACCGCTATCAACTTAGTGATAAGCGGTTTAGTTCCCATATCTTATGGAACTATCGTGGTCGTGATGTAGCCATAATATGGTATTATTTAGTCACAAAGTGGTAGTATTGTTAGAAAGTATATCAAGCATGTAGCCTAGACTTTCGAATCGCGTCCAAGGTCCAGGTTCGTATCTCACGCACCCGATGGCGTAGCTAAGTATAGGTAGCCCTGCAAAAAATAATCTGTGGCTTCGCTCCCTTGGGAATTACGGGATAAAAAGTTCCCTGTATTCCCAAATTTCATCGTCTAGTAGATTTTGTGTGATTGTGTAACGCATCCAAGCTTTTTATCAAATTAGTAGGAAACTATTTATAAAGTCAGTAGGATTAACCTAACAGTCGACTACACCATATCGATGGTTTTATTGACACCTGATGATCGACCTTGCTATCTTATCTTGTTCATATTAAATGCCAGTTTATGTATAGTCCACACAAACTGTATAATTTCCATGCAATTTGGTGACCGGTTTGTGTAAAACATGGACACAAAATACCTATTATTAAAATTGTAGCTTATTTCTGTTAGTAAAAATTCTGTAGTTCTAGATGTCTAGAAACCATTGACGCCAATAGCGATGTAACCGCCAAGAAATTTCCTGTTACCGAAAATTTCTTCCCTAGAAAATTTCCGAAATTTCTCAGAAATTTCTCAGGTTTTTAGGAAAATTTTCCGTTCTCGAGAATATTTCCGAGATATGTCCAAGAAACTTTCCGCTGTTTCTTTGAAAATTTCGGGAACGGCACATCACTATACGCCAATAAGCGATAATTTACATCCAATATTGAAAAAGAAATTCATTTCATAAATTAACAATAATCATACCCTTTGTATTTCAGGTATGTGGACTAACAGGTCGCGGGTATACATATGCGCAGACGCACCGAATGACGATGTCGCTTGCCGCGTCCCTACGGTCCAAGCTAAAGTTGAGGGAGGGAGACAATGTAGCTGTAATCCTCCCTAATGTGCCAGAGTATCCTTGCGTGGTATTCGGTATTTTGCAGGCGGGATGTGTAGTTAGCCCTATGAACCCGCTGTATACGCCAGGTAAGGAACTTTCATCACCAGTTTTGACTTCATAACTCGATATATTTATCACTATTCTGTTCTTCTACTTCTTCACATCGTACCATCGCTCGGATCGCTCCTACGAGGTAGTAATTTCTTGGTAACTGGTAATGGGCATATAATGTTGCTTCTGCCTTCGGAGGTTATTAAAGCTGCTTTATAATTCAAATAAATTATGCTTGGCAAGTTAGTCTAAACAAATTGAATTCATCATCCATCGAACTCCATCATCATCACATCATCAACACATATTTAAGAACTATGTTCTTGTCGGTGGAGCATCCTCCATTTGTATCTATCTTCCGCCATCAAACTCCAACCACAACAGAATTATTAATAGTTCAAGGTTCACAAAATCTGAAATGTGGCATAAGTCTTTTTTAAAGAAACGCTTACTGTTTTGTTAATTTAATTAAAACACATTATTTTCTCTTTTAGAGGAGTTAAGACATCAGCTGAAGCTGATAGATTGCAAAGCGGTCGTTACATCAAAACTAACTTACGCGAACGTAGCAGAGAGTTTAAAACAAATCAACATGAAGATCCCTGTGATACTGACAGACAACGATGGTCTGCCAGAAGGTACCATAAAGTTCGCAGACTTTGCTGAAGACTTGACCATAGACATTGATTGTTTGAAGTCGGTTAAGAGAACTGCAGATGACGTTGCGTGTATCCCATTTTCGAGCGGTACTTCAGGGTTTCCAAAGGGAGTAGAATTGACGCACAGAAGTATGGTGGCCGCGAACAAATCAATTGCGTTGCCTGAAGTTGTGATGATTTTGGAGACTACAGGTTGGTAATATGCTAATTACATACGACTAGCTTTTGCCCGCGGCTTCGTCCGCGTGAATTTCCTGGGAACGGTGCTTTTTCCCGGGATGAAAGGTACCCTATGTCTTTCTCAGTACTTCTAACTATGTGTATGTGAAATTTCAGGAAGATGGTTCAGTAGGTAAAGCGTGAAGATGTAACAAAGAAACAAATAAATAAACAAACTCACTTTAGCATTTATAATATTAGTTAAGATTAGGATACTAGCGTCCCGCCCCGGCTTCGCTCGGGAGTAGCCTATGTCACTCAGGTAAGTATAATAGGTTCAGTAGTTCCGAAGATTGCCCCATACAAACAAACTTCCAAACATTGGTCTTTATAATATTAGTTTGATAGTATGATTTTTACTTTCATACTGGTCCAGGAGCGATGAAGAACACTAGAATGTGCCAGCTGCTTCTCTTCCCGCGTAGATTGTAAAAGACAATTAAGGGAAGGGACTTTAAACTGGAGATTCCTCCACTCCTAGGCGATGGGCTAGCAACCTGTCAGTATACCTGAATCTCCAGCCCATCATTTAGCCCACTATCCCGCTAAGCGTGGCCTTGGAGTCTCACGACTCGTGGCTCTTCCCTGTAAGGAATAAAGATTGAGATGTTGTATCTGTATTTTTCAGTAGCTGCGTTTTCGATTAAAGCTTCCAGATGGCTTGATTTTTCCGACATTTTTAACAATTATCGTCACATTCCAACCAAAAATTATTAATCTGTACCTTCCCCATTAATCACTCTTTCTATTAGAGAAAACCGCATGAATATCTGTTCAATAGTTTTAGAGTTTATGGCGAACAGACAGATGCAGCGGGGGACTTTTTTTTCTTTTTTTTTGGGGCTTTTGTCGATGACATATTTCATAATACTGTAGTGATAGTTATCAGACTTGTTTTTGTCCCTATATGAATATTTAACAAACACTGTGTTAGACATCATGTTTTACTATACCTATTGTTCTAACAAAGTTGTTTTTAAATAGTAATGAATATTTAAACGGTAGATAAAAATACAGTATTATTTTGCGACATGCATGATTCATAAAAAATAAATTTGGTTGTATAATCCACTTCGCCTTTCTTTATAACGTCAAGTATGTATATTTTTTATTAAAATTCTTTAAAAAAACCGCCTCTCGATATTTTTTAAAAGGTTAAATATGACAAAAAATAAGCTTAGTAATGAGAGACCTTGCAACCTTGCGATATGGTTCATAAAAATATTTAATCTTGCCTAGACTTTGGAATCAATTTACATTTTTCGAACAATTTAGTGTCAAAACAACTTCTAACAAAAGAGAATATGAATATGAATTTTTAAAATGTAAATAAAAGGGTTAAATATTTCTCTTTGAATTAGAATATTAAAACTATTAATAATATTAACTTATTAATTATTCAGTTCAAACTGGTGACAAAGAAACTTTAAAATAAAAAGTTGTCTTTTCACATCATACAAAATTAAAGCAACTATAGGTTGTAGTAGGTGCCAACTATTGAGTTGTGATATCAATATTTATTAAAACAAATGATATCACCAAACAAATAAACATATGATATAGATAACTTTTGAAGGTTTATTTTATCACCAGTTAAAAATGGTATTAGATACTAGATATCTGATACAATTTGTAACTGGTGATAAAATAAACCTTCAAAATTTTACTTATTTGTGATGCAAATATAGATATTGTTCAACAAGCTTTTGTTCAATATTTACACCGACTTCATTTTTTTCTACCATAATATTTTTTATCATAATTCTTTTCTACCATAATACTTGAAAAATATTTTTTTTTCAGCGACTCAACAATCTGCGTTCACGGCGGTGATCCCCTTCTTCCACATCTTTGGCTTCAACGCACAGATGATCAACCAACTGTCGCTGGGCTGCAAACTAGTCACATTACCGTTCTTCAAGCCTGATGTGTATATAAAAACCATTGCTACGTACAAGACTGACGTTTTATTCCTTGTACCGCCCATAGGTAAGATTCGTTTTTTACATTCCACTATGCTAACCACAAAATTGTCATTTGCTGTCCTGTTTTTTTATTGTTTCATGCTAGTAGGCAGCACTGGCGTGATAACTTTGCTATAATATTTTGGTTACCTAGCTATCCATTCGCATAAAAAAAAATTAAGGCATTATGTAACATGGCATAATTTTGTTTATCCTAATGATATTTACGCATTATAGATTACGCATATTTTTTTTAGCATCGCTTGCTCGCTTTTGCGTTGGTTACAAGTTAACTAACAAACGTCACCTTCCGACTTTGTAAACAATGTTATTAGTTATAACTATTTTTACAAAAAACTATTATGCGACTCAGTAGTTTGCGAAAAAATTCAGGCCAGAACCGAGTTATGTGGAACACAACAGGTTGACTGGTAGATAATGCTATTAGCGTTAAGTCTGCCTTTTATACCAGATTGTTAATAAAGTTTTAAATAAATAAATAAAACAGTATGCCAAAATAATGTTATGCGACAGTAACTTTATGCCAAAATATATTAGGAAAAAAAAATATATGCGAACAGAAATCCTTTCTTTTTTCCTAATATACTTTGCTTATTTTTCATATTTTTTCCTTTTTTACACGACTGACCAAAAAAGGAGTGTTATGTTTTCAGGGTTCATGTATGTATGTATGTAATTTCTTTATTCCACCATAAGTCCTGAACGGCTTAACAGATTTTGATGTGAGAGGTATTGTTAGATTCCTTGCATTAGCCCGAATGACATAGGCTATGTAAGATGTCAGTCGTGTTTTTTATTTTTAAATAATTAGCTTGTTTTTCCTAATGTATTTTGCCTAATATAAATAAAAAAAAAGCCTTTTTATTTCTAAGTTAAAAGAACGACTATTTTTTTTGCAATTGGATGCAAGTTGCTCAGGACAGAGACAAATGGCACTCGATGGAGGAGGCCTTTACCCACAGAGGGGTTCTAAGTTAATTTTTATTTTATTTATTTATTTTATTTATTAATATTTCTATGCTATTCACAGCTATGTTCCTGGGCAAACATCCGATGGTGACGTCAGAACATTTGGCCCCTGTACGGAGTATCATCGCAGGCGCAGCTCCCTTGGCTAAAGAAGACGCTGAGGCGGTAGTTAACAAAAATGTAAGTTAATACTTTCAAAGTCAAAGTCCTTTTTTACACGACTGACCAAAAAAGGAGTGCTATATTTTTAGGGTTTATGTATGTAAGTTTCTTTATTCCATCATAAGTCTTGAGCTTCCCCCGAGTGCAAAGGCTATGTGAGTTGTCAGTCGTGTTTTTTACTTTTTAATAAATAGCTTGTTTATTTTTTTTCTGCGTTTCTTGTCTACAACCAGCGATGTATGACGCTTTAAGCAGATGTTTATTTAAATAGGCAATGTTCATAGCCCTTTCCTTAGCCTGTATGCGTAGTCGTTTAAACCGTCATTTTTGACAAAATTTTTTTTGGAGATGGGCCCTAAAACGGCCACTGTAGTGAATCTGAATCCTAAATATTTAAAAATGAATCTTATCAGTGGTTTCATAAGGTTCATTTTTAAATAAGTGGCCGTTTTCTTTAAAGGCAATGATGTCTTTTAAGCGACTGATGCTTAATTTTATCATTCAAACCTGCTGCGAAAATTTGGAGTCACCCTGTTACATACATTTAGTAAATACCTATCTATTTTGAAGTTCCAAACAAACACTTGAATTTTATTTATTAGTATAGATTATGTGTTTGATATTATGTGAGCATTTGGCCGATAGTAACTCAATATTATCGCCTCTCCCGCAGCGCTATCAAGCGATTAAATATCTTTATGTATTTTTGGACTCGTGTTACTGATAAAGATGCCTACCATTATACCTTTGTCCTTATTCCATTTATTTTTTATTTATTTAGGCACATCAACAATATAAACACAACCATTCACATTAATCATATTAAAAACTTAATCTAGTGTTTACATTAATAACAGACATGCACAACATTGTATTATTCAAATTACTATAAATTATTTAAGTTAAACATAGAAATTAACTTAGAAAATATTACAAGCACAAAAGAATTGTTTAATTAATATTGACATTCAAAATTTTTTTCTTTAGCATTATAGGACTATCATTACATATATCTAAATCAAACATTCTATGAAAGCTGTTAAAAGTACATATAAATCTAGAAATCGGAGCATTCTTACCCAACATTGTCCTACATAAAGGAGAATCGAAATATTCCTTCCTGTAGGGCCGCCGACTGTTCAAAATAGGAACATTTATTTTAACTCGATCCAGTAATGATGGACACATAGATACACCCTGTACTATATTTTGGAAAAACAGTAGATCCATCATGCGTCGACGCTGTGCCAAGCTGTTGAGGCCAAAGAATGCATTCCATAACTGGTCTATACTAGTTTTGGTATATTATGTACTAGCGACCCGGGGCTTCGCTCCCGTGGGAATTTTAGGATAAAAAGTATTTTATGTACTATTCCCGGTATTTGTCTATTTGTAGATTTTGCGTGATTGATTAACAAACATCCTCACAAAGTTACAAACTCACATCCAAACTTTCGCATTTATGATATTAGTAGGATTTCATGTGACAATGCCCCCATTCTATGATATACAATGTGTCCCGTCATCACTGTCGGAGCCTTTAATGGTATGTTATATGGCATTTTTTATGAACATATCACTACCCAAAACTTTTTTCTTCTACTGTAATAAAATGGCAGCCATTTTGTTTTTTTTCGGGCTCTTATACTAATTCAATCGTAACTACTCGTGTAAAAGCCCTATCGATATAAAATAGGTCTCATTTAAAAGCTAATAATGTAGACAACAATGAAATGAGAAAGATGTTTTAATATGAAAGACCAAAAAAAAGCAAAAACGTAAAAGAAAACTTTTTTTGTGTGTTTTTAAATTATTATTAGCTTCTTGTGAATAAACTAGCCCATTAAAATGTTTATTTTTTTTTAAACGAAAGTTAAAAAAGAAAAAAAATTAAAAAAAAAGTTTTGAGTGGTGATTTGTCCATAAAAAATGCCATATAACATACCATTAAAGGCATGACGGGACATATTGTATATAATACATATAATCTGATTTGCGAAATTTGTATATGTTCGTCTCGCTCACTCCTTACAGCAACTCTTAATCTATCTCGCTCTTTGTCCAGAGTCTAACTATAAAACATACCTTTTTTCCAGAAATCCATCAACTTCCGCCAAGGCTACGGCCTGACAGAGACTTGTGGCTGCATCTCCGTAGCCGATAACAAAGACGCCAACTATTCGTCCGTCGGCTTTGTATTCTCCGATAGCGAGATTAAAATAGCTGATGTGAACTCGCAAGAAGCTTTAGGCCCTGGAAAGGTAAGGAATTAACAAGTTGCATTTTTCTATTATTGTGCGCAGAGAATCCGGACAAACGAAGCGGCGGGAAGAATTCTGTACCGGAACTTCACCGGGAAAAAACCACCGGTAAAAATAAGTACCGGGAAAAAATCTCCACGCGACACCACGCTTGTCTGACTAGAATCTAACCTAACCTATACGCAGTCTGCTACCACCGTAGCTTATATAGGGAGCTACGGGGCCCTATATACTAACCTAATTTAATAACTACAATTCAAACCACTTACCAAATTGAATCTTCTTAATCTTCGGATCCAACTTCGAGTGTCTTCGGAAGAGGAGGGGGTTGTTCCCTAAATCACCCAACCTACCCCATGAGATCTCAATCCCCCGAAAAAATACCTGATCCGTCTAGCAGTTCCACTCGGCAACAGATTTCGGCGTCCCCAGGCAGCCACGTTTCGCATCTCACAAGAAACAGTCAAAGTAAAAGGTTTCACAAACACAAATGTTCAATGGTTATTTAACAAACAGGAAATTCACAAATATAACTCAAACTAGTTAACAAGCCAAAGACGCGAGACCTCTCCGCGTATTAAAATCAAACCGATATGTCAGGACAAATGGCGGCCGTCCGCCATGCCATTCACGCGAGCAATTTCATGCGGCGCGGCCTCCCCGCGCGATGTCCAAACAATACTGAATTCAAAATGGTCGCTCGCGACTGCCGACGCCGGCCGAGCGGGCGACGACGCTACTAATATGAAACTACCGCACGCGCTAGAATATTACGGCGGCGAACGGACAAAACAACATAGATTTTATTACAAACAATTATGTCTGGCCTCTTGTTTTATATGCCTGTGAAGACTTTAAAAGAAGACCTCCGAAAGAAGCTAGAAGCATTTGAGATGTGGTGCTATCGCAGAATGCTACGAATAAGCTGGACGGACCACATTACTAATATTGAGGTTCTCAGATGCATGAGCAAAAAGGTGGAGCTTGTTCGGACCATTAAAATAAGAAAAGTCACGTATCTTGGTCTTATATTGAGAAACACGCAATACCATCTCCTTCAAACCATCACGATGGAAAAGATTGCTGGAAAGCGTAGTGAGAGGACGGAAGATGTCTTGGCTCAGGAACATCAGAGAGTGGACGGGAATCAAAACAGTGGAACAACTGTTCAGACTTTGAACAAGGCTAAATTTAAGGAGCTGACTGCCAACATTCAGTGATGAATAGGCACATATAGAAGAAGAAGAAGATTTCTACTTCTATTTCTATTTCTATTTTTATGCTCTGGAATTTTTATTTTGGTATTTAAAACTATTGCACTACATTTTTTAAACTATGTGTAAATGATGGACTTAACCACAGAATTAATATAAGTATTACGTACAGAAAGGAAGCTCCCTGCCCCTCCCGCAAATGGCGTACCCCTCACTTCTCCCCCGTTGGTTTGCGGATTGGGACGCTATGACTATGAAAATGCACACATTGACGTGTTTACGGATGTACAGTTTCATTTGTAGTAGTAGTAGTCATATATAAAGCGGTGGTGGTCGAGTGGCAGGGCGCCCGCCTGTGGATACAAAATCCCAGGTTCGAATCCTGCCCGGGCTACATGAGTTTGTATACCAATCTGACTCATGTTAGTTTTCATCGACCACCACGTGCTTCCGGTGAAGGAAACATCGTGAAGAAACCTGCACTCTGGTTGATGATTATCAGCTAGTGTGTGAAATGGAGAAGGCAATGGCAAACCACTCCATTAAAATTGCCATGAGAGTCGTTGTGTGTTTAATTCCATATAATGACCACGACGACCCTCTGTCATGAGGAAATACGACTCAAGAGAGAGTCATATATGACGCCTCGTTTCTATGAAGTTCCCTCCGTATTACTTAACTTTGGTGAATTTCTCATATACTTACTCATGTACCTATGTAACGAACTTTTTGTATGGGACTGACTCTCATATCGTTAAAAAATCAACTGTTCCATATATTTTGGACGTTTTTCGAGTCGGTGCTATACAAAAAGTTGCTCATATTCAAGAGTACTTTCACTTAGAAAGGATGATGAAGGACGGGAATAATAACACTAGTTTACAAAGTTTTTTTTATTGCCTCAAAGCTATAAGGCTATTTCGAAAGACCTAAATGTGTACAATATAGGTACAATTATGAATTCCCCCAATAGCTAAGATTTCAGAAAAATATTGTGCCGAAAATCAAAATTCCTATTCAGACAAGTATCCCATTATAATATTATAATTGCGAAATAGAGTTACCCTTTTTATCACTGAAATTTCATATACACAGTTAGAAGTTCTGAGAAGGATGTAGGGGATGTATGGTACCTTTCATCCCGGAAAAAAGCAAATCTCGTGGAAAATTCCCGTGGGAAATTTACAACAGCTCCTTTGACATATATTTTCGATTTGACATTTGACATATCGCAAAATATGCGAATTTTCGCATATTTTGCGATTTTAGGCAGCAATCAAAACCTATGGGGTACTTCCCGTTGACCTAAAATTATGAAATTTGTAAAAAGCAAGGTCTAACAGTACTTATACAAGAATAAATCTGAAAGTTGTAAATATCATAAATCATAAATCATTTATTACCAAGAAAAGTTACAAATTACAAGTACTGGAGCCCTGCGCTAAGTAAAAACTTGTGTTACAGGGACTCCTCTCTTTACAAATGATACAAGTATGCACTTGGTAACATTAACAATAATAAATATTTATACAAGCATGCGTGATAGCCCAAGGAGTAACAATATTTTTATATATGTATGAGTGTATGTGTAAGTGTAATGATTTGTAATTTCGATTTAAACTATTATTTGTTTACTACTATTGATATTATTATTAAACAATACTCTCTAAAAGAGATTCTGTAGATTCATAGTCTAGAGTCTTAATCCAGGTAGATAATGACAGCTTGCATTGATGGTAATTCATTATATATATATTAAGCAGTCTATTTACTTTATTGTAAAGGTAACAAGAAAGTACTTGGTATTGTCTTCGAGCAAATTTCGTATTGTGTGCAATACTACGAAAAACAATATCATTCCTTCTTCTATTGAGTATAGCGTTGTCAAGTATTAGTCCATTATGTCGTTTAAGAATAGTTCTGGTTATATATATTTGTCGGACAGTCAGAAGTTGGTACGTGTTGTAGAGTTCAAAAGTAGGGAAAAGATAAGGTTTAAAGAACATAACTTTTATAAGTGCTCTCTGAGCCCTCTCCAAGTCAATTAGTTTAGTTTTGCATGTGCCACCCCAAGAAGTTATACAGTAATTAATAACGGACTGTGCAAGAGCTAAGTAAATATTTATAAGCAGACGAGGTGGAGCTACGTGACGTAATTTTCTAAAAATAAAGATTAATTTTCGTGTTCTCGTGACCATGTGATCAATATGCTGATACCAGTTTAATCTGGAATCGATAATTACACCAAGGTATTTTAAATTTTCTTCTCTTGAAATGCTAGGACATGTACAGTCAGCTCTGTAATTTGTACAATTAGAATGATTACAAGAGTGAAGTTTAATGGTGAAAGTATTTGATGGCTTAAAGGAGTTGAGAATGGAGAAAGCAATATATTTAGTTTTTGTTACATTTAACATCAATAAGTTTTGGTTAAGCCACTTTGTTACAACATTGAGGCCTACTTCTGCGACCTCTTGAACTTGGTTCCATGACTTACCATGAAAAATTAGTGCAGTATCGTCCGCATAGGAGAAAATGTTACAGTTTCTCAAAGAGAGCTCACAAAGATCATTTATATAAAGTAAAAACAGAGTAGGTCCCAAAACACTTCCTTGTGGCACACCGTAGTTAAGAGAGGTATCCGTACTGAAATGGGAACCAATTTTAACACTCTGTGTTCGATCTCCTAAAAAGTCCTTAAAAATATCAAGAGCTATGCCTCTCACGCCATAGTGGTCCATTTTATCCAATAGTATCGGAATGGAGACTGTATCGAAAGCCTTAGATAAATCTAAAAAGACACCAACACATTTTTCTCTATTGTCTAAGCGTTTTACTATTTCAGTTGTAAGGGAGAGAACTGCATCTTCTGTAGATCTTCCCTGTCGAAAACCGAATTGGTGATCTGATAATAGGTTCTTAGAATTTAGGTAGTTTATTAGTCTAATATTTAATAACTTCTCTAAAATTTTTGACAGAGATGTAAGTACAGAAATAGGCCTATAGTTGCCGATATCATCTTTGTTTCCATTCTTGTAAATGGGATGAATAATGGCATGTTTGAAAGCTTTTGGGAAGACACCATTTGTTAAACATAGGTTAAAAATATGTGTTAAAATAGGAACCAATAAGTGACTGAAGTGTTTAAGGAACTTGGTGGAAATATTGTCCCAACCACAGGCACTCGAATTTTTTAAATTCTTTAGGAGGGATTCAACTTCATTTTCGTCTGTGCTTAAAAGAACTAAGGAGTCACGCTGTGTTGGAATTTTAAAAACTGTAGAATTAGGATTAGCAGACGAATAAACTGAATCAGCTATACTTTTCCCTATGTTTGCAAAGTAGGTATTTATGTGCGATAATGAATCAGTAGGCGTAGGTTTCATCTTCAGAAGTTCAGGATTAGGTGCACTTTTTTTCTGAATATTAGAAATTGTTATTATACAATCCAATAATTATACAAATAATTATAATAATTATACAATCCCATAGGGACTTGATGTTAGCCGAGTTTTTTTGTAATTCAGAACGTTGATATTCTGTTTTTAGCTTTTTTATCAGATTATTGCAAAAATTTCTATACCTGCGATAGGTTATGGCAAGAACAGGGTCGTTTGGATTTGCTTTCAGATTTCTGTGCATATGATCTCTGTTTCGTATGCATTTTAATAATCCGGGAGTTATCCACGGATTAATAACACGTTTCCTATTTGGTACTTTGATCAGTTTGGTGTTGACTTTTATGATATGGGAAACTATGTCCACAAATTTGTTTGTCGCTATGTTAGGTTCGGTTTCATAAAATATGCTTTGTAGTTCAGAGTGTTTTAAGTCATCGGAAGCTTTGTCTAAGTCCAGAATTGATTTAAATATAATCTGATTGTTGTATGTCAGTTTGAAACTTAAACTAGTAACTATAGTCTTGTGATCAGTTAAAGTCGAGTCAAGAATAAAAATAACTGCTTCGGACTTAGTCTTCAGCATTACATGGTCTAGGCAAGTCTTGTCACGGGTGATAGAATAGTGTCCAGGAAAAATACCGTGCGAAGCAAGCATATCAAGGTAGTTAATACGATAATCATTACAACTATTCATACCGATGTCAATATTTATATCGCCAATTATGAATATGTTTTCGACAGAACTTAGTGAAGATATTGTAGCATCTAGGGAGTCAATGAAAGGATTTGCATTCAAGGTTGATGGTGATCTATATATACCAATAAAAACATTATTACCTATTTTCACTTTCAGACAAGAAGCTCCATTTAGGATCGGTTCATCCACAGAACATATAAAAGAGGTTAGAATGGCTATAATGCACCGTTTCTATGAGAACCAGTGTCGCCTAATCCGCCCCACCTTTCACCGTTACCACTCATTTGCCATAATGAGTACGAAGCTTCGCACACTCTTGCAATTTCCAATCTAGCCAATCATAGCGCCACGTCATCACGTAATTTCAAACTGAACCAATCATACGCAAGCACGCTATCGATGTACAATTAGTGTGATTGTGTTTGTAAACTACGCTAGTGCTTGACTAAACTTTAAATGACTTAATTATCGATATTGAATTTTGTTATTAAACAATAACATAATTCAAACAACAATACTGTTACATACAAAAGTGATATAGTAAAATGGAAAATAAAACGAATTACATTTCTTACAATATTATATTTATTGACCTTGGAACAAGATATATTTATTAAGAAGTTGTCGCTTGGTTTGTTTTTCTAAAGATTTTTTTAGTAAAAAGTGTAAGCGAATGTTTAAATATTTCTCAATAACGACTTTAGTTAGATCCGTTACATGGTTCGATGTTGGGAATTCACCAAATTGATGAAATGATATATCATCAAACAATGTACTGCCAACAAAATGCCGTAATATTTTCGCGACTAAAATATATTTTTTAAATCTTTCAATCTATTCGTGTACTGACGTATAACAGTTTCAAAAGATAACTGGTTTTTAAAATTCAGTTGCAAGATTCCACCCGGACAAACACATATACATACATATATTGCAAGTTAAATAAAAGCTTGTTATAATAATAATTATTCGCATTACTTAATTTAGTCTTTCCACATAAACATTAATTTATAACATTTATAAATATATGACTTTGAAAGACGATATCGATAAATATCGTCTCTCACTACGCCCAGCACTAGAGCTAATGCCACGTTGTTGCCGCGCACTCCACTACGCGGTACGTTTGACGTTGCAAAAATAACGAACGCATGCAGACAGCAATGTATATTTTTTGGAGAAAAAATATATTTTAATGACCTTTGAAAGATTTTGACTAAAATATCGTATTTACTAAAGGTTTTTTTACTTACCGATGATAAGAAACGCATCCTTTGTTTATATTAAGCTCTTGGCTTCTCGCTCGACAAGTAATTACCGCACATGAAGGCATTTTCGTACAATTTTGTAGCAGCGCTTCGCAATACTTACTCCGCTAGAGTTCGCGAGCGACTAAACGGCGCGGTCACGTGTTTTTGTAAAGATACGAGCGGTCGCTCGCATGCTTGGCGCGCCGGCCCCGCCCACAACTCCTTTCTAACCTCTTTTATATGTTCTGTGGGTTCATCAATAGTAAATGTTAAACCATTTTTTATGTACATAACGACGCCATCATTCTTATTTAATAGATGTTTAGTTTGATACGAAACATAATTTTTAAGGACTGGTATATTTTTTATCGAAGATAGCTGGCATTCTGTTAAAATGAAGATATCATAGTCAAGCGACGTACTAGAGAGTATAGCCTGCAAACCATCCATATTCTTATAAACACTTCTAATATTTTGGCAAACAATATTTGTTGTTTTGGACGAATTAGTTAAGTAATCCTTGCAATTTTCTGGTTTACAAATTATAGACTTTACAGGAAAGATTTCATCAATATCGTTGTTAATAATACTTCTATCGAATTTTAAAACATAAAAATATAGTTGAGTCCGTGGTACTATATAAATTTATATACTCGTCATATTTAGTGCTGCAAAAAAAGTATAAACTGACAATAGTCAAATAGTTATTTTGCATATTAGCTGACAACGTAATACAAAAAAGTGTATGTGGCAATTGGGTGTTACTTTTGTGAAGTGTTATTTGTTTTGAATATTTGTTTAAGCACGCATTTACATAATAAAAACATAAATTGAAAGTTATACTATCTAGGGTTTTAGAAATATGGAACTTATATAGGCTAAAAAATACATTTTCCATTAAAACAGGCAGAAGTGGGACGGTCATCGCGATGGATATGCAAACATATAGTCATTCCTGTAGCTGGGCGATTTTGCTTAAGTCAGCGTCGGATTCAATCCGTATCAATGGTTCGCGCTCAGACTTTCTTAGGTATACTTTTCCTCTGGCTGTCCAACAAAAGGAGTAACCGTATTGCCGCGCAAAGTGCCGAGCTTTGGAGTAGAGTCCTTGCGCCCTGTATGTGAGGGTTTCAGAGACATATACCGGTTTTATTGGTAAAGATAATTTCAGATGTCCAGTATGCAATTTTTCTCCCTTGGGCTTAGTTTTGTTAAAAACCTTAACGGCTCCGAGAATTTCGTCTCTTTTGAGAACACTACAGAAGTCAACAATAATGGTTTTCATACCCTCTTTATTGTTGATTCTGTAGACGTCTTTAATTTCAAAGTCTTGCAACTCAACCTCTACAGAAGTCGCCAGGTTTTTAACAATTTTACTTATTTCCGCCTTTGTCTCGAAGCGGTTTACGCTCTCAGTCATCCTGGGTACGTTTCGGATCTCTAATCCCGTTGATTTAAATTTACGCTCGGTTTCCTCCAGCTTTTCTTCGAGCATATGTATATGTTTTTTGTCCTTTTCCTTTTCTTCTTCCAGAAATTTTAATTGTTCAATGACTCTCTCGTATTTTTCAGAGAGGAATTGGATACTAGTTATTAATTCCATATTGTTGCTATCATTTTGCTTCTTAATTTCCGTGAAACGACTCTCCACTATATTAGACAGAGCATTAAAATGCTCTCTCATTTCAGACCGGAGGTTCTGGATGTCTTCTTCGGTTTCTCGCTTCCTTTTAGAGCGTCCGGTTGTCTTACCACTTTCGCTCCTTTCCGAAGGAGTATCGGAGTCGTATGCTGGTACAGAAATGGGCCTGGGTGCGCGGGCCCGAGGGCGCGGAACAGCAACGTTAGCGTAAACAGCATTCGCTGGTGTGGGTGTGCTGGGGGGCGTTCTTCTCGGGTCCATGGTGGGTAATAAGTGTGCGAGTGCGATCTATTAATTAGAATATGCACAGTACCAACAGCTCACAAAGGTTGCGCAAATATCAATTCGTAGCACACAGCGTCAGTATCGTAGCAGCCTCGTAGCTCGTTGGGGATTTTCGTAGCAGCCGTAGACAAAATCAAGTAAATAATATGATGTAGATACCTTATTTGTGTAATAGTTGTGAAATGCGGTCAATGGTCGGTTCCACGTGCGGTCGATGGCGCTGAATCAGCAGCTGGCACTCGGAGTAGTAAATTTAAATAATAAATTTGACGAATTTTGTTTTGAAGTTTAATCGAAATTTTCAACCGAGATTGCTAATGAATAGAGTTTACTTTTATTAATATGTTGTTGGAAGTCTGAAAAAAAGTGTTACAACTTATTTTTGCGCTGGATTCAGTATGAATCTTAGGGATTGAACTGCAAAGTTAAGTTTGTTTTTGAAAGTAGGTAGTTGGTCTTTTAGTTAGAGCTATAATGTGAGATGCTTTGCCTGTACGGAACCCTCGGTGCGCGAGTTTGACTCGCACTTGGCCGGTTTTTTATTTACATTTATGAAATAAAAATACAAACTCTTTTTAAGTCATAAATAATAACATATATAATAGGGTGGATCATTTTTCAAAAAATTCGAATTCTTTTACAGATGGGTGGGGATTTGGTGCCTAATAGGATATTGAAAACGTAAAAAATATTAAAAAAAATATTAATGAATAGGAAATGCCTCCACAACGTCTCCAAAAATAAAATAAAAAACATTTTTTTGTTACATTTTATTTTAATTTTTTTAAATAATTAAAACGCTTTGATGTATTACAGTTATTTTAATATTAAAGAAAAAGGTGTAATAACACGAAATAACATAAAATAAACATAAACAATAACTTCTGGAAAATAATTAAAAACGAAAAAAAAATACCTAAATAACTAGAACTTAAAATCTTTTTTACTTTTAAATTGAGGCATGATTTTTCTGCTTTTTATGTGTGTTTCTATAAATCCGTCTTTTCTTACTGGCCCACACACTGAAGCTGATGCTTCAATTATAATTTTCACGCATATTTCAACAGCTTGAATGTGGCAACAGCTTGAATGTGGCTTGTGTGGTATCTTCTTTATTTTCGACAGCAGTTCTCCAACCATTTCTGAATTGTTAATTAATCTGATGATTTAATTCTTGTTAAGAAATCCTAGAATTGGTGGTATCGAAATATCTTGTGTTGGAACCATATCAATATAATCTTGTGCGGAAAAATTGAACTTAGGCAATTCCAAAATACGATTTGTAAAAGAGGGAAGTGACATCAACTTTAATATCTTTTTAAAGCCAATACATGGCCAATACTATGATCATCATCCAGAATTCCCAAGATGATGTTAGCAGGATGCCAGACAAAGCCATTTTTCTGTGTTACAGGATCGATTATCAATTTCAGTGAATCCGGAAGATAACGTGATATTATGATTGTTTTAAATAAATGATTATGCAGGTACAGGATCTAGATAGATAGACTGAGGTGACTCCATTTCAGTAGCAACATGATTAGCAGATGGAGGTGACTCCCGTTTAGAAGCACGACTTTGTTTGCGTAATTTTATTTTAAAAGTAATGTCATTTCTACGTGTAATCTTGATATTAATGCCGCAAATTATCATTTTTTTGATCATTTCGTTTATCTAACAGAAAGTCGCGTTCTTGTGGCGGTATTTTGAGACTTTTAATTCAAGAACAGTTTTCAAAATTAACACACTTGTATGTAGCAATGTCAAACAAACGTTCACTGCTGTCCTTAAAAAAATATATATATTTTCTTGTAACTAGGACAATTTTTCCGCTGTTTGAATAGTTCTTGAATATTCTTGTACTTATCATGGTAGCTCCTGTTTCGTGACAATATATTGCAGTGTTCTGCTATTGTCAAAGAACTTTTTTCACAGTTCTTCAACCCCTGCAGCCACAAGTTGACATGATTCGGAGTATGATTGTCCATTATTTTGTAGCCATAACAAATACAACATAACTTGTACGTAGGCAAGTGAACTTCTTTTTAACGCCATAATTAAAGTTGCAACTCACAAATTATACTAAAATATTTATTCAACACTCCGTGTCACTAAGTGTTAACTACGGGCTATAGTCAATAATTTGTAGCATCAATGAAATGTTTTAGAGATTTACCCACTGCAATTTTTAACGTAATGTTACCAGTTTTTTATCTATAATTAAACTATAATAAATAATTTATTGAAATTATTATTATTTATCCCTATTATTTTTTTTTTAAATATTTACGATGTACCTTGAATTCAGACTTTTTTAATGTATTCAATTGCTTTGTGGAGGCACTTACTGACGTCAGTTATTTTTTTAATTATTTTTCCCGGAAACCTATGAATATATAGCATTAAAATTGCACCCATCGTTTTTAAAAACTGAGATTTTTTTTTCCCCCATACATTGATCGATCCACCCTAATATATAAACCCTTAGGTTTGTCTTTATGTTACTGGTGTAACATCTATACTATTAATTAACTCAATACTATATTAATACCTACTTAGGAACTAGATAAAACATATTCTTTAATGTGTTTTTGATGTTTTTGGGATGTATTGTCTTGCGCAACTCGGGAGGTAGTTTGTTTATAAGACGATATATTTTGGATAACTAGAGGTTACCTTCGCCTATTTATTTTTCTTCTCAGGAAGGTGAAATCTGGTTCCGAGGTCCAAACGTGATGAAAGGCTACTTCAAAAACGAAGAAGCCACCAAGCAAGACATAACGCAAGATGGCTGGTACAAGACTGGCGATATTGGCAAATACGATGAGAAGAACTACTTGTATGTCACTGATAGGATGAAGGAGCTTATTAAGGTAAATTTAACTCTTAAAACAAGACAGGACCTCCTTTAAAAGGGAGATATTTGGGGCATCCCAAAGAAGCCACCAAGCAAGACATAAAACGCAAGATGGCTGGTACAAAACCGGGGATATTGGCAAATACGATGAGAAGAACTACTTGTATGTCACTGATAGGATGAAGGAGCTTATTAAGGTAAATTTAACTCTTAAAACAGGACAGGACCTTTAAAAGGGAGTGTAGCGTTACACCGCTACGAAGTCTATTTTAGTTTGTGATTCTGTGTGATTTTATTTCTACGCAAACTTTTTTCTTTGTTCTTTCTAGATGAAAAAGTGTTTGAAATTGAAGGGTGGGTTTGAATTTTTTGAGCTGTCAAGAAAAAAAACGAGAAAATTGAGAGCTGCTCGAGTACGAGCAAATAAATCGTTTATTGCAGAAATACATTGCAAATTATAGCAGGAAGTGTGTTAAATCTTTAAGTGCAACACAACACACACGTAGATTGAGCAGACGTGATATGTGTTTATTGGAAACTCTGCTCTCGTCCGTTGTTGCCTACAGATGTTGGGCTTGCGACCTCATGGAGATATGAGCTGTTGTTAATTGATTGGTTGCTGATCTGTTTTATCATTTTTCTCTTTTTTATCGATAAAATCTTGGAGATGGTTGTATATCTGGTGAACACCGGAGGGAACTCCCACAGGACTGCAGCCATATAAGTCGTCGTCCGAACTCGTGGTGTGTCTTTGAAAACCGGAGGAGCACACATTCCCACACAGCGGCAGACAGATAAGTCGGCGTCGGGGAGAATTACCTATTTTTATTTTAAATCCTGTTTTCTTCAATTTAGTCGGCCTCGGGGAGAATTACCTTTTTTTTATTTTAAATCCTGTTTTCTTTAACTTAGCCTGTGTTACTTTAGTTTTTCCTCTAAATTCTAAAGGCCCCCCTTTTGTCGGGGTAATTTTTGTTTCGGTTTTGATTTGGAATTTTTATACATCATTTCATCCATTTCTTTCACTCATTTAATTTTCTTTTAAAAATAACAAGCAAATTCAGGTATTTCTTATTTTACCTGTTAATATTCCTTTCCTGTTGTTAATTTTCCTTTCTTTAGTTTTTATTTCTTTGGTGTGTCCAAATAATTTTTGTCAAAGGACATTGGTCAATTTTTTTTTAGTTCAAAAAAATTATACTCGTGTTTTAAGCAGTGATTCTTTTATTTTGAAACCCAAGTTTCACTGCAGGAGATATTAGGAGCATCCCGAAGAAGCTACCAAGCAAGACATAACGCAAGATGGCTGGTACAAGACTGCCGATATTGGCAAATACGATGAGAATAACTACTTGTATGTCACTGATAGGATGAAGGAGCTTATTAAGGTTTTTTTTTATAGAATAGTAGGCAAACGAGCATGCGGGTTGACTGATGGTAAGCTATCACCGCAGTCCATAGACACCAACAACCCTAAAATGGTCACTGATGCGTTGCCGACTCTTAATAAAATCTAAAAAATATATAAAAATAAATAAAATAATACGGTAAATCTTAGTAATATTATAAATGCGAAAGTTTGGATGTGAGTTTGTGACTTTTTGAGTTTGTGAGGATGTTTGTTACTCAATCATGCAAAATCTACTGGACGGATTTCGATGAAATTTGGTGAACGGGTAGAACAATACTGGGAATAGCACATAGGGTACGTTTTTTTCCAAAATTTCCACGGGAGCGGAACTCCGGTTCTCAACTAGTAAAAGATAAATCTAAGTGAACCTACGTGTCACACTTGTGAAAAAATGTGAGTACCTATAAAAATGAATTGACTACCCCTCTGGCCTAGTGGTCATCAAGTCTGGCTGTCACACCGGAGGACTGGCTGTCCCAGGTTCGATCCCCTGCCATGTTAAAATGGAAAAGATCTTGAGATTGAACTGCGTGTTGAATGTTTATCTATGTATTTGTCATCTCTCTTATCGAGTGTATTATTACTAACACTGGTGTCAGATTTTATTCAAGTTGCCTTAAGACATCTGACATGACTTTAACGACTACCGCCACCTAGTGGCGGTAGCCGTATACACACTAGTAAACTAAACAGTCAGCCAATGTGCAGGTTTCCTCACGATTTTTTCCTTCACCGAAAGCAGGTGGTGGTCTGTGAAAATTACCATATATGAGTCAGATTGGTCTACAAAATCATGTGGCACTGGTAGGATTTGAACCCGGGTCCTATCCGACCTCAGGCGGGTATCTTAGCATCCCAAAAAACAAGCTTCAAACTTACTTTGGAGGTAGCTCAATCTGTGTGATTTCTCCGTATATTTATTTATTTATTATTAATTTCTCATTTTAGGTGAAAGGTTACCAAGTAGCCCCCGCAGAGTTGGAAACTCTAATCCGTCTTCACCCCAAAATCGCCGACTGCGCAGTACTAGGCGTGCCCGACCAAATATCAGGTGAAGCACCCAAGGCTTTCTTTGTACCGTTCCCAGGACAAGAGGTCAAAGCTGAAGAGGTAATGGAATTCGTCAACAGCAAAGTTACCGCGTTTAAAAAAATAAAACATGCACAATTAGTAAACGAAATACCAAAAAGTGCCGCCGGTAAGGTTTTAAAGAGAGTTTTGAAGGAGAAATATGTTTAGTGGTGTTGGTTGAAATCGTAGTTATAATTTGTTGAGTAGTTTTTAAGATTTTTTTATACACTAAGGGAACTAGAAATATTAGTTTTAAGGAATGTATTTTTTTTTTACACTGACAAAACTATTTTGTGCACAGTTGTCAATAAATGTTTTAATCGGAAATAAAGATGACACATTAAAATATTGCTTTTGCGAATTCTCTGAAAGGTTATCTACATAGTTTCATAAGCAAAATTTTAAATTACATCTTATCTGTCTGGTGAGGTAAAAATTTCACCAAATATTATATAAGCTCTAATAGTGTTTGCTTTCACACTTTTATCATGGAATAAAGGAAAAAATAGATTTTTTTGTTATGGCAATTTTATATTTATTCTGTCTCGCTCTAACTAGGTTGTGTGATGAATGTTCTAAAAAAAATCTAATTGTATTTTTTTATTCTTCATAGCTTTGCATTTTTGAATTTGTAAAATATGGGTAGGTAGGTACCTATGTAAAACTTTTGAATCGATAAAATGTGCTTTTATATGCAACTATGAAGACTGTTGATATGTGACATAGTTTTTGATAATATTCTACTAATTGTGTACATAAGATGATTACAATATATATTTTTGATATTATTATTTTGTTTGTAAATAATTATTATTGTGAATTATGATTTATCTTTTTATAAATTCGTTATTTTGGTACGAAGCAATATTGTATTAATTAAGGCTCGGCTATGTTTGATACATTAAAATAATATGTATTACCGAATAAAATCGTGCTATATTAAAAAAAAATATAAATTAGCTTTTTGATACTATATTTTAATACTTAGTGGTACCTATTCTTGGTTTAGGTAAATAATTTCATATACCTACTAAATATTATTATATTTTATTGATAATTTTTTGTTATATATTTCTTATGTATATTTCTTTTACATCTAGTCCATTATAAATTGTTACCTATTTCTATTGCCTTGAAATTGCCCTGATTAAAAATCGGTATAAATGTATAAGTTTTTGTTATAATTTTGTTGTGCAATAAATAAGGAAAAGTTTATATCAATTATCTTTTATCATAATGTTGTTAATTACAAATCGAATTAAAATAATTATCACCGTTATTGTTCAGTTGTCTTTTTTATATTTTTTCCTGCATTGTCTATACATATAATAAAACAGTAAAAATATTTTGTTTGTACATTTAGTATTTTTGACTAAAATGTACAGAGGGACACTAAAAAAGAACAATAGAAAGCTAAAAAATTTTTTTTGGAATTTCTCGTCTGTCTGTCTGTCTGTATGTATGTACGCGTTTCACGGAAAAACTACTGGACGGATTTGAATGAAACTTTTTTTGTTGTATATCTATTAAGTCTGGGCAACATACAGGGTGTTTTTTAAATCATTGGCATCCTTTCTACTGGTGAAAGTACTCATGAACATGAGCAACTTTTTGTATGGTTGAGCTTTGCGATGGCTGACCCTCGCGTCAACTCGTGAACGGGTGTTGCCAGGTGGATCCTGCTTCGATCCTGATTCGAATTTTACTTTTATTTTTTGTTCTTAACCAATTTATTGTGGTTATTTGATCACAAACATAACATGTTTTATTATATTATTATTATTTTTTTCTTATATTTTATTTTAAACTGTACACAATCTAGTGTATGTATAAAGTTAATAAATAGCCCCTCTGGCATATTAGGCGACCAAGACTGTTTCATGAGTTTCTTTCGGCATTTCTTCTCAGCAGTGGTCGTTCCGAAATGCTAGTAGTTTGTAGCTTTGAGACATAATATATTATGATTAAATAATTAGTTATCGACGTGAAAAAGAGCCTTCTTTGAAGGCCAAGTGTCAATAAAAAAATTTGACTTTTTGACTTTTGTATGGGACCGACTCAATCCGATGGAAAAAAAATCTGCTGTTCCATACTATTTTCCAATACCTACTCACCCGAAATGTATGGAACAGCTGATTTTTTTTTCCATCGGATTGAGACGATCCCATACAAAAAGTTGCTCATGTTCATGAGTACTTTCACCAGTAGAAAGGATGCCAATGATTTAAAAAACATCCTGTATAGGCTATAATTGATTTTGAAAACTGGAACACCTGATGAAGAACCATAACAGAACAGTTAAACTATAAGAAATATGGAAATGGTGCCTTAACAAAAGTCGTTCAACCTGATGAGCATTTTATGCTGACGTGTAAAAATTGAAGATCTGGAACATCTGATGAAGAGCTGCAAGAGACCAGCTACACTATAACATATATGGATATGGCGCCTTAGCAAAAATCGCTCAACCTGATAAGCATTTTCTGCTAACGTATAAAAATTGAAGATCTGGAATATCTGATGAAAAGCTCCAAGAGAGATTTTTCATCTAAGCGAAACTCACATAAGCGATGTAACATAAAAAAGTAAAATATTTTAAGAGCACATTTAGTCTATGATTATTATGTAAAGTAAGCACTTAATACATATATTGAAAATAACAATTTCAATTTGTATTTTCCGAAATTTAATAGATTGCTTCCTATTCTGTAATCCATAAAATCATAATGTAGGTATTACAACAATATACAATACTTTAATATTTTCAATTGTTATCTTTAATTTCGGATATTCAACGGGATTACAGAGTTTCGTTTAGTAAAACTTTGGTCTTTCGATTACTCTGCGACGAGCTACACGTTATATCGGATACAAAATTATATGAAAACCGTTGAGAATGGTCTCTTGTAACGTCGATATCTGCGTAAGGTTGAGGGGAAAGAGCGGCGAGTGGGGAGTGGCTTTGCGTCGTCTGGGATTCTCGACTGTAGGTGTCTAATAACAAACACTTTGTATAATTGAAACCATTGTTTTATTCCTTATTTCCAGTTACAAACTTAATCGAATTCCATCCCGGATTTAACCAACAACCTAACTGCTCCGCTCCTAGTATTGGCGGCTAACCTATGACAGTGACAGCTGACATTGGCACAGATACAGATAACTCTACAATCATCCCTTTCTTTTTTTGAAATACGATTATCTTTGTAAACAAAACAATTCTATGTCTTTAAAATCAACAATACCACAAGGATATAATGGACATGTTGAGACCTATCACATGTTAGTTTTTAAATAAGTATACAACACAATTTTAAGAATATTGTTAAGCTGAGAAAAGCAAATAATAAGAAATGATGAAAGTAAATCTTTAAGTAGCTTATTTAAACTAATCATTATATATTGTAATTAAACAAAACGATAACAATTTCAAGTACAAAACAATTAATTAGAATTAATACAATCTAAGATTATAGCCATTACAAAATCTTTATACTTTACTGGGGCTCTCACTTCTCTTTTAGACCTCACAGGTAGGTTATTATGACCAGCCTGTGTCGGTATATCAAATTGAGGTAAAGTCAAGTCCATAGTGGAGTTTGACATTTTATCCAAAGCCAAATCCCTTGTGTCAGTCCGTGTAATTTCTTTATCTCCAAAACTTTCATTATTTTCTTGTTCCTTATTATCAATACCAAACCTATTCCAATCTCTCTCTTTAATATTTTGAAAATAAGATGAGTTCCTTCTTATAGTCTTTCCTTCTGGTGACTCTGCTACTACTGAATTTCCCTTCTTCCATAAAACAGTATGCTCAACTGGAGAAAAGGGTGTTGTCAATTTATTTACCTTTGGCTGTCTAACCAGCACTTTATCTCCAGGTTTTAGATCTGACTCAGTGGCATGTCTTCTTTTATCAGCATATTCCTTTCTTTGTTGCTTTTGATATCTGTCTTTATCTCTTATTTCTTCATCATCATATTGGGAATCAAGTTTCATATCCGGTAATTTAGTTTTTAAATCTCTCCCTCTGAAGAGTTCTCCTGGAGATACACCTGTAGTGGTGTGTGGTGTTGTACGGTATGCAGACAAGTAAACCAAAAGTTCATCTTTCCAATTCAACTTCATTGCTTGAGCTATTCTAAGTCTCCGCAGTATACTCCTGTTCTGCCTTTCTACTTCTCCATTAGCCTGAGGCCACAGAGGTGTGGTGTGCCTCAAGGTAATTCCAAAAGTCTGTAAGAACTTTTTGAAACTCTCATCTCGAAATGCTGGTCCATTATCACACACTATGATATCCATTATTCCTTCTCGAGCAATGATTGGTTTTAAAATTTTTATAGTATTTTCTGCTGTTGGTCCTTTTGTTATACCTACTTCATAGAATCTGCTGTAATAGTCAATGACAACAAGTAAATAATCTCCAGAAGGGAGTGGACCCAAATAATCAATAGCTACTAGCTCCCACACTCTAGATGGTAATTGAGTAGGAGTTATTGGCTCGGGTGTTGTTTTTCTAACAAGCCTGCATCCCTCGCATGTATCAGCCCAATATTCTATATCTTTGTCCATTGTCAACCACCAAACACTACGGCGCAACTTTGCCTTCATGCTTGTTGCAGACAGGTGACCTTCATGTGCAATATTTAAAATTTTAGAAATCAATTTCGTGGGGACTATTACTCTATTTCCTCTTAATAAAATGTTATCTATTTCACAAAGTTCTGACTTAACAATTTCAAATCTTCTCAGTTCTTTGGGCCAAATATCTGTTTTCATTGCATCTTTTAAGCTAATACACTGCTCGTCATTTAGAGTTTCTTCTCTTACTTCCTCAATGGTTACTGCATTAGGTGTCGACTCAGTAATTGCTAATAGGTGGCTGTCTTCAATATCTTCCTTATCTGAGTATTTGAGATTTTCATCTAGAAGCCTTGATAAGGGATCTGCAATATTGTTCTTACCAGGTTTGTATATGACTTTGAATTTATATGGTTGCAGACGCAGTACCCATCTTTGTATTCTTGCACTTGGTGAGACAGATTTTTTCACAGAGTAAATAGTTTCAAGAGGCTTGTGGTCTGAAATAATATTGAATTCTTTTCCAAGTAGATACATATACAGATTTTCACAAGCCCAAACAATGGCTAGTGCCTCCTTTTCAGTCTGTGAATATCTTCTTTCTGTGTCAGTTAATGCCCTGCTAGCATATTTTATAATAATAGGCTGTTTCTCGCATCCAACAGTTTGATTCTGTATAAGCACAGCCGCTATACCTACCGGGCTGGCATCTGTAACTAAATATGTCTCTGCATTTTTATTGTAAAATCCTAGCGCTGGTGCCTTTGCTATTATTTCTTAGAGATGTTGAAATGCTTCTTTTTGCTCCTCCTGCCAAATAAAATCTGTATTTTTGGTTAATCTTCTTAAAGGTTCTGTAATAGTGCTGAAGTTTGGTATGAATCTTGCTGAGAAATTCACTAAGCCCAGGTAACTTCTAACCTCCTCTTTATTCTGTGGAGCTCTAAACTCCTGTATCACTTCCTTGCTAGAGCGTGTATTCTTAATTCCATCAGCTGACAAATGATGTCCTAAAAAGGTCATTTCTGTTACCCCAAATACACACTTCTTTTCATTTAATGTTATTCCATTTTCTTGTAGTCTGTCCAATACCTGCTTCAGCCTCTTGTCATGTTCTTCTCTTGTTCTACCTCCTATTCTGATATCATCTTGGGAATTTGCAACCCCTTCTATGTCTTGTAGCAACTGCGCAATTATACGCTGAAAGATTTCAGGAGCACATCGAATACCAAAGAACAATCTTTTATATCTGAAAAGACCCAAGCTACAGCTAAACACAGTTATCAATCTAGAGTCTTCATCGAGTTCCACCTGATGAAACCCCCATTTAATGTCAATCGCCGAAAAGTACTTGCATCCATCCAGGCCAGCTAATAACTCCTCGAATGTTGGTAAAGGTACTCTTTCCCTAAGAACAGCTTCGTTGGCACGTCTCATGTCAACAACCAGTCTGTAACTTCCAGGTTCTTTTTCCTCACAATATGAGAAGGAGACACACAAGGAGTTGGGCCATGAACCTGTTCTATGATGTCATTATCCAGTAACTCTGAAATTAATTTTTTTTCAATATCTCTCATATTAAATGGAAGACGTCTGGGCGATTGAGCCACCAGTGGTACATTAGGGTCAAGATGAATTTTTAACTTAATTTTTTTTAATTTTCCTACACCAGAAAACAAATTAGGATACAGATTTACAATTTTGGCTTTATCAAAATAACTAATGTTCATTACATAGCTTGGACCAATTCTTAATAAATTTAATTTTTCAGATGTATCTTTGCTAAGCAGGCATGGGCCCTTGCCATCATAAACTAATATTTTAACATTATAAGCATACAAATTTGTATCAGGACAAAATACTGTGGTATAAAAGATTCCTAAACTAGGCAACTCTTTACCACCATAGGTACAATATTTCTCATTGCACTTATTAAGTTTTATACTTTTAAATAGATTACAATACTTGTATTTGTCAATTATGTTAACAGAGGCCCCAGAATCTATTATAAAATCACAGCTTACCCCATGTAAAAGTAACTTACAAATATTGTCTTTTTGTTCATCAATCTTATAAACTGAATGTACACTATTTTCTTTTTCACTTCCACTTGAATCTCCACTGTCACTTTCCTCAGCGCTCGAGTCTTCTTCAACAACATATCTAATTACTTTCTTCTTATTTTTCTTACTTTCATATTTATTCTGTAGTTTACGTGTCTTGCACACTTTTCCAAAATGGCCTGTTATTCCACACTTTACACATTTTTCCTTTAAAGCTGGACAACTGTTACTCCGTGCGAAGTGCCCAGTCTTGCCACATCTGAAGCACTTTGCTGCTAGTTGGTTTACTTCACCAACAACTTCCTGCTCGACTTTCTCTGTTTTTTGAGTTGACTCTGCCTTTATAGTCTGCTCTAATTCGAATAATCTCCCTATTTCTAACGCATTCTTCAATGTAAGGTCTTTTCCTTTCTTTATCAGTTTCCTTTTAAGATCAAAACATATGCACTTTTCTATTAACTGGTCTCGAAGAACCTCATTCTCATCGGTAAACTCACAATACCGCGCTTGTTTTCTCAAGCGTATTACAAATTGATCGAGTGTTTCCCCTTCGTTCATTATAATACTTCTGAACTTCTGTCGCTCATATATCACGTTTTTCTCTGGTGAGAAGTAATCCTTCAACTTTTTTAGGCACTTTTCATATTCATTTGCCCCATCAACTTCCTCGTCTTTAAGACTTTCGTAGATTTCTTGCACCTCTAGTCCTGCCTGATGCAATAACCTCGATACTTTTTGTCGATCATTTAGTCCAATCTGACCATCAATATAATATTGAAAGTTCCTCTGCCAAGCCTTTCAATTGTCGGCTAACGTGTTTGGTTCACAAAACGGGTCAAAGCGTGGCCCCGCCGCGCCAATGACATATTCTCCTTTTTCCATTTTTTTCACGCGTAAATTCGATATTTTCAATCGTCGCCAAATTGTAGGTGTCTAATAACAAACACTTTGTATAATTGAAACCATTGTTTTATTCCTTATTTCCAGTTACAAACTTAATCGAATTCCATCCCGAACTGCTCCGCTCCTAGTATTGGCGGCTAACCTATGACAGCCCAGATAGCATTTTTTGGTAGCCGTTACGAAACAAGTCGACACTGAAAAGTCGACACCAGTAACATTTTTGGTCGCTGCTACGACTATGTTTCGGTCGCTGCGACTAAAGTGGGGCAAATCTCGACACGGTAACATTTGGTTTTTAAGTTACGACGCTGTATGGTAACAATGCGTCGACTATTTCAGAAATCATTCGTTCATTCGTCAATTCTCTTCATTCTTTTGCAACCTACGAGAGACATATAAAATGTCAAAGAAAACTCATGCAATATGAAGATTGAAGACAAATTGAAAGGTCCGCCATAATTATTTTGACAGCGTAAGTTTATTTTTGAAATTAATTAGTTTTAAATGTGTTGTGATATTGTGATTTTAGTGGGAGAAGAAATTTGTCGTATTATTTAACAAAATACATTGAAAATCATCGATGGGCCATCATATAATTGCAATTTAACCAGTTTATTGAAATGTTTACATGGTTTTCATTAGAAGTTTTGTTATTTTTTTGGACTCCAGACCTTTTAGTTTAATCAAACTGTAAACTTTTTATGCTAATAATATGATATTTAATCAAAAATAATCCATAAACTTACAAAAACATTTATTTTTTTAGTGAAATTATACTAGTCATATTTGGTAAAAAAGTTACGACACTGCGTCGACTTGCAGACACAAAGTTACTAAATTTATAATATGGTGTCTATCACTTTATTCTTTCCAGCGGTCCTAAAACTGTTGACAATGCCTTTCTCAATTGCAGTACATGCGTCGAAAAATCTATTTTGCATTTAATAGGTAGTTGAGAAGATATAGTTTGGCGAACTGGAGAAGAATGAAATGCAACATTAAAGTACAAGGCATAGCGACTTTTGCCGAAGGAATAAAACTAAAAGAAACTTTAAATAACTACAAGACAATTTTAATTAATTATGTTTTAAGAAGAAATAATTATCTACGTATATTATATTATATTATTAATTATAAATAAAGTACTCGTTATTACTTACTTGGAGTTTCATTTTGTCTTACTAATAAATTGTTGATTTTCCTGTAGTCATGTTTAGTTGGCATACAATTTAAAAATATTTGAGAACCAGGTGCAGCTGGTTGATATTTTTATGCTTATTTTGGTAAAATTTTGTTTTGGAACTATGACGTAACATTACGAAACTTTGTGTACATGAATATTATTCTAGTAACAAAGTTGCCGCACCGTTACAACACAGTTAATCTTTGATCGTTCGCTTGTTGAAAACTCAACGCAATGTGTATGAAATAAAGTCGACACAAATCCGTACACATTATGTTGACTCGTCGACTACAAAAAGTAACTGAAACACTTTCCGGTCAAATGTGTATACACTGTCACAACACATACAAACCAAACTGAAGTCGTTACAAATGCATACATATTTTGTCGACACAACGACTACAAAGAATTACTGAAACACGTTCCGGTCAAACTGTGTAAACACTGATACCACACATATAAACCGAAACGCACACAGTCGCATTGTTTCGAAACAATAACGGAACTTTGTCAATTTGTTACTGACTTAAATATTTTGCAACCAAAAAATGCTATCTGGGAGTGACAGCTGACATTGGCACAGATACAGATAACTCTACATCGACAGATTTTAAGTCAAACTGTTAACAAATTGGTTGCACTCTTTCGTCTTAAAAGAGCTAAAAAGAGATAGACATATTGTCACAACAACTCCACAAAAACGCAAAAAAGTTATTACGAGAAGCGGCTTTCTACAAAGGAACGCAGACTGTCGCAAACTTAAGGGGCCGCGTTTTGGATTATTTCTGATTTATTTTGAAGCCTTTTTTTAAATCATCTGGAATGCGTGCAAAGTTAAAAATATCGAAAGAAATTAGGTGATATTTGATTTAAACAATAATTACTGGTGGTAATCGCATCAGGCTAATAGTATTCTATTTTTTAATACTTATGGTAATGGCTGAAACGGTGGTGGCCGACTGGTGGGGCGCCCGCCTGTGGATGCAAAATCCCAGGTTCGAATCCTGCCCGGGCTACATGGCTTTGTATACCAATCTGACTCATGTTAGTTTTCATCGACCACCACTTGCTTCCGGTGAAGGAAAACATCGTGAGGAAACCTGCACTCTGGTTGATGATAATCAGCTAGTGTGTGAAATGGAGAAGGCAATGGCAAACCACTCCATTAAAATTGCAAAGAGAGTCGTTGTGTGTGTTTCATTCCATATAATGACCACAACCCTCAGTCATGAGGAAATACGGCTAAAGAGAGAGATGGTAATGGCTAAGAATCCATAATAATGACGATTAGTGTGTTGCAAAAGGCAATACCAGTTTTAAAAACAAATTAATGTGTTATTTTGTAAACAGTGATATAAACTTCACCTAAATAAAATAATAAACCAAACAATACGATGAAATAAAATATTAGGTAACCATGGATTACATCCCCTTAAGCTAGCAGCAGACGGCGTTAGCCGCTGCGACCTGCGGCCTCCGTTAACTATACCGAGACTTAGGGGTGTAGTAATGTTTATTATTAGTTATATCGAAGCTTTTATTTTATTTTTTGGTAGGTAAAATTTGTTTTTGTGGTAGTTTCAAGGGGTGTATTTCCATCAATCTAGAAACCTTAGAAAATCTATAAAATATACTTTAAATACTTTACTATACAAAGATAAACGTATACACAACATCTTATAAAAAACCAAAAACATTATTAAAAATGCTACTTTTAACCGACTTCAAAAAAAGGAGGTTCTCAGTTTGACCTGGATTTTTGTATGTATGTTTGTCCGCGATTATCTGGCGTTTGGCTGTACCGATTTTGATGCGGTTTTTAGAAAATCATTTTAATGCAACGCAATAGAATTATATTTATATATCGACTAGCTTATACCCACGGCTTTGCCCGACAAAATTGTACACCAAAGCTTTCCTTTATTATGACATGACCCACCCAGTCCATTAGTATAAACCGCATAAACATCTGTTCAGTAGTTTTTGAGTTTATCGCGAGCAGACAGACGGGTTGTCCCTAGTTTGTAAGTACCTGCCAAGAAAGACAAAATATCGATATATCGATGTTTTGTTTTCGTGTTTGCATACATCCCTAAGCCGGCGTCTATCAAGGTGCTGCAAGGTGCCGCCGGTCGCAGCGACCAGCTACACTCGACAGCACCCTGCAGCACTTTGATTAACGCCGCTATAAGTTGAACTGTTGACATATTGGATGTACTCTTTCTTCATATGCACTAAATGCTGTGCTAAAAAGAGACAGATATATCACACACATTATCACTACAACTCAGTGTAGTCGCGTTCTGCAAACTCTTGCGGCTTAAAGGCGGTCTCGTGATAATCGGTGTGCTGTCGTGTGCTGTTAAAGTCGACGTATTCGCCAGACCCTACCTTAAGATAGTGTTACTCAACGGGAATATAGAGTGCCGATGAGTAAGAATGTGACTCATTGGGAAAAACACTAGTTGCAATGAGTAATACTGTGACTCATCGATACTTTTTTTCCTTTTGAGTCTCAGTGTTACTAATCTTGGTATGACTCATCAGGAACAAACGTGCAATGATTTTTTATGACTTTCGTTGTCATTTAAGCAAAAAAGTTATGATAGACTTCGATTGGCCTTTTAGGATGTAGTCCCATCTCGTGCCACTGTTTACAACTGGTTTAATGAGTTCAAACGTGGTCGCACTAATCTCACCGATGATCTGCGTGAGTGACGGCTTTCTACGGCAACGACTGAAGATAACATCAGTGTTGTGCGGCGTATGATAGAGACTGACAAAAGAGTGACCTATCAGCAGATTCGGGCAAGTTTAGGCATCGGTATGAGCCAAGTGCACAAAATCCTGCATGAACATTTAGCGTTCAGGAAGCTTTGTTGTCCTTTTGACATACTGTGACGAAAGCTGGATTTACTGTTATGATCCCGAAACCAAAAGACAGTCTGCTTAGTGGGTGTTTCCTTCCGAGGAGTTGCCAACTATAGTGAAGAGAGGTCGAAGCGTGGGAAAAAAGATGGTGGCCTCGTTCTTCGGAAGGACCGGTCATTACGCGACAATTGTTTTAGATAATCGAAAAACAGTTACTGCAGAGTGGGGTACACTAACAATTGTTTGCCACTTGTCTTGGAAAAAGTTCGGGAGAAACGACCTCGCAGTAGGATCCTTCTTTGCCACGACAACGCCTCGTCGCACACCGCCAGGCGAACGATCGACTATTTGGCGACATCAAACATGGTCACCCGCCATATAGCCCCGACCTCGCACCTTGCGATTTATATTTATTCCCGAAAATAAAAGAAAAACTTTGAGGAAAACGTTTTATGGACGCCGAGGAAGCAGTGGCTGCGTTTTAAAAGGTCGTCGAAGAGACCCCTAAAGACGAGTGGGCAAAGTGCTTTTCTCAGTGGTTGCAGAGATGTATTGACGTGAAAGGACACTATTTTGAAAAGATGTTATAAAAGGAATAACTTGTAAGGAGTTTGACCCTCGTACTCATGAATATGAGCAACTTTTTATGTGGGACCGCCTCTGAAATCTCAAAAAAAAAAGCTGTTCCATTTTGGGGGAGTAGGTATTGTAAAATGTATGGAACAGCTGATTTTTTTTTGAGATTTCAGTGTCGGTCCCATATAAAAAGTTGCTCATATTCATGAGTACTTTTACCCCTAGAGAGGTTGCTGGTGTTTAACCAAACATCCTGTATAACATTTTCCATAGTCAGGTACCTATCTAAGTAAAATTTTTCAACCTTGTAATACCCTTTAATTTTGTTTACGTCAAAGGTTGACTGATAAATATAAATAATCCTATTGTACCATTACTAGGTATTGTATTTTGTACAATAAAGGTTAAATAAATAAATAAAAAATGGGTGCAAAGATCTTTATGTTAAAATAGTTCCTTAAAAATCACTACTTAAACAATAACCAAAATAACATCTATTCATAAATTATGATAATAAAGTTTTTCTTTATAACAAAGATAAAGCCAGCCACTCACCAGAACATTTACCATTTCAAGTTATGATTTAAAATTTTATGAACGTACCTATACACTTATAATATGTCTATACATTTATATGTCTATCCACTTATATGTCTTATGCGACTAAACATTGAAGAAATTGAATCAAGAAAAATAAATAAATTAAAGTAACTAAACTACTAATCATATTTATTTTTCGTTTTACTATGCACTACATAACTGTGTGACCTGGGTTTGACCTTGGATTTGGAAGTTCGGGATTTTGGATAGCCTATAGTCTTCCTCATTCATGTGTGGGTATCATACACAGAAATAATTTATCTAATTGAATGAGGGATTTTCCGAGACCCAAATAAAAAAGTAAATTTCATTATGTTTCCGAATCCCAAAGCCGCGAGCTTCGTTCCAGTCACACTTTACGTCTTCAGATTCCCCATATTAGGACGGACTTTATGTCTAAATCTTTCACATTTCAGGCTATACGACTCTGGAACACCTTACCCGACGATATCCGTAACATTTCGACTAAACCCTTTTTCAAAAAACAAATTCGTTCGCTGTTTCTTAAGGAAATTGCAACGCAGCAGAAATAACCATCTATGCTCTTTTATATTTGTGTATATGTTACTGTAAAAGCTCGAACTACGGTAAATTCTAAGATTTAAGAGTAAGTCTTAGGATTTACCGACATGAGTTGGTAAATGTAAGGATTTATGAAAATGGGATGATTTTTTTGGGCTTTTACAATTAGAATTTAGTACATGCTAGGTTTTACCACTGACGGGTGGTAAATGTTGGGTTTGGGAATAAAACAAAGAGTAATTCTTCCCTCAAGTCTTTCCGGGTGGACATAAAAAAAAATAACCTAAACCTTATCTATCAGTCATTTACCATGCCTTTAATGTAAATCCTTGCTAAGCAGTGGACGTCTTTCGGCTGAGAGAAGAAGAAGAAGAAGAATGTAAATCCTGAGACTTACCAAGAGAATGGTGGTAAAGTAAAAGTGCGAATCGCAAAATTATTCGGGCTTTTACCATTAAGAGTTGGTAAATCTTAGGTTTTACTCAAAAATCTTAGGATTTACCGTATTTCGAGCTTTTACAGTAACATATATATATATGTAGTATGTATTTTATTATATTTAAATATGTATGTTTATTTGCTTTTATATTTTATGTAGTATATTTGTGATACCTATTAATACAAATTTTAGTCACTTTGTGCACCCAGACATATTTATTTCTGTTTATCCCGAAGGTTGACTGGTAGAGAATGCTGTTAGCATTAAGTCCGCCTTTTATACTATTTTTGGTTTAATAAAGTTTTAAATAAATAAATAAATAAATTAAAAAAAATAAATAGTTCCAGATGAATTCATAGGTGGCGCTTAGTAAAAGGCGAGACCATTCAAAAAGCAAAAATGAACGGTATTGGCATTAAAAAAAAAACCTAATAAAAAAACCTCTAAAAAGTATCAATATTGTGATTTGTACAACTGTCAAACTGTTAAGTGATTTTTTCTGCCTCTGGTTGATAATAAAAAGCGCACAATATAGGTACAGCCATTATTATGACTCGGCTTTCAATAAAACGCCATCTGTTGAGACTTTTTTATACTATTTTTTTTTCTTAATTTAGCTGTCAGAAAAATCGCTCATTGTTTATTCCAGAGATTAGAGCTAGGCTGAGCTAGCAAAACACAAACATGCAAAACTCTAGGGACGAATTTACAATAACCCACACAATGAGAATCTAGTCTATGAAAGTCAAAAAATTATATTGTAATATCGATCTCGATCATAATATTCTAAATATATGATATCAAACAAATAGGTAAAATTTGCAGTTCCTAATAACCGTACAATTTTAGCATTTTTTTTTGTTTAAGCATAGTTCAATACAGGTAGGTACTAAGAATAGATTACAATACTTCTAAAACTTAGTAATAGTTAATGGGTAGTATTTAATCGAGTGACTGTAAATTAAAATTTTAAGTAACAAAAATACTAAATTTACGTTACAGTATTGCTAAGTGGGCGACTGACCACGGACGGCGAGAAATCAACAGAACAGCAACTTACAAACATTAATTTGAGTTACTCAAAATACAAAATGAGAAGCTTCATAACATTTGAGCGACCTAATATATATTTGAGTATCAACACTACTTCCTGCATTTTTTTCAATATTTCATCAAGTACTAAATTATAATGAGCGGCATTTTATCTTAAATGAAATGTTTCAAATAGAATTAAAACTTTGAAAAAATCTTTCATGAGCAGAGTATTATGAGATAACATTATTTTAAAAATATTCATGTGAAATAACTATTTGAAGAAGTATTAGCCAAGAATTGTAATGATTTAAGGGTAGTAATTAAATGAAACAATGTATTCGTAAAAAATCAAACAAATTGTTTTTACTTCAATCAAAATTTTTCATCGATAAAAATATTAGGAAGGATAGGAACGATGATCCATTGTCACTGGTAAATAAGTGCTGGCTGGGACTTAGCGGGACGGCCTCGTTTTCGTTTTTGCCCAATGGGTATCATTTTTTGCTTCCAGAGGTGGTGTTGTAAGTTTAAGACGAATTGCAAGACCCAAAACATGTTTGCAAATATATGGATTTGTCGCCCCGCCCCATTCGATACCCGCGCAACACAGAATCTGTAGTTTTCATTAAATTATCGTATCAAAATAAAAAAAAACATTAAACCTCAAATAGTATATAAGTAACCAATAATCATTAATATAGTAGCTTACAAAACGTTTCTCAAAGTGAACTTTAAAAACGTCTATTAACTTAATATTAAAAGTAATCTTCTCTGAATTTCTAGTCGCTCACTTAGTAATTAAGTCGCACGGTTAGAAATTTTATATATGAAATGGATTTATCCCAACCCATTTTTTGTAAGCTCGTTTTGGATTTAATTATAAGTTAATATTCATCGATACTTTAGTTAATTTTTCGCTTACTCAAATTCATACCGTTCAAGTTATTAAAATAGTATCGCAACATGTGTGGCTAAGTTTTTTTTTTATTCGATCGTTTTATTATTCTCCATAGTTAATTATGTTTTTGAAAAAACCACGCTAGCAAATGAACATCAATATGAATTTCTTTGTTTTATAGACATGATTGAAGTTACCTACCAAGGATTACAGTACTCCTATGGGTTAACGTGCAAGTAACTTGGTACCAGTCATTACGCACCTTTATAACGAGCGTATAATCGTTGAGAAATAGTTTGATCTGTCCAGTGCACTCAGTCACGTCAACAAGCCCGCGCAAAATGCACGGTTTGCCGCGAAAATTGTTTCTGCGCGAATTAAAAAAAATAAAGTGGCAAAGGAAACTCTCCACAGCGGCCGTGCTGCGAAAGGATGAGTTTATATTAAAGTCGACGTTACCCGATGTTGTTATACCGAAAATTAGTTTCACCGAACGGCTATGGAGGGATAAATCGAAGTTTTCAAATCTAGTTGCGTTGGTGAGGATTTGTTTTATTATTTTTTTGCACTTACTATTATGCTCATTTGCTTTTATGGGCAAAGCATGACCCGAGGTATCCCGCACCCCCGCTGTATAGAGATGCGCGCTTAGAGACAACGCGAAATGGGCGACTGATCTTTGTTTTATACACATTAGTATGAAAAATGTTGCTCGATTTGCACAAGATTTGAAGCGATTGAAGTAAAATAAATGGTTTTTTTTATGTAAAAATTTTCCCGAACGCCAATGCCATTTCGGAATAGTAGCGAGTCAAGAAATACATGTCATTCCGTTATTATTTTTCATATAGTAGTTTATATGTTACGAAAAAAAAAAATAAATAAAAATTAAATATTAGTCAAGAACTGATAGTGCACATATATTTTTTTCAGATTTTTCTGGCTCACCACAGCTGAGCATTAGTCTTTACAAAATCACCATTTCACAGACTATGGTAATTAAAGCGCCTTCTTTCTTAAACTTTAAAGACATAATTATAATATACTAGCACGAAACGTTATTATTTATTTGTAGATCTATGACGTTCGCACGAAACCTCAGCTACAACAAATTTGTATAAAATACATCCATATTCATTTATTCAGCAAGATTTGTAAGTTTATATAAATGCACTTTATAATGGCGTTTTAATTAGAGGGCTTATCTATCTACTCAAAGAAGGCCAAAGACGAGATTGGCGGACGACTTGAGAGCATTTGACAGAATGGAAGGAAAATACCAAAGTAGAGATACGTGGAGGAAGTTGGGGAGGCTTTTGTCCAGCTGTGGGATACAAATAGCTAGGAAAAATCTACTACTCTGTAGGTAGTGATGTACTAAGTAACTTGTACAGTAGGTTCTTATTTCATAGGTAAGTATTATGATAAAATACTAAATTCAGAGTTCGTCGTTAATTTATTGTAACTCCAAATTTAAAAAAAAAAACTATAAATACACCAAAATAGTTGCATATAGTTTGACAAATAAATTGGAATTTTTATTTCGATTGCCACCTACAAAAACTTGGGGCATATCGGTTTGTTTTTTACTCCCATTATCTAGAAGTACCTACTTATGTGGGATTTTAAAACTGATTTTTGTGTAAAATAGCCGTATTCAATAGAAAGGCTATCCCGAAATTCTCAAGGGAGCCAAGCCGCAGTATGCAACTAGTAGCACAATAAAAACATGAGTCTTTCCCCTCGAACTTAGGAAACCTATCACGTAGAAACAGTTTTTTTATGATGATTATGAGCCTTGAAAAAACCTTGTGGGTTGTTATGGTTGTTAATAAAATTATGAGCTTTGCAAAACATGGATACATGTTAATTGAGGGTCTTTTGTGCTGTATTGTACTGTAATGATGATCGTTTACCTAATTATTCGCGTATTGTTTGTATACATCATTTCTTTTTCTTTTAGAAATGGTAATAAAATGAGTCTTTTATATCGATACAAAAAGAGAGGCTGTATGAAGTTTACGAAAATAAAAAAAAATGCATGTCAAATCACTTGATTTTAGGTAATTTTTACTGAAAGAGCTCAAAATGTTCAGGCGTTTAAGAACTAAAGCCGTTCAAAGTCATTGAAATATTTTCATTTTAAGTAGGAAGGTACTTAGGTAGATATTTATCTATAATAATCAATCAGTCTTTGTGAGGGTTTATTTTTGTAGTTTTGTCCAGTGTATTTTTTAATTTATTTTGTCATGTTTTTATTATATTTTCTTTTTTTCTTATATTTCATTTTATTTTTGACTGTACACAATCTAGTGTATGTATAAAGTTAAGAAATGTGCCCCTCTGGAATGTTAGGCGACCAAGACTGTTTCATGAGTTTCTTTCGGCATTTCTTCTCAGCAGTGGTCGTTCCGAAATGCTCGTAGTTTATAGCTTTGAGACATAATATATTATGATTAAATAATAAGTTTTCGACGTGAAAAAGAGCCTTCTTTGAAGGCCAAGTTTTAATAAAAAAAATTGACTTTGACTTTATTAAAATATGGGTAAGTACATAAGTAGTCAAGGCATTATGTCTATTGATTATAAAATTACCTATAGGTAGAAATCTAGTTTTTTTACATCATGGAAGCCATACAATTACTGCCTCTTTACAAACGTGTTGCTCAGTCGCTCTACAACACGAGAAATCAAGGGTTATGGCCATAGATAGGCATATCAAAGTCAAGTGCATTTACATATAACATATCCATACTACTTAATAGGAATTTAACTTCAAAATAAGTTTCATCAAAATCAGTTCAGCAATTTAGCCGTGAAAGCGTAACAGAAAGACTTTCGGATTTATAATACTAGTTGTTTGCCGCGAACTTAGACCTCGCGATTATTATTTTTAAAATATGCGTAAGTATATCTCAAAAACGGCTGAACCGATTTTGTTGCGCAACGAACTTAAAAATTCTATGGATAGTTGCTACATATCATCAAAATTAATACAACGGTTCGAGAGTTATCGCGGAACAAACATACATACAATGTGTTTCGCCCTAACTTGAATTATAGCCAATGATAAATATGTATGTATGATTTTGTACAAAAATAAATGAAAAACCCAAAAACTTTTTTTATTTCTATGAACAGATTGGGTTTCGTTTAATTTTTCTTTATTTCTATTATTAGATAAATCTAGACATGTCTAACATTTAATATTAATTCAAGACATGTCAAACATACATATTTCTATGTAGATAGGTGCATACAACTAACAAAGACATTACAAGCTCGCAAAATGTCAAAGAAAATAAGAACTACTTATATTTTTATAACTCTAGCCTCTAGCGAGTTTAGGTAATAGTATTTCTATTAATAGACAATTCTAGACTTGTAACATGTAATATTAATTCAAGACAATGTCTTGAATTAATATTTCGACATGTCATGTCAAACATACATATTTCTATGTAGTCAGGTACAACTAACAAAGACATTACAAGCACGCAAAATGTCAAAGCAAATAAATATTTTACTAGATTTATAAACACTAGCCTCCAGCGAGTAGGTATAGGTATTTGCTCAACGTCCAATCAAGCCGTCTGAAGAAGTGAGTACATGAAATGTGAAAAGTTCTTATTTTAGTACCTATTTAAAATTTATACACAAGCATAAAACTTTTACATGACTGCCCATAAAGAGTGTCATGTTTTCAGGGTTCATCTATTCGAAAAAAAGAACACTACTGATGTATTCTAAACGTTTAGAACTACAGTCGTGTTCTTATTTTTTTTTTTTTTTTATTAAGTAACTATGGTAATAAATACTGCTGTGTTTTGTGTTTGTTTGTCTTTGATGTGATTTCTGTTCTATTTCTGTGTAGGGATCGTTTGGTTACTTTTTGCCGAGGTAAAACACCTGATTCTAATTTTATTTTATTTTTTAGTTAGTTTTAGTTTATTATTTAGTTAGTTTAGTTTATATTTTAGTTTTAGTTTTGAAAATTATATTAAATTGTAAATTAATTACTTTATGTAAATTTTACAATTGCATAAAGGCCGGTTTACATTGATCTAATGTTACTGGATCTGGATCCAGCGCCACTGGATCAAGGGTCGCTGGATATAGTGACTGGATATGGACTGTTTGCATAGATTCAGTCACGTTTCAGCATCGACTATACACGTTTCAGTGCTACTGGCATGGGTTGCGCGGCGTGCGGATGGCGGTCACTGGAACGAAAAATATGCACGTGGTCTATTCCGATCAAGCGCTGGATCAGTTTACTGTGTTAAGAAATAAACCTGAGGGTCGTTTATTAGATGGTTTATTGATAAAAATATAAAACAAACAAAAAAATATTAGAAAATATTATTTACACACACTATAAAATGTGAAATCACTTTTCAAAACAACAATTTACACTTACCCTGTAAGGCTCTTATTAATAAATTATATTATTTTAAAAACAATCGATCTTCACAATGATTGAAGATGACTTATAGAAACTGGATAGCGAAGAAACTGGGTCAAGAATGACATCCAAAAATGTAAAATAGAACATGAATCAATTCAATTTAAATTTCTGACATAGGAGATAGGTATGAATATGCCAGCGCACGTAAAATAGACGAAAGAGGATGAACGCGTTGCCGCGTTACAACTGGATCAATGTAAATCGGCCTTAACATTAAATATTTTTTCCTAGTATCATCGGACTAACATTAAAAACTTTAATTCCAGGAAAGTGTAGAAACTAAAAAGTCGTACACCTACGAACAACTCCAAAGGTATGCAGCCAACTTCGCCACCTTCCTTGTCAAGTATGGGCTGAAACCTGGAGATGTGGTGGGCCTAATGCTGCCAAACTGTCCAGAGTTCCCTGTGGCAGCCCTGGGGACCTTGCAAGCCGGCTGCGTTTTAGCTACTATTAACCCTATTTATAAAGAATGTAAGTTGATTTTTGTTTTAATGATATTTTACGTTTTACAAATCTCTTCTTCGTCAAGTTATGGGCTGAAACCTGGAGATGTGGTGGGCCTGATGCTGCCAAACTCTCCAGAGTTCCTTGTGGCAGCCCTGGGGACCTTGCAAGCAGGCTTCGTTTTAGCTACTATCAACCATATTTATAAAGAATGTAAGTTGATTTTTGTCTTACTGACATTTTACGTTTACAAACCTCTTCCTCGTCAAGTATGGGCTGAAGGCTGGAGATGTGGTGGGCCTGATGCTGCCAAACTGTCCAGAGTTCCCTGTGGCAGCCCTGGGAACCTTACAAGCCGGCTGCGTTTTAGCTACTATCAACCCTATTTATAAAGAATGTAAGTTGATTTTTGTTTTAATGATATTTTAAGTTTTACAATCCTCTTTTTCGTCAAGTTATGGGCTGAAGTCTGGAGTTCCTTGTGGCAGCCCTGGGGACCTTGCAAGCCGGCTGCGTTTTAGTTACTATCAACCCTATTAATAAAGAATGTAAGTTGATTTATGTTTTTTTGTAATTTTATTAAATCCAACATCATCAATGATGCAAGTTTTTAAAATTTTGAACTATAATGTAGAATGCATTACTTTAGGATAGTAGACGTTTGACTGAGAGACCGCTTCAGGTTAGTGGTACTAGGTTCATACGAACGTGCGGTAGTGGGATACCTCACTGCCGGATGACCATACATAGTACCATTACCATCATGTATGGTAATTTTCATAGACTACTTGTTTCCAATGCCATTTGCTTCCTGTGAAGGAAAACACCGTGTACAATCCTGCGCTCTAGTTGATGATTTATTAGTTAGTATGTGAAGTTTAAACTTTTAGAAAGGCTTGGGACTGGACATTTTCAGGGGGCGTTTAGAATCAAGATCTGCTAGGCGATTCTCTTTAAACTTATTAACTGCCTCTTTGATAGAGCTGTGCCTTGCTTGCCTCTATCTTGCAAGCTTTTCCCAACGTCTACATACAACAACTTAGGTCAGTTGTACTGTGCGCCATGCAACCGTATCTTCAAAATCATCTGTTTTGCTAGCCATATCCGTTCCCATCTATGGAGACAACAAGATTCTCTGTTGACTAGGAATGAATAATAATGAAGTGGAAAAGGCAAATGGTAATCACTCTTTGTTAATAATATATTGACAATAAACAGTACTGTGTGATAGTTTCAACTCTTTACAGATAAAAATATTAAGAATAATTTTATTATTCGCACATATCTTCGCGTTATCAATACTAAAAGTTGTTTACCCAAACGTTTGTTGTTATCCTTATCAGGTATTATTTGTGGGTGGTAAATATGCATTGTAACTGTATATCATAGTGCTGTAATCTGAGACTTTGCCCGACAAAAAAATATAGATAGATAAGACGTTTATTTGGACCAGTTAAAATACTTAAATATGCAAAATTCGGATAACAACCGGAGAACTGTTTTTTATGCTTCTTTGAAATATTTTACAATAAGTATTTTCCGAGATATAACGAAAAAACAATTTACATCTATAAGCGATATTTGGATGTCACCAAAACGCCCCTTACTGAACGTATTATGACGTTACGCGTAGAAAATGGACTTTCCCACAAAATTTGAGCTCTAAAATTAGCTTACGAAAATAAATTCATGCTAAAAAGTCGTAAAATGTGTTTAATTATATGTACATACTCTATCATAAAATTACATATTTTTAACAATTCTCATACCTTACTGTCACTTCTATTTGAGGAGAAACTAAAATTATTTTAAAACTTGATGTCTTTTATGATTTGTAAAAAATCTGTCATAAAGTGTTATCTGCATACTACATAAGTTGAAGAACTAAAAGTAAAAATGCAGGCAAAACTACAGACAAATAAATATAAGTAAACCAAAGAAAAAACTGCCTACACTGAAAAGTGCAAAGTGCAGTCATGGACTTGCCCTTGCGTGTGGTATTGAAACTTGATCTCATAATCTTCATATCTTTGATAACCTAAGTCGATGATAAGTGTGCTTTAGATAAAACTGAGGTGATAACAGTAATACTTTAATATCATTATATAAAATTTTGTAGGTACCTATTAGGTAATTCAGATGAGTTGGAGAATCTTGGAAATTCTCTCTCATTCTCAAAAAAATTCCACATGGGAACAATTAAAATACTAGATGAGTATAATGCACGCTGCGAACGCCTCGCACTCGGCGTGCAAAATTATGAAATTATATTAAGAACATATATTTTTTTTTGTTTACAGTTGAAGTATCTCATCACGCTAAAATAGCAGAACCGAAGCTTATAGTAACATCACCAGAATGCTACGAATCAGTAGTAGAAGGTTTAAAAAATGCAAAAAACAACTCAAAAATTATAATAGTAGAACAAACAAATACAGCAACACCAAATGGTACTATAAAATATTCTGAAATTGCCGAAAATGGTAAAGCAGATTATTCGCTTTTGGAAAAAATTGAGAGGAAAGAAGAGGATTTAGCTGTAATACCCTTTTCAAGTGGAACAACGGGTTTACCAAAAGGGGTAGAAATAACTTATAAGAATATCCTAGCTGCTATAGACATAATGGAGAGGAAAGAAAATTGTTTTCCAGAGATAGCCACGAGTAAGTACAACAGAACATTTTTTAAATTTCACGTAACAAATATACCTACTGCAAATATCAAGAGAGGACAGTTATATTTAAAAAATATTGTTTACGTTGTATTGCTCAAGGTTATGACTTTATCATAATTTATATTATTTAAATTTTTTAACTAAACTTTTTAAATGTTGAGCCCGTATTTATTTTGTTAGAATTTTAATATTAGGTACAGATTATCATCTTCATAATAACGTCATATCTTTCAGGTAGCTTCCAAGACATAGTTCCTTGCATTCTGCCGTTCTACCACATATACGGCATGATAGTCACGTTGATCGGCCATCTTTCTAAGGGATGTAAATTGACGACTTTATCCTCATTCTCTGCAAACTTATATCTAAATCACTTGAAGACACAAGATGTCACGTTGTTATACGTTGTGCCTCCTGTAGGTAAGTTATCTAATTTATGTCATAATGAGTATTATATTCATACTTAAAAACGTTCTTCTTATGTTACTCATAATAATTTTATAACGGCGTATTAAGTCATCGAGTCATCATCGTAGGTTAAATTACTTATATATTTTCGACGTAATTATATCCCAGGTTTAATCTTGCTCATTGTTTTTCGTTTAATCATTTTAAATTTTCATACATTTTATCTCAGTCCACATCTTAGAACGAATGCATTCTATATTGACTATTTTCTATATTAGTTTTGCTTTAAGAGTCTTTTATTTTAACAATTTCAATCAGTTTTTAATGAGGGTTTTCATCAATTTTCAGCAATTTTGTTGGGTAAACACCCTGATGTGACATCAGAACATTTCCGCAAAGTCAAACGAGTGATATGTGGAGCTGCCCCTTTGGCCGCTTCGGATGCTGAAGCTATTTTAGAAAAGAGTAATGTAAGCACATTGATATTTTCCTTCCCGGACCTAATGTTGTCGAAATGTATTTATTTTACTTTGTTACAAATCAAGCAAAAGGATTTTTGGTCCACCAGGTCTTTATAAGACCTTGCTATTCCAACTGAGCTATCGCATTTCAATCCTGCACATCGAAAATCTAAAGTTCCTGGATCGCCTAACCAAAGTATTACCCAACCATTAAAATTGTTACAAATCCAAGATAATGAATAAATATCATTTCATTTTCTCAGATGACTGCTCGACCACCACCGCTTTTAGAAATGTTATTAACCAGTTAATAACATTCTGGATGGTACCTGATTCAAAGGATATCCCTAGCTATCCAGTGAGGAAACTCAGCTAGCGTAATGGGTATCTTTGAACCAGGTACTGTCTAGTGTGGTATTTTTGATTAAATTAATTTTAATGGGTACTCAATAATTTTAATAGGTATATAGTTTATCATATTATCTAATTAATTTATTTTTATTTTAGTTTAGTTTTAATTACTTTTAATGTTTGTTTCAATCTAGTGAAAATAATATGTTAACATAATCCCAAATCAATTTCCAGAACAACCTAGAATTCTCCCAAGGCTATGGAACCACGGAGACGACATCTCTGGCCACAGTTTGCTTCAAAGGTGTCAAGATTGAGGACTACGACTGCAGCGGAGGTCTCATGGCTGGCATTAGGATGAAGTTTGTTGATCCAATCAGCGGGGAGAATGTGCCGATAGGACAGGTTAACAGATGATGGATAACCTTCATCTATCTTATTCAATTCAATTCCTTTTTCATTCACATTCACTTTCACATCATGCAATTCTTTGGTTGGAGTCTTTGATAATACAGGGTTGCTCTTAACAATTTTCTGTAAAAAGAGTATTAATATCTACGATGAGTCTTTGATAAAACAGAGTACAATTCTCTAAAAAGAGAATAAATATCTAGATACGATTAATAATATCTATCTAATAAAAAATAATATCTACGATTCTTTTTAAAAACGTCTTTGAATTTATTATATCACAATATATAACTTAAAAGCTGTACGGTTTTATTTTCTTTAGAACGCAGATTAATGAATTCAATGACATGTATCATGATTTCTTTTAACAGAGCATCAATCGATGGGACATAATACTGAAATTCACTTCTTTGTTAAATAGCCAAAAATCAAACTATTTTGTTCCTCATCATGTCGTTAAACAAACTACAATAAATTGACTTAAATATTAGAGATTCTCAGAAAAATCTTCTCGCATAGGCTTGATTCCATTTGCAAATATTTCTTATTGTTCCACTGCTGGGCAAAAAATACTCCTAATTTCCTCCACTCATCTCTCTTTCTTCTTGATTTTTCCAGTTCTTATCAAATCCCTTCAAATGATTCTTAATTTATTCTGTGTTATTGGTCTCCCTCTTTTCCTTTTGCGTTAATCAGTAAAAGTGTAGGATTCAGTTTTTTTAGCCATATTAGTAGCAGCCAGCAGCCTGCTACTAATATAACAAAAAAAAAACAAATGCGACATGAATTCGATAGTTCTAGAGATTACTCAGGGAAGACTTTAAAAGGTCTACAGGCGAGCGCGCAATGATCTATGATTAAATAATCTATGCTACATACATACATATTATCACGTCTTTTTCCCGTGAAGGTAGGCAGAGACTAGCAATTTCACTTGCTACGATCTTTACAGATCTCTCTTGCTAATAATAATCTATGCTCTTCAGCTTTATTATATTGGTATAGCTAGATATCGCCTTGGGTCTTCTAGTTTTCGTAAACATGTTCTAAGGTTATGTATTAAGGTTAAGGATAAGGCCATAGACCATTAGTTTGAACCATAACCTTGAGAACTAGAATTTACGTTAACTGGCCGAATTTCCGCATTTGATGACCTAGGATCTTATGCATATTTTTGTCAAATATAAAATTTTGCTTCGTAGTAATAAATATTGCAGATTTACTGTTCCACTCGGGACATTCGGTGGTACATGATATCCCAGTAATATTCCTAGTAATCTTGCAGAAATATGAAGATTTTGTTTGTTAGAATAAGTTTGACCACCATAGGGGTAGTTTTTATAATGAAATTTTGATGTATTATTAGAAATCTTCTTCTTTTTATGCTCTTGTCGTCGGATTGCATAGTATTGTAAATTTATTGGTATCCTTGTCTGTACCTTTTTATTCCTATTTTCAGTCCGGTGAAATATGCGTCGGTGGTCCAATAATCATGAAGGGGTATCACAAAAACGAGGAAGCCACGAGGGAATGTATTACAGAAGATGGTTTCTTTAAAACCGGTGATTTGGGACACTACAGTGACAAGCCTGGACATGGTCTTAAAATCACTGACAGAATCAAAGAACTTATTAAGGTATGATATTATCAAAAAATTATACTCAAAAACTCCTGGCAGTATAAGACCTCCCTATTTACTCCTGGTAGTATTATCTATTTTAAAAGTAAGTAAGATTTAAACATCTGTCCACGAATTTTAAATTAGTGACCTAGATTTTTACATAGTTCTATATAGACATAATCATTTTATCCGATACGTTGTTTAAGGCGAGACCCAAGGCAGTTTCCATTCGAAAATTTCCATTCGATTTAAAGCAGATGTAATAAGGTTACTTTTCGAATTTTCTATAATTTGTGTTTTTGCTAGCGAGTTTTCGTTAGGCTCTTAGGTAATTATATATATTATAAAAAAAATACCCAGTATCGTTTTAAATACCTAATTGTATTCTTTATTTAATTCTTTAAAAAAATTTACTGTTATCGCTTAAATTACGGTGATTTTCGACGATAAAGAAAAAAAAAAACAGGATTATGTATTTTTTTTATCTTGTCTTATTAATTTTATTTGTTATTTGATTCGGTATAATTCTAGTTTAGCATTTTCTCATTCATTCATTCATTATATTTTCTTTACGGTATATTTTCTGCTTCATTACTTCTAACCCATGGTTAGTTCAAAGACGTACGTTTTCGGAAAATCCTGATTGGGTCTCGCCTTAATGTCAAAGTCGGAAAACAATACACATTTTAAAACCTTTAAAGGCTGATACATCTATAGATGTAACACATAAATCTTATGAACATTTTACAACCGTGTCGGCCTTTAGTGTCAATGAAGTTGTAAACATGTAGCATGAATTTTCTGTTTACTTAAACGCACAACATTAACTTACAGGTCAAGGGTCTTCAAGTGGCACCAGCAGAATTGGAAAGCATTCTCCGTTCCCACCCAAAAGTAGCCGAAGCAGCGGTCATTGGTGTTCCTCACGAGTTCTACGGAGAAACACCGAAGGCGTTCGTCATTTTGAAGAAAGACGTCAAAGTACCTTCTGAAGAGTTACAAGACTTCGTCGCGAGTAAAGTAGCCTCTTTCAAGAAGATAGAAGAAGTTGTGTTTGTGAATGATATACCTAAGACTGCATCTGGGAAAATCTTGAGAAGGGATTTGAAAAAAATGTACGCGTAATTTTGAAAATTATTTGAATGGGTTGTTGCTACACAACAACCTATTCAAATAATTTTCAAAATTGCGCGACAAGCGTCCCCAAAAACCCGTAAAACGATACCCATATTGTAAAATAAAATAAAAAACTGTCCTCCATCTTGGATCTCAAAATAAATGTTATTTTCGTCATCAGCGTCCCCAAAAACCTATATAACCATACCCATATTGTAAAATTTAAAAAAAAGTTGTCCGCTATCTTGGATCTCAAAATAAATGTTATTTTCGTCATCAGCGTCCCCAAAAACCTACAAAATGTTAACCATATTGCAAAATTAAAAAAAAAATTGTCCGCCATCTTGGATCTCAAAATAAATGTTATTTTTGTCATCAGCGCACCGAAATATCTATATAACCATACCCATATTGTAAACTTGAAAAAAAAGTTGTCCGCCATCTTAGATCTCAAAATAAATGTTATTTTTGTCATCAGCGCACCGAAAAACCCTTATAACCATACCCATATTGTAAACGTGAAAAAAAAGTTGTCCGCCATCTTGGATTCCAAAATAAATGTTATTTTCGTAATCAGCGCACTGAAACACTTATAAAACGATACCCATATTGCAAAATTAAAAAAAAGTTGTCCGCCATCTTGGATCCAAAAATACTATTTTTGTAAACCTCATCCCGAAAAATTGGCCTTCATGGGATGCCAGGCAGATGTTTAACATCTTAGCATCCTGGCACGACGGTCATGCTATTTTCTGTCGCGGCATTCGTGTCCATTTTACTGCCAAGTCGCGCCAAGTATGTTTTACATAAGAAAATGGTCGTAATTTTATTTTTAGTATTCATTACCGTAAAGCAAGAAAAAAAAATTATATAGGTACCAACAATGCCTTTGCCGGATCCCTGTCACTTATTACCAGGGCTTGCTAACCTGGTTAAAATTCTAAACCAGCTCACTCGATGCGCCATACATTTAAAAAAAGAGCGTTTTAAATCAGTTACGGTTGAGCAAAACCATATATTATTTCTGGTTATGTTCAAAGCGCGATATCATTTCAGTTCCTGTTCAAAATACCGGAAAGACCCAAAACATTTCGCTCTTTTCGACGATCGTGTTCTATCTCGCTCTAACTATGATTATTTCTCACTCTCGCTCGATATAAATCTAACCAATCTACACGTTGAGACTTGCAAATGCGTAAGTGAGATAAAACGCTGAGCGATATACCCGTCCTTGTCACTCGCCCGCGCGGGATTAACCAGGTAATTTTCGCTCGCGAGACCGATTCAAAAGGGTTTTCACTCCGATCGTAATGGCCCGAGCGTTACTGCGTAACCAGGTCAAAACACTTATTTTTTAGGTTTTTTATTAACCGGTTTCAAGCCCTGCTTATTACTTCGGGTTGGCGGCAATCTCACGTCGATGTGTGCGTGTGACTTGCACACAGCCAGCTGCGGTCTATCAAATACCTAAACACGGTCGGGCGCGCGGACGTGATACACTCTTAAGCAGTTGGAAATTTTCAGGAATAGTTATACTCGGAGATGCAAAAAGTGATCATTTGAAACAAATCTTTGACAATTAGTATTTTTTATGAAAAATGTTAGTCTAATATTTCCACTTTTGTATCCCTACGGGGTAGACAGAGCATGATGAAGAGATTTTATATTTAGAGGTATTTTTAAAATAAATATACGATTTTTAATTTTATAAAAGGTAGTACCTACCTACTTATTAAATTATTGACAGATTTTTTAATTTTAAATAGAATTTTTTGAATGGTGTATATAATTTTATTTTTGTGACTATTCCAAAGTTGAATTGCTAAAAGTGTAATAAATATAGATATTTTTTTTATTTACCCATATTTTTTTTTGATTTATGCAAACTTAACGGACCCAAATGCAAGTACCTACTTATATGGCAGTTTTGAAAGAAAACATACTTGTACTATTTGGGACGACCCAATCGTTTGTACCTACTTTATATTTGTTTACCTATCGAATAGAAAATAATTAAACGACGAATACCAGTACCATTATTAATTAGGTTTTAAAACGGAATAAATCACACATTTTTTTAAAGGAAACCATGTAAAATGGTGGTTCGATAGCTATCATTTCCACATTATGATATGTGTAAAAAAATATTAATACCTAGGTACCAATAATAATTACCTATCAATATTTTGGCAACTTGTTTCTTGTTGTGAAGTCAAAAGTTCAAAACAGTGATCTTATCATAATATTAAAACCGGTTAGACCGCTTATTTAATATTATTACTGAAGTATAGTCCATTAGCAAACTGTTTGAAGAAAACAACACTATTAACATAACAGTGAGAGACGAATACTGATTATATTATAGGCCTCATATGCCTCGATGCCAAAATTTACTGTGAATTTTCGTACATTGCATAGTTTTGCCTTATGTCAAAACGTAACTCACATCAAAACTCAGCAATGTACGTTGAGATTATAGTTTAAGCGGTGAGCTTGTAAACGTAGCCATTTAGTCGCGTCTTGAAGCTAACTTCGCTGTTGTTGACTTGTCTATCGCAGCTAATGTAACACCAAAACGACCGGTTACGTAATCACCGCTATTTGATTGTGGTATCTATCTAAGTATATGAATCGTAGATGGTTTTAGGCATAAGCTACACTACACAGAAGTGACATTGGTGGACGGGAGTTGGGAATTCATATGGTATGTATTCTCCATAGAATTTTAACAAGCCCATTAATATAAAAATAAAAACATGACTGACAGCTCATATAGCATGTTACTAAGAAGAATGCAAGGAATTTAAAAATACCTCTCATATCAAAATCTGATAAGTCGTCCAGGACTTAGGTATTTATATGGTGGAATAACGAAACTAACATACCTGAACCCTGAAATCATAACACTCCTTTTTTGGTCAGTCGTGCAAAAAAGGGAAAAAGAATGAAAAGGGGGAAAGAAATCTTCTGGAAGCATCTGTAGCTCTGACGCTCACAAAAAATAAAGGGATTCGGGAAACGAGTGAGCTAAGGACAAAATAACGACTATGACACTTCTATGTTTTAATACTGAAAAAAATGTTCTCCACAGACACAGAAAAAGTGTCTCCACAGACTTAAGACCAGGTCCAACCTGAGCTGCAAAAAACAAAATTTATATGCGCTTAACCGCGGCGTGTGCACGTTGCAATAAGATAGTTTTTTGCACAACACAATGTTCTACTTTCGTTGGCAGGATCGAACAGATTTTGTACCGATTTAGCAACTATTTCTCAAATTTCATTAAAAATATTAGTTTTAAAACAAAAGTGCTCGATTAAAACTTTAATAGCATATATATAAACTAATTATATAAATATATATATATGTTAACGCTGAAAATTTTAAGTTTCATGACTTTAAAGCTGAAATATTTTCTAAATTTTCGGTGCTTTTATGAATTAATTAAGCCGAAAATATGTACTTTTATTAAAAAGTACACGATTGAAACCTTCATAGAGATCACAATCTATATCCTGTATTATTTTTCCACTTCGCAATTAAACTCTAATTAGGTAAATTTCTTCATGAAAAATTACAATTATTTCGAATGTGGGGTTCGACCTGGCCTTAAGTAGCGACTTTTGTTTGTAAAATATTATGGTGAATGTAATTATACTAAAAATGCCCATTTCTTACCCTACTGGGCACTATCGGTTTTGTGTGTGTACACAAACTTTAAAAAAAAATATAGATTAAGTATTAAATTTAAAAAGTTGTCTCCGCCTAATCTTTTTTCTGTCTGTTTTGCGCTTTATGATTGCAGCTGTTCTGATAAGATTAAATACCTATGTGTTTATGGATACTATAATACCCATAAGTATCCGATAACTATCCGATTGTCTTATCTTAATGCCAACGAGAAAGTTTCATGATGGAAAATTACTACGAAAGATACTCTTCTTCCTTATTCCCATAAACCTATATTATTTTAACAGATTTAAGTATAACTAGATTATAAAATACTAGCTTTCGCCCGCGGCTTCGCCCGCGTAAATTTCCCACGGGAACAGTGCTTTTTCCCGGGATGAAAGGTACCCTATGTCCTTCTCCGTACTTCCAGCTATGCGTATGCGAAATTTCAGGAAGATTGGTTCAGTAGATAAAGCGTGAAGAGGTAACAAACAAACAAACTCACTTTCGCATTTAGGTATAATATTAGTTAGGATTATGGTTTTCTACCAATTTCATACAATGCTTTCGTTACTGACTGAGTGACTGATAGACAACGCACAGCCAAAGCTACTGGGCGTAGGAAGCCGTTTGGCATGTAGGTTCCTTAGGGAGTGTAGGGGAGCACTATGAGAAAAATTCCCAAAATTCCCACGGAAATAAAGTCTCAGACCCGTGCTATTAAAAATATGTACGTCCATTTTGACTCGCAGATAATGATGTAGTTATAGGCTTTGTTTATTTACTTCAAAACGTGTGTTCCCTCAATGATATAAAATACCGGTTCTTTGTATTGCGTCGCGCGCATCGCAAACATGACTGACCCACTGTATTTAGTTTACTCTTTGCTCGCCAGTGTACTGGCAAATGCCAGCGACGCATCACGTTCGAATTAATTCCGTTCTAATTCAAAAAGTGTCTTTCAAGGTCCGTTGAAAGTGATTACTTTTTATTGTTATCAAGTGTACGGAGCGTATATCAGGTATTTTGCTTTATTTTTAAGGTTTTTAGTGATTAAGTCGTTGTAACATTAAATTATTCAAAACGATATGTTGTAGACGAAATCGTTAACGTAGGTATAATTAGTATACTTGTTTTGGTATGTATTACATAGTATTGTTAGAGTTGTCATGAGTCTGCGATTAATTTTAAAACCGACTTAAAAAAGGAGGTTCTGCTTTTTTTTTCGTTTTAATCTACATTATAAATGAGATTCTACCAACTATAACTTTTTTTTTAAACTGTTTTGTTGATGTTTTCGTGTTGGGCCAATATGTTTTGAGATCGGCAGGACTTCACTATCAGGAGGTTCCTGGTTCGATTCCTGGTCAGGTGAAGATGGAAAATGAAGTTTTTCTAATTAGCATGGTTCTTGTGTGATTATCTATAAGTACATATATGTATGTATCCTACTACAAGTATATGTATTGAACAAAAGTTTGTAAACCATATACCTTATTTCTTTATTCATAATTTCAATAACAGTCATAGTTTATCAATAAATAAGTTACAAAAGATATAAAGTTACATACAGTTCTTCTCAGATGATTACTTATCTGTCAGGTGTTTATTTCTTATCACATTTATATGACTTTTATCTGACATAATTTTGACTTCTAACAACTGTTTGAAACCGCGGTAATCTTTGAAACTCAGTCAAATTAGTTTCA